>VWZD01010852.1:17482-72798 GCA_013396695.1 Sakesphorus luctuosus | reverse complement strand
GGAGCTGATGGAGTGACAATATTAATGACATCTGAAATGTTGTTGCTTGCTTGAGGTCAAAGACTGATTTAGTCACCTTTTCTGCAGTCATAGAGGAGTTTAGTGTTATAACAGAAACCAATCATGTGTAAATTAATATCAAGGAAAAAATGCTGATTTCATAACTCTTAAAGAAAACTGAATAACATTTGATCTTCCTGTGAAGACATGAACTGTAATTTGCATTTTTCATTGCATGGCAATATTACTAAGTTTTATTATTTTTAAAGAAAATGTTTTTCATACAAAGGCATATTCTGATTCCCTTTGGTAAGGTTTGCAGTAGCTGAAAACACAGCTCAATTCAAAGAAATAGTTTCAACTGAATTTTCATTTTAAAACATGAATGTTCTGGCAAAAATCTGTTACAGTACAGTGCAAGGAAAGCAGGAGAGGAATAAAAAAAAAAAGATGTAGATTCAATGCATATAGTGAAGTTGAGTTATTTACATTCCTGGTTGGGCATTTCTCATTCCAATTTATCAAAAAGTGCTTGTTACTGACTGTGTTCAGTACTGAGGTATCCATTTTGGGGCACACTTACAACATATGTTTTTAAAACAATTTCATAAGTCCAGAAAAATGTATTTGGATACTACCTTAGAAGAAAAATACAAAATCATCCCCACATTTTATTGTAAGGCTGTATTATATAGAAGGGTCCACATGGTGTGATCCTTCAGCACCATGTAGTATTAAAAAGTGAACATGTCCCATAACTTATCGAGTAAGCCTTTCTTAGAAATCAATTGTGGCATTTTCTTAACTTTGCATTTTTGTTTTTGAAGCAGAAACAAAGAAATGGTTACTTGGCCAGAAAGTAACTCTGTCACTGAATTGAATGAAAAAATATCCTGATTTCTGCCAGCCCAGGTTTCTTGCTTTTATAGTTACAGTGTGTAACTTCCACACTCTCTTGACCCAAATCAAATTCTGCAAGTAGAAATCCTACATATTTAAAAGCCTCGTAGTGATAATGGGTCTGTTACTTGTGACAAAAAAACACATGGGATGAGGATGACTGATGTTCAAGGGTGTATACTTGGACCTCGTCCTACAAGCTATCAGTTTTATTTTCATCTAATTTATCTACTGCTAATCAAACAGTGCCAACTAACTTGCAGGTATTTAGTTCCTGTATACCTTCTACCCGTGCTGCATTAGCATAGAGGTGCTTCATTAACATTTCCTGCCTGATGCAGCCAGTCCAGACAGCTTGAGCAGGTCCCTACAGGGGGAAAACGTATATTTTGAACACTGCAATTGTTAATTCACGTACTAACTACTGGGGTGGTGTCTTGGGTCACTTCTCCTTTATCGGCTTTTGAACACACTCGTTTCAAGGTCAGGGTGTGACAAATTAAATTAAAGACAAACATGGGCAGTCAGTTGGGCCTCGTGAGGGAGCATTACTTTGCTTTATATATCTGCTGTGCTTCTCGTGATTCTGTGTGCTGGAAGAGGATTCTTGCTGTTCTTATTGGGATTTTAATGTTCTTCTGAAGATCATCTGTGATTAAAGAAAGAAGAATCAATGGATGAATTTAGAGAAAGTATTTCCATTATCTGTAGTTTGGTCATTGAACCTCATTCGTGCTTTTCTGAGCACTTACAAAATGAATGTCTCCCTTCAACATGCAATATTGAAAACTTGTAATAGTACTTCAGACATGAGAATCCTTCAGACTTCAAATCCTACTTAGAGAACATTATGTTCAGTTATGCTCAAGACACAGCTGAGTATTTGTCTAAAAATCTCCAGTTATTATATTTTGAGAAAATTATAACCTTATCCAGATCTGGAAAATCAATAGGGCTAGATGAAATATTTTTTTCTTTGTCCCTTCTTTAGCATTATAGAAGAAAGAAAGGGTATGTAGTTTTGGTGGATTTTTTTGGGTTTTGGGGCTTTTTTGTTTTTGTTTGTTTTTTTAAAGGGTGTTAACAATGGTGGTGCAAAATACCTACCAAGAACCTGATCTGAGTCACTTTAGTGACATTTTTCTGACTTGTTCTTCATTCTGTAGTGGAAAGAAAGCATCTGTGTCATACTGACATTCTTTAATAACTAATTAGATTTAAATTTAAAAAATAATGCTCCTTACATACTGGTATGATGAAATAGAGTGCACCTTGGTAGAAACTTTAATGGTATTTTTTCTGGAATACAGTGTTGAAAAAGCAGTACATAACAAGAGGTGCTTCGCATAACTTGCTGATAGAGGTTTCATGTGGAAAGTGTAGTTGAGTTAAAAAAATAAAATAGAATAAAATAAAACAGTTGGAATTTTAAAGCTACTTTTAAAATATTCTCACAGATCATGAAAAACACAACAGTAGACTTGGTCAGTCATGGGTTAACTGGTAGTAATTGAACAGCAGGTTGTGAGGGCAGAACAGAGTAACACTTCAATAAATGTTAAACTGGCTATTGAGTGCCCATATATTGCCAGAGATGAGATAATGATCCAGAATTTTTTATTTTCCAGTGAAAGAATCCAAAGTGCTTTATAAACTTGAGTGAACTGACTATCAGTGTCATTATGGAGAGAAGAGATACTGCCTTGTTTCACTGTAGAATTTGGTCCGTGAGTGTTCCTGCCCTTACACAGGATATTTATTATGTGGGCCTCTGGGATGTAAATGGAGTAAGGGACAGTCAAAGTTCTGACCTGCACTTTCTGAGTAATCTGCAGTAGTGTGTTAAGTTTGAGCTGCTTTTTCTCCTAGCTTTTGTCCAGACACCAGCAAATTTTTTTCTTGGCCTTGCTGCATTTTCTGGATGCTGAAGAGGGAAAAAAGCCAAAAAAAACCAAAACCCAAAAGCAGAAAACACCCCAACAAAGAGCACCACAGTATTTTTTTTTAAATCTCTTCCTAACTGTTCCGTAACTCATGATTCCTTTTTTAACTTGATTTAAACAATCCTCCTATGTGCCTATTCCTCAGCTGCCCACCCAGCTCCTCAGGCACAGTTGTTATGGACTGGTTGCAATGCCAGGTGTGATGTTGGTGCTACAGTTTTGTTAGCACATTTTTGTTTTCTGCAGTTTTCACTGCCAAATTCTCCTTCTCTGGCTGCAGTTAATCTTAGATTTGTGGTATGCTGGCAGTAAGTCAATGAGCTTGTTGGTATAAATTAATTACCAGTGTAGAGATTTCTTTCAAGGCTAGCTCCTCAAGTGGCACTGACATCCCTGTCTGACTGGGACTATTTTCTCTGTACACCTTTGGGACATGCCTAAATTCAAAAGCCAGTTGAGTTTCAACTTGCTGTTCTGCAGTACTTTGACATAAAGAGCCAGTCACCATTTATGGTTTACTTGTGCTTTTGATGTGAATCTTTCCTCCTCCATCCTCCCCTCTGTTCTCTGACCTTGGGGAAGCCTCATGACTCCAAGTAGTGTGTGGAAGAAGGTCCCTCTTAGGGTCAAGCACTTAGGCAGCAGAGAAGCAAAAAGTGTCTGCTGGGCATGAGGAGTTCATGTGAACAGGGTAGAGGGGATATAGAAGGAATAAGGGGATTAACATCATCACTTTGCAGCATTTCTTCATGGAACTGTAGATGGGCAATTTCTAGAACAGGTATAGCTAGGGAAAGAAACTGTGCCACAACTATGACTTGTTTGCATGGCTTCATAAATCAAAGCAAAAGAGGCTTGAGAAGATGGCAGCCTATTCTCACTGCTCTTAGCCACACATCTTCCTTTGTGTTGTACCTTTTATAAATAGTCTTTCCATCAATATATCGAATTCTTAACATCAAGTAATCATTTTAAAGTAGCCACAAGGGAAAGATATCCCCAGGCTGGAAATGGTGTCATAGTTGCAGACTAGATGTTGATATATTTATTTTTTA
Organism: Sakesphorus luctuosus; assembly: GCA_013396695.1. NCBI lineage: Eukaryota > Metazoa > Chordata > Aves > Passeriformes > Thamnophilidae > Sakesphorus > Sakesphorus luctuosus. The sequence continues at coordinate 68,900 of VWZD01010852.1, read as the reverse complement.
ATTGGGTTTTTTTGTGGTACTTTGTTTGTTTGGTTGGTTTTTACCTCCAAAATTTCATGGATGGCATCCAAAGGCTGCATGTAATGTATCTGACATACCTGCAGCTCAAATGGAAACAACCTCATCAGGTGATTTCTTTAACATTCAATAAACCTCAGCCAATTAGATGTTTAAAATCTGAGGAGTTATTTGGGTGCTAATTTAGAAGCCTCCCAGATGACAACATTTGCATGTATTAGTGCAGCTAAAGTCATTATTGACATTAGTTTTTCTAGTAGTTAAGGGAAGGGGAAAAAAGTTAATACAAACCAATGAGAAAGTTTGAAGTTATTTATGACAGAACAGCACATAGTAAAACTTGAATAGTCTTCATTATTTCCTGTCTGAACTGAAGTTGCATATATTTTATGCTTTTATAACTAAATGGAACATAATAACACAATCTCTAAGATGAGATTTTTTAACCAAAGCAGTAATTTGAATTAATTAGTTGTTATTTTTTTATCTCGATCACTTTTTAAGTTTTTCCTCACGACGTTTTCTGAACCCTCCATTAGTACTATTTACACCTTGCAATTTATATCTTGCTATTGAGATACGTAATTTATAAGCATAGGCTTCCAGTATTTGGTGATACTCAGATTTATGTATCATTTGAGTAGAGTATTGATTCTTCTCTCTCTTTATTTTTATAACCTAGTTGTTTAGAACATAAAAATGGGTGCAACACAATTTTCTGTAGTTAAATGCCAACTAAAAAGGATTTTTTAGTGAGAAACTAAAATTAGGACTAGGTACATATAAATACAACTTTTGCTTATTCATTTTCCAGCAAATTGAGTTGATAGAAAAAACACAAGTTATTATTACTTTCCACAATGTACTCATATGTAAATCCATACTGATCCTTTTGATTTTTTTCATAATAACTTTAAAAATATATATAAATTTGTTAGCATTGAATAAGTTTTGAGAGTTTGAAAGATTTATATTCATATTCTAGTCTTCTTAAAAACAATGTATTTAAAGTTGGTTAATTTTTCTCAAAAAGTGAAAATATGTCTATATTCTTAAGCTAGGGCTTCTGATGCCTTTATGAAGAATATTAGTTATGGGGAAAAACATTTTTGCATAATTAAAATTAAGAATAAATTTAATAATGAGTAAAGTTAAGTGTGGAAAAAGGCTTTGCAAAGAAAATGGACCTTTATCAAATCATTCATCTACGTATGGCTCTTGCTGTGGAGCTGACACCTGCACCACTCAGAAAGTAAGCAGTGGATGGGCTTATTTGATACAAATTCAGAGAAATGCTATATGGTAGCACAATGTATCAAAGAAAACTGATAGGAATGAAGACAAAGGGTGGACCTTTTGAAAATATGTATGAATAAGCTGATCATATCTTCAAAGATATTTCAAATCACATCCCAGAATGTCCCATATTTCTTTTTCTTGTGTACATTTTGTTAATTACTTTTTAGTATACCTGCCATGTGTTGATTTAACTTATGTGGAAAGCTAGTGGCTTGTAATGACAGGAAGTTTTTAAGACAAACTCTTCAATCATATCTCTTCAAGAGATGCCACTTCATTAAGAGGGTCACTGCAGCTGGCTCAGAGGAGATCCCTCTCAAATGAAGGTCATTGTTTCCAAGAGCAAACTATAGTTGGTAAGGACCAAAGCTGTGATTCAAATGTTTTTTCACTCTTGTTTTTCTTCATGTTTAAACTAACAAAGCAAGCTCCCTGTTCTCCCTCTGATCCAGCTGGGGACCCTGACTGGTTTTTCTGTATCAGTTTGTCATATGGAATAGCTTTCATGCTGGTACTGCACAGGGACAGAGAATGAAATATTCAGCAGAGCTCTGCAGTTCAGTGGGAAGGACAGTGTTCCCCTAGAAACAGAATTAGACAAAGAAATCACAGGTAGGAGCACTGAGAAACCTCAGTGTTCATGGAAATTCTACATATTAGGGAAATTAATCTTTAGCAACACAATACACCCACTGGGTTAAGAGGATAAGTTATATAAAATAAAGAAATATTTGGTAGAACTGCTATTAAAGTAATGGAGCTAAATTGAGCAGGATCTTGGAGAATGCACGTCCCTACCTGGTTATACTCTACTTTGGGAAGTTCAGCACCTTTTGTGCCATCTGACAGGGCCGAGAAAATTGGAGCCTGACATTCCTGGTATTTTCAGCCCTCATTTACAGAAAGGGGTAAGAGTCATTGCTCTCGAGTCACCAGTCAGCCATCCTTGACAGGTCTGTTTTCCTCTCAGTTTAGCTCTTCACGTCACCATCCAGCTCTTCTCTGCACCCTGGCAGAGGGTGGCACTGAAGTTAGACAGTCAGCCAGGCCCATTTCTTGCATTTGATCTCTTGCTGGATCATATCACCACAGAGCAAGGCAGCACATTGTCACCCAGCTGCACAGAAACACACCAGACACCAAGAAAGAGACTGTTTAAATCTGCCGCTGGCCAGTGAGCTCAAAAATACACTATAAAAGTGTCATCCTTCAGGAGAGAGTTTTGAATTGTTGACAGCAGCATTTCAGGATGCTGGCTTGTGAATATGTAAGGAAAGGGCCAGATTCATACAGCTGCCTGACCCAAATTCAGTGCCCTGTGTTCCCTGCTGCCCCAAGCCAGTTAGAAAGCAGGTGAGGTGACAGTCTTACTGTGTATTAAAAGCACAATTAATACTGTAAATTAATGCTTACTGTAGATTATGCTATTTCTGCTCACTCGTCACAAGGAAAGGTCAAAATACTTGTGTATGTCTTCGAAGAATGTCTCCAAATATTTGAACGTAAAAAACGAGAAGATACTGTGGGTGCAAACAAAGCAATTGCCAACAGTTTATAAGAACAATCATAAGAATAGGGACTGTCTGCCTTTGGTAAAGATCACACTAGCTGTGTCCAAATCTAGCTGAATCCAGCAGGAAGATATGAAAACAAACCTCAAGGATGGGGCAAGAGGCTTCCATGTGGGAGTGTTCAGCAAAGAAGCAGTTTGAGCTCCATGTACATGATGTGTTTGACACAGGAGTGCGTGCACAGAGGTGTTTCAGGCTGTTGCCTTGTGTGGTGATCTTGAGTGTGAGCCCAGTTCCCGGTGGGATCCTTTCCACTGTCCTTTGCTTCTGTTGCATGGGCTGTATTAACACTGACTTTACTCAGTGCTGCTCAGCTGTCCTCCAACAACAGACTGAGGAGATTTGTTGGAAGGAAAAATCCATAGTATAGTTAAACAAATGTGAAAGAAAGAACATGTCATATCAAAGATGAATTGAGTACTAATTATAACCAATACATCTTAACTTGAGCATTTATTAGGTTTTGTTTAAATAATTTTTATTGATCCATAAATTATTATCATTAGCCTTTATATAACTGACCATCTTTATAAAGTTTTAATGTTGAAGGTGGCTTATGTATGATCTAAGTTTGGAGAAGTATGAGAAATATATATGTAATTCTTTGTTTTATTTTCCATAGCGTCACAATATAATTCTTCGGGATGCCTGTGCCACTCTTTACAATACTTTTCAGTACAGTTTGACCCAGTATGTTTTTATGACATACAAAAAAGTGAACACAATTTTAAAAACTGAAAAAGTAAGCCCATAAGAGTATATTGTTAAGGTAGTACTTCAGTTGTGATGGCCTTGATTTACAAAGCAAGATACTTAAGGATGTGGCTTTCTATTCTGTTAAGTGATTCCTTTTTTTCTTAACAATGTTTTCATTTGGAATTCTTTTCAAAGGCTCACTCTTGCTGCACATTATTCTTGCTCTACCTAAACAACCTTACCTTGAGACAGCTATTGGCAGCAGTACAAATTATCTGGCTCCTGTAATGATCTATTAGAAGAATACTATGAGAAACCAGTGCAAATTAGCAATAAAAAATGCTAAAGATATAGATCACTGGCAACAATTTAGGAATAATATCTCTGCCTGAAGCAAATTCTGGTGATTCACTGGTAATTTTCTAGAAGCCTTTTAACTTGGTTCTCATTTGTAAAGTTAATAGTAGGTTATCGTGCATTGTGATTGAAAGACCTGAAATCTTAGTTATTATTTAAGAGTATTGATTTCTCCAAGTGGAAATTTAGCCATATATTAAAGAGCTTCTTGTCATAAATGATAAAGGCAATAATAAGAATATTTTTACCACATAATTTAAAATGCTGCTCTGGTGAAGACATTACCTTTGCTTTGGCATGAAATTCACTTGCTGGTTGGTACATGAAGTAAGTTCTCAGTTTAGTCAGCTGCTTTTATGACAAACGTAAGAGCCAGCAAGTTTTTCAATAAGGTATAAGGGATCCTGTTGTGATTCAAAGGGCTTGTGGGATTTCTGGAGTCAGGGCTAACAAAGAAGGCAGTTGCCTACAGTGGCTGCTTGGGGCACAAATGTGTGTGCTCTGGTCTGGGGATTCTGCGCTGCTGTTGAAGAGGTCCTTGAGATTAAGAGAAGGTTTTAAGCCACTGCTTCTCGTGCTCTTTGATGGGCACCACAGAACCCAAAACTCTAGGGCTGCTACAGGGCCAATTATCGCAGGTCGGGGTTGTATCCCTCATTCCCATAGCTGGGCTGGAGCAGTGCAGTCCCAGCCCCAGGCTTTAGCCTGTGCTAATCAAGATCCTTGAGCTGATTCTGTGCTGATGGTGCACTGTATCTTTGTGGAGGATACAGAGGGGTGGTGGCATCAGTATGGCAAAGCTTTCCTTGGCACTGGGAGAACTGGCAGTCAGAGGCTTTTCCCCACCTCTGATGGGCGCAATGCAATTTAATATTAAAATGCTATACCGCACATGAGGGGCACACGTGTCCTTTTGAATCCTTGTACAACTCTTCACGCTTTATCAGAAGGACCATGGAATATAGATTTTAACATAACTATTTTACAGAAAGTCAAACAAATATAACAGACAAGGATAACTTTTACATAAATATATGTTAATTTTTCTGTGTTAGTCTAATGAGATAGCTTTGAATGAAATGCAGCCAGGGATATCTGTTTCATTTCAGACAGGAGTCATGTCCTGTCTGTGGTTCCTGATACTTTATTGCCATGTTGGTGTGTGAAGGTAGAAACATACAGGGGGTGAGATGTCGCTGTGAGGGTGGCCAGATTAAACCTTGGTCTGCAGGAGGGGTTGCAGGGGACAGAGGCTTCTCAAGCAAAAGCAGATAGCGCCAGAGAGAACTGTACAACTGCCTGGGTCCTGAGTTTGCTTCTTTCTAATGGCTACAGAAATAAAATAATATAAACTGTCAGAAGAAAAATGCAGAATTAAGTTTTCAGAGGTCGCATCTTCTGTGCTGGCTGCTTTGTTTAATTCTGCTTATTACTCACAGCATAAAAGCAGTCATAGCTGATTGCAGTGTAGTAGCATTATAAAGTTTAGTTGTCGCACAAGAAAAGGCTCATAATACTTAACATTTAAAAAATATATCTCCATGACATTTGTCCTTTTCATTTGATTTGCGTTTTCTAGAGTTGTAGGCATACACTTCCCTTTAGAGGTCATTGAATAGCCTGTGTGTGTGTTTCTTAAATGGCATTAAAGGCACACTGGGAATTTAAACAGCTTCCTACCGAAATTCACTCAGAATTCTTTTTCCACAGGAAGTCATTGAGCTCAGGTCTGTGTGTGCAATGTAATTCACTCAGAAATGCCTCACTGAACTGAAGCATTCGTGTCATAGAAAAGAAACCTTTTCATAATGAGGCATTTTTGATGAAATAGCATTTTAGGCTTCATTCCTGGTTATACACTGTGGTACACTCAGAATAACATTCAGCAGAATTTTGACTTCTCTTACACAGTGGTAACTGACAGCAGAATTTCTTGCACTGGCATCCAGTCAAGTTGATGGAAAGATGCCAACTGCTCTGAGTTACATTCATATTATCTTTACTCTTGATTTCCTTATTTTGATTTTTGCTAGTAGAGGATTTGCAGATGTATTTGTAAATACTTCAGAGGAAATCCTGGCTTCAGCGAGGCCAAGGTTTTTCTCCTAAATGCAAGATGACTTGTAAGGAGAGTGTTTGCTTACTTTGGTTTTAATTGTTTTGGCTTTAATAGCTGTGTTTTTATACTGCTTTAATCTAAGTCTGTCCCTGTCAGAATTATGCATGTGAAAAGTCTATGCAACAGACACATCAGTATTCAGACCTTATCTATATTGGGATCAGAAAAATACATTTCAGTGTTATAGATCCTGAGAAACCATTATCTTATTTGTTTTGAAAAATGAAGTGCTATGCAAGTGTTAAAGCTGAATATGTATATTACTATTAATATCATGAATATAAAATGAAATCAGTGTCTTGAAAGATGCTGCACACACTCTTGACACCTCAGTTCTTACCATGTGTTTAGTCTGGGGTCTGTGTGGCACAGGTTTGTGACAGCTATTTTGCTAAATGAGGGAAAACATGAATGGTGGACTATTTGATTTTCATGTTTTATCAAACAAAAAATATACAATCTTTTTGAGAATAATTGTGTGTCTTAAGTCTTCTTAAATGGGCAGCTATACTCTTTGTCATGGAAAATATAATTAGGAAACATTTCATATGCAGCTAAAAATGTAGCAGTTTTTCCATCACTGATTTTCAGATTTTAAAAAAAGTTATGTGGGTTTGTTTTTAGGCTTCCATCTTATTCATGGCATTTTTTACAGACAGATTTCATTAAGCTCATTTTTCTTCTCCCTTTTTCTTAAATAGAAACTTAGTTGATAGGTAGTTTAAATGTGCATTTTTCTGACGCATTGCTGTTTAGTGTCTGTGGTTTCTTTTAAGTAAATGTTCTGTTTCCAGATAATATTTCTCAAAATGCAAAGTACCACCTCCCCTCTAGATATCCAAGTTTTAGGAAAATTTACCAAACCTAGGAAAAAGATAAAACCTCTGAAATCAATTTATAATAGCTTACCTTTGTTTGTTGCAATGTTTTTCCCAGTGCAATTGGCATTTCAAGCATTACAAATGGTATCTAAAAAGGATTGTTTTAAGGATCTGGTCTAAGACTCAGGAGGCCTGGATTTTAACTCTGTTCATCATGTGTTTGCCACAGGCAAGTTACTTTGCCTCCAGTTATTTCACCTGAGACCTCTGGGTCTGATTGTGATACAGATAACACGGGAATAACTGCTTTATTGATTTAATAGCAATAATGATATCAGGCTGATCCATCAGTCCCCTCATCCGTTGTGCACATTACTGGTCCTGTGATGATGTTTGCATGTCTAAGCTTCACTGCTAATGTAATTTAAGAGTACTGGACTTCTCAATATAAGCTCTGCCACTCCTACCACTTCTTGGTTTGGGGTTTTGTTATGTGGTTGTGGAGTCTTGTTTGCACTTGAATTTTTTTAGTAGACCATAGGCTCTCAGAGTTGCAGCTGGCCCTATTCCAGCAACCTGAAAGCTTTAATCACAGCTTTGGAGGGTCTGTGCTCCTAAACAGTTGATTTCAGCAGATGTCAGAGAAATAAATCTTTCTGAACTGAAAAGACATTATTCATTTTGTGCCTCCCTGAGTGGAGTTGTTTGTGAAAGGTAAGGGAAAGAGCTATAACTGGAGACTGAAATTTTGGAGGGGTTAGACATGTAGCAGCTGTTCAGATTGTTAGGTGGCTTCTCCTCCAACACTACCCTGCAGCACCTCGCAGGGCAGGGATGGTATGCAGCTAATCCTCCTGCCCCAGCCTTGGCCTCTGCTTAGCGAGGACACAAGTAAGTAGCAGGAGGATTGGAGCTTTCACAACAGGAACTATAATAGGCCTGATATAAAGCCTGACCAGCTCGTGGCAACAACTTCTATGTGCTGCCTTCTGACTTAAATTCAGATTGGCATGTGGTGTGAGGGGCTGTGCTCCAGTCTAACAGATGGTGTTGAGTGTTGCTTATACATTACGCTGTAGCTCGCATGCACATAAGCTGGGTGAAAAGATGTGAAATAAAATGATGCTGTGCAATCTCATGCCTGTCTGTCAACCTCAGTGGGGCAGGCTCAGATAGCCCTTCTACTTTCTGTGCAATCTGAATTAAAATAAAACCTTCCTTGTTCTCCGTGGCTGTGTAGATGAGCCTGCTCACTGCATTTATTATGAATGGTCCTTATTTTCATCATTAAAAGATTTGCAAAACCTCATCAATAAATTTTGGCCATTTTTACAAAATTTGCATCAACAATAGGAATTTTTCAGTCAGTATTGATCATAAAATTTGCATCAAAAATAGGAGGTTTTCAGTCAGTATTGATCCCCAAAGGAGAAAGAAAAAAACCTAGCAGTCTGATGTTTTATAATGCTCAGGATTTCTAATCCATTTCATCTCACCTCCCGTATTTCAACTTTGATCTGTACCCTCTGGTGTAGGAAGCACCTGATGAAACTCACAAACTTCCCCTCTTGCTCAAAAAGCCCTAATATTTTGCTGGAGATCAATACAGCTTTTTGGATGCCCATATCTGCTCAGTGTGGATCCAGGTTTCTCAGATTATGAGAGTCAGGAGGACTGTCAAAGGGAAGCAGTCCTCCCTTAATGGGAAAGTATTGGGTCTCCCAGCAAAAATAGCAGTCTGATTGTGTAATGACTTATGTATGTGATTAAACTTAACCATATGAAATATCCTGCTGTATCCTCTTAAGAGTAACCCTTTGTATAATTAAAATTCCGAACATCATTATTATTTTTCTATGGGAGAGGACAATTTAAAAGTTGTGTCACTGTGATTAAAATTACTAACTTTGTCTTGTAAATGCAACTGGTGATCAAGATGAAAAAAGATGGTTAGAAAATTATTATTGTTCTAATTTTTCACATTAGAGTTTTCCAGGCTGTTAGAGTGTGGGCACATACAATTAGTATTCACATAACTGCAGGGTGGAAGTGGATAGCAGAGGATAAAGTGGTAGGGGAGAGAGAGAGAGAGAGAGAGGAATGTGATGGTGTTTCCAACACTGATGAAGCAAGTTTCACTTCCATCTGGAGCAGGTGGTTCTCAGGTTTCCTGGCCATATTCCTTACTACCTTTGCCACCAATAATTTCTTTCTATCAATTGTACTAAAGGTCAGGCAGCTGTTTGTGTGGCTGAGCACCAATCAAGAAATCAGATGTGGTACATGTAGGGTCAAAAACTAGAGGCTGAAATAGGAAGCTCCTTTTAAGAACAAAAGCTAAACTGATTATTGTTTATGGAAACCAAACTCAGAAAATAGGTTAACATGTGAACTGTGATCAGTTATGGTGCTTTTGCAGCAGAATAGTGACATTTTCATTTTTCCACTTGAAAATATTGCTAGGAATACAGCTACTGAATTCCACCTCTGTCTTTAGTATTTTGCTGGCTTTTGTTTTACTGCAGTTGGACACATTTTAGACAGTCATTTATATAAAGTAGCTTTTGTTTCAGTATTGATGACAATTCAACAATTTTAAGAGAATCCTTAAAAGCAGTGTTACTTTCCACAACATTTGAAGGATGTTTCTTTTCCAGTGGCTAATTTTCAATGTCTGCCTCCCAATTTGCAAAGATAATTGACAGCTCATTTACAACTCAGTAGGAGCTCTGAAAACCAACTGAGAAGAACTATTTGAGTACAGTAAGGGGAATAAAGTATCTGCTTCTCAGTTGTGCTGATAGTCTTCAACCAGATTTAAAATAAGGTTGGAAAACAACTTAAGAATATGTCATTCAGGAAGAAAAGATTATGCTTGCATGGACAACTCCTGCAAACTTTCACCAGGCTGTGTGGGGACACTTCATTCAAAGTGTGTGGATGCACTTGGGGATCGATGGATGTCTGTGTAGGGAGAGGTTCTGTGGTCCTCCTGTGCTGAGGTTGCTGTGCTGCCACTGCCAGGACAGGGCAAAGACCCCTCTTTGCTTTAAACATTTGCTGTGACTTTTCTTGGATTTTACTCCACAGTTTGCCAACTTAGTTAACACTTTTGGTTTCACCTGAATATTTTAGCTGCAGGACAATTTTTTTTTTTGTTCGTTAATTAGGTGCTGGGCTTGGGGAAGTCTTGAAGGTAATGTTATGGGTTTAGCTAGGTAGGCCTAAACTTAGGTTTTAGATTTCAGACTAGACCTGAGACTATCAGCTGATTTGAGCTGGGCTGGGCCAGCTAACAGCTGACAGCTATGGCCAATGGTATTCCATACCATATTCCGACATCATCTTGAAGTGTAGGAGCCGGTGTGGGAGTGCCTTGGTCAATTCCTTAAGGATGCACCGTGCCACCCCAGGAGAGACGGGAGGCCCAGGCCCAGCACCAGCTCACCACCATGTTATCTTAGGGAAGTAAAATGTTTGCTCTTAGTCTTTCTCTCTGCTTGGGTCTGTCTCTAAGGAACTGAGTTCTCTAAAGTAATTTGTAGTTGCAATGGTAGAATTTGTGTCTGATGGAAAGTGGAGAGTTATTTCTTATTATTTCTAACTTGTGTAAGTGTATTATGTTGTAGTTTTCTTTTAATTTTTTTCTGTATAAATATATATAGTTAATTTAAGTTTAAACGAGTTTCTAGGGTTTTTTCCTTTCTCCCTTTTCTCAGCCAGAAGGAAGGAAGCTTTAACTCTTTATTAAGCAGTTGGCATTTTGCCAGCTCAACTCAAGCCAGTATGGAAAATTAATGTCCCGTTATGATGGAAAAAGCAGGATCAACAGATCCCGTGGCCAGTTCTGCTCCCAAATCCTCTATCTTCTCTTCTCAAGTGAAAGCTCTTCTGTTTAAAAAAGTATTCTATCCTTAATTTCTCTGGAAAATGGCCCAGAACTACATCCAAGACCCTGCAATATTCAGCCCTTCACCTGCAGCTTGGTACCCAGGGCAAACGGTAATCTGGCAGCAAAGCTCGTACAGGTCTTACATGATAAGAAAGGGAATTGCATCCGGCTTTTGCCTTAGTCTTTGTGTCTTGTATGTGCAGTTCTGTTTGGTGATGTTACATGCATACTGGAAATTCAGACTGGTCACTAGAAGAATGAGAAACCATTTTGTCCAAAAAGCAAAGGTGCTGGAGTATCTTTCTGAAAACAAATTATGATCTCTGTCTAAAGAACCAAACTGATCTCTCATATCTGTCCTCATGCCAACATTCCCCCAATTGTTTGTCTGTGATGATGAATGGAGAGATAATATTTGAGAACATCAAGAGAAAAATTCAACAGAATGCTTTCTAATATGGTAAAGAGTCTCATTACTGATAGTTCTGAGGAATTGCAACTCCAGTCGCAGTGTTATTTCAGGAGTACAGCATGCCTACAAAATTCTGGCTCTGGGATATTTAGTTCAGATCACCAGAGTATACTGACGAGGCAAATATATGGAAAGAAAGTTGGAATTGGAGAAAGGTACTCTTTTTTCTTTTTCCTTTTTCATTTTTTTTTAATGTGTTCTAGCATTAAATACTGTTCTTGAAATAATTTATTTCCTTGGGAATCAAATTAAGACTGTAGCAGCATGTGGTTTTAGCCATGGTAAATGGATAAAACTGTAGTTAATGATTTGATCAATATTTTATGACCTCCTTCTTTAATGTGTAATTGGTGATCCACCAGGCACTAAATAAAGCCATTCCCATAAGTAAATATTTTGATAAATCCAAAAGGGTATGCAAAATAAAAACTACTACTTGGAAACATAACTATTGACGGTATTTGTCCTCTTTGAGTATTAATATTGCTTGCTTTTATGTGGTAGTTGTAATAAAAAAATAAATTTGGAAGAAATTTAAGTAAGTAGGAAAAGGCTACTTTACGTGTCAAAGTGTTTCTTGAGAGGAAGGCAAAGGCAGAAAAAAAAAAGGCTTGGTTTAGAGTTTAGCAATGTGATTCAGGAAGTAATTAAACCAATGTAATGCTACTGCATTAATAAAACATAAATTGTTCCCAGTATAAATATTTCTCTGTTGCAAGTGGTAGCTGAATATACAAAATTTAGTCTTTAGATTCTGCATATACATACATCCTCTGAAATCACCCACGTTGTTTAGAACTGTTGGTGTGTACAGTGTGTGCCACTGTCTGTGTGTGTGATGACATACAGAGGCGGGTTTATATTCAGTGTTGAAGGCTGAGGACAAGGCATGTTCAGCTGACTGACAGCTCTTTAGATCCAAACCACACCAAGAGTCAAACGTGTCATGCTGAGCTCAGAAAAGAAGGTAACTGCTGTCCACAGATGACTTCTTTCCCAGCAGTAGAGATGCACTCTCAAGGCCAGGATTTCAGACAGGTGTTGTAATGGAGACTTCCAGTGTTGTCTCTCTCTATTTTGATGACTTGGTAAACAAAGACTTTGCTGTTACCAAAGCTGTCACTAAAATAGGTTTGCATTTCTCATTTGCAGATATTTTCTAAGTAAAAACCACACAGATCTTCACAAGCTTCTGTTTTTTACTGGGAAGGCTGGGCCTGTTTGATTGCTTTTATTTTGTATTCCGTGCTCTTGTCTCTCCCATTCACTGGGCAAATAGCAGTTTCTTTCTTATTTTCGGTTTTCAGTCTTGCATTATTCACAAACTTCTGTTCTGAATCCCAAAAGACAGAAAAACTTCATCATGCATTCAAATCCGCACATATATTATAGGAACAACCACTGGTGATGAGCGTCATTGGCAGCTTTCACAAGCGAACATTAATTATGCACATAACAAAAAAGCACCATGACTGGGAATCATCATTTCTAATAAAAACACTGACTTCTAGTCATGGATCATTTTATCGCTCCTTGGGGCTATAAATCACTCATGTCATTAAGATATATGCTTTTCCTTTTTTTCTTTATTCTTTGTAGAAAGCTGCTGCTGGTGTGGTGAGAGGGAGAAGAGGAAAGTGTCTCTCTTTGTCTTTTTGAATAAACATCTTGGTCATGTACAGTGAGATGCCAGGGCGGATTCTGTGGCTGTGGGTGAGCACAGAAGAGCAAAAGCTGAGTCTGAGCGCAAGGAACAAAGCAAAGTCAAGGGTGGACTCTGTGCAGTTGCTGCGTTCCACCATCTCATGGTAAATCTTTACCTAGGGGAGAGTTAAATATTCGGCACATAAGGCTGTGTCATATTCCTTTCTTTATCCTCTTAGGAATGAGGGACAGAAAAAGGTGTAGAGGTTTTCCAGAGCAAGGGGTTCTTTTGGTATTTCTGAAAGGTGGCCAGGTAGAGGATTAATCATCTGGGGACTGAGAGCTGCTGTACTGTGTGAGTCAGCAAAACCTTTCCCTTGGTTCTTGTGATCCTGAACTTTATAATATCCTTTATTTCATAAGGTGGCTTCATTTAATTAATTATGTGTGTAGTGAGACAACAATGTGTAACGAGAGAGAGAATTTCTAAATTCTCTCCAGAACATGTCAGGTTCTTTTTCTTTATATTTCTTATCTAATATTTTTTTCCTTACTTTCCCATGAATTTTTAGATTAGGCATATGGACATGTTGCTAAAGTATTTCTCAACTTGTCTAAAAAGGGGAATATTGGGAATCCTGTTAATTTTTTATTCATAAAGTCTTTGGGAAAATGTTTTAGAAATGCTGTTGTGTGCAAATTAAAATGAAAAATGGCAATACTGGGGACATTGATGTGTGAAATGACGTAGGTGCTGGTTACAAACACTGCACAGGCCTTAATTAAGAGTATTGCATAAGTAAGTTAAAATTGTTTCACAGATGAAGAAATGTGACCTAGGACCACAGATAACCTGCATGAATCTCCTTTTATTTGCATTGGTTGAGTCAAAACATTTCATTTCAACAAAAATTATATTTATTTCAATTTCCTTAAAAGATAGACCTTAGACAAAAAGATAATTTCCTTTAAGATGACCAAGCTGATATAAATACTTTTTTGTTTCAGCCACCAAGTAGAAAACTTGACACCTTATTTCAGGTGTTCTTTTTCCTGCCTCTCACTGATGGCAAGGTCAGTTCTATCTACTTTTGTGTTTGCCACCTCTTGTCTGCTTGGCATTCGGCTCTGCCAACGCTTTGGAATTACAGATGTACATGAACAGAGGAAGCCAGGCAAAGAGAGCGTGTCAAGATTACATCTCCTCTTTGAAAGCTGTTGTCAATATTTAAGTAAGTGGATTCGAGGGCTGTGGGTTTTCCTGTGGAAGCATCTGCTACTTTTATAAAGAATTTCCAAAATACTGGAGAAATATCAACTTGTCTTGCAAGATCTTTTTAAAACAACTTTCTCAATTCTTCTAGAGAGGCTACACACAAAATGGCAAGGTATATGGGTCCAGTACTGAGAGTGGCAGGTGTCAGAGAGCTCACATATATAGATTTGCCTGGTTGTATCTGAAAACAGTGTGGTCACAGTTTTTTGGTGCAGCACCTCCAATGCAAAGATTTCAGAGTTATGCAGTGACTTCTTTTACTCTATTCAAAAAGTAAGTTATTCTAGAACTGCTGTACAGATTCTTAAATAACTTCTTGCTCATGTAGGGATTGGTATTTGTGGTTTATAACTCTTTTTATGGTTCATTTTTCCCTTTTGTACTTCCCTTTTCTCAGTGCTCGGTGCCTGTGTAGGGTACGTCAGTGTGGAAAACAAGTTGTTCCTGGTGAGAGATGGAGTTTCTAAGACAACCATTTTGCTGCAAATGACAAAGATTTTAGTCAGGAGTAAGAAAAGTTTTCAGAGTTTATTTTCTAAGAATTAGAGGTAACTTCCTCTTTTAAGGCTGGAAGTCTCCTTTTACCATCTGAAACTTTTTCCTAAAAGAGTTTTATAAGATCCCAAGTCCTCTTATGCAATATGTGTTGATATGGTTAGAGAAGCTGTCTGTTTAAACTTGGCATTCCCTAAGTGTGAAGACACCAGATCAGGTCCCCAGTTTTGTTTTAGCTCCCAGAAAGATTAACACACTTATATTAATATGACTATGCCTTGCATTGCAGCACTTTTCAAGCTGTGAGCGCACATTAATTGACTTTGACTAAAGAAATGGAAAAAGTGGTGCAATGAACAGTTCATTCCACAAATATATTTCTTATTACAAACATAGCTGAAGGTTTATGAGAACATTGCCTGTTTAAACATCAGGCCTTTGAAACAAATTGAAACAGTTTTAATTATTAAAAAAATGAAATGTAGACACTTTCAGAGTTTATAAACCCTAGGGTGGCTTAATTAAAACTGAGGAGAAAATTATCAGAATTTAGAGCAACAGGAAAAGAAATGATAGGTAGGAAATTTCAGGCTATAATAAGAAAAGAAATAGCTTTAAGTCACTTGGTAATTATAGAGTAAAACTTCTCTCATGTACTGGCTCAAGTTATTAACTGACCCAAATCTCTCTAAAGCATCTAAGCCCTAGCCTAAAATAAAGCATTTATATATAGATAATTCTACACTAAAGTAATTTTACATCAGTTAATTACCATGTTAATAAAAATAAACTATTGATAATTTATCCTAAACTCTTATCACTGTAGTTCTTAAAACTATAGATTAAACTACTTTTAGATTAGAAATGAATTTATAATTTAAACTTAAACTGTTTTCAATATCACTGTTTCAAATGTGATTTCTGTCAGACTCTAATCCTGACAACATGTGAGACCCACATCTGAAAGAGTTGTTGTCCGTTGCAGTGCATTTGCTCTGGAAGATGACTTCAGTTTCATCAGCACTGAGAATCAAAGGCTTTTAATTGATATTAGATGTTCTGTGTATGATCACCTCCTGTGCCAGATGCCTCATGTTATGGTGCAAAGCTTAATGCAGGACTTCCCAATGCTGTTTGTATTTGTTCATGGGGTTTGCAAACATTTGTGTGAGGAGCTTTGTGCAGCACAGTGGCAGCGTCTGGTGTGACACGGGGGAAAAAGGGGACCAAGCACTCTGCGGGGACAGAAGCTTCTGCTGATGAAGTTCTTTGAGGAAGTAATTGATCTCTTTTGCTGCTGAGGCGTCTGCCTTCCTGGACTCTGTGGTGTGTCATGGTCTGCATGAGCATTTTTCTGGTTTTAGATGTGAGAGTTTAAGCTGTCAATAGAATATTCTTGTATCTACCACAAGGTCTATACTAAAGTTCTTCAAATCCATCTAGACTTGAACATTGTGATCCATTCTTTTGTCATGTGTTTTACACTGTTCCTAGTTATTTATTATGCAAATACTTAGAGGCTATTAAAGATTGAGTTTAGTTACTAATTTTTATTAACATCAGATAGGAAGAGAAGAAATAAAACTTTGTTTTCAAGATGTCATCTTGATTTTTATGATTAGAAAACAAATTCAGTGTAGCTGTGAATACTCAGAGGAAACCCAAACAGTAATAAATGCAGACACATCATACCATGGCATCAAGCTTCTGTTCAAAGTTCCTAATCTGAAGGCCTGGAAAAATGTGGGGTTAGATGACAGACTGTAGTTCATTGTTGGATCTGTTTGTCTGAGTTAACACTGTAATAATAGGTCGTTTCTGTAATAAACCCTTGGGCAATAGATAATAATTGTTTCTGCTGCAGCTGAAAATTCAGTGTACAATAGCAGCCTAATATTGCATGAAGAAATTTTTCTAATGTAATTTTTAGTAATAAGAACTCACAGTGAACTTAGGGTAGATGGAAACTTTTCTCCTCTTTAGTTCTCTGCCCCTCTTAAGGAAGGGTGAGTTGATTTCTGGCCTTTCAGAATAGAGAATACTCATCTAAAATGTCTAGATAATGTGATATAATTAGTATTCCTACTTATTTTTACAAAATAAAATGAGAATTGTAGAGAGAGCCATTGCTGAAAACTTCACATGTGATTGCTCTGTCTTTTCAAACTACCCTGTGTTAATTAGATATGATAAAAGATGGTGTATTGCATATCTTTATCCTAAGTTTACAATTATCTTGCATGACAGATGAATTAACGCTGCTGTCTCTGATTCTACACTAAAACATGAGAAGTATTCAACTTGAAGAAGCAATTCAGGGACAAATTTGGCATAGAAAAAAGAATGAGGTTTTTTTTCCTCTGTTGTATTTGTATTTTTTGGTATTTTCTCCTGTGACAGTACTGCAGAGACACCCTGCAGAATTTCTCGGGTTGGTGATTTTGGTATGTCAGAGATAGGTGGCTGTAGGTAATATCACTGGTTTTAGATTCAGGTGAGCCCTAATGGGGAAGATGGGCAAGAAACTGCAAGTGAGCCTGGCCATTGGTACAAAGCTGGTGAACAGCTCTGTACCACAATAAGACCTCAAAAGCTTTCTAAAATAAGAATAGCTTCCAGACCAGCCTTCATCTTGGAAAAATACAAAATGTTTTTCAGAATTCCTCTGAACTGGGAATTCTGTCCTTCCCTGGGCACTGCCCACAGTCCCCAGCTGTGGATCTCTGGAGGGCTGAGGCAGGCTCTGCTCCCTTCTGGCTTTGGATTTCTCAGAGACCAGTTGAGGGCTTTTGCTGCTCTTTCTTTGAATCTATGACATGGTTCTTGCTATTATTTGTTTGGTTGCTTTGGGGTTTCTATTTTTTAGCTTCTTGAAATGATTCGTAGGGCAGGAACAGAAGCGTTTTGTTTGTTCACAGCAAAGAAAGATGGCAGTAGTATTTCTACTCTCCCTTTCAGTAATAACTCCTCTCTAAGCTGAGGGGAAATAGCAGTTCAGATGCTGTTACCATTTTGTTGAGCCTTCATTAAGGGTGCAGTTCATGATCTGGGTTTTCTTGCCTGTCGTATGTATCCCCTGGTAACCCACTGGTTCTTAATTACCCCAAGGTATTTCAGGCCTATCTTCTTTAGAAAAGTGCACAGCTGTGTATTTTCTAGGGGATTACTATTTGAGCCCTCATCTGAGCATTATTTAGATTATAAAGTATAAATTTAGAGGTGTTAGGCTCATGTATTTTTCATAAGGGATGTGTGGTGGTTAGGAGGTACCAGGAGTTTCAGAGGAATTAATCTACTGCACAATGGCAGGGCTGATTGTGTGAATCATCCCTGTACATGCAGTTCAGGCACATCATAGCACCCTGCTTACTGCTTTAAAAGCTCACTATTTGCACTCTTCACATAGGAAATATTCACATATTGTGAGGACCCTTTGAAAAAAAAGAAAAAGAATTTAAAATAGAAATGTGTTTGTGTGAACAAACTTGCCTATCTGTATCTGGATTAGCAAATACTTCAGTTCTGATCTATCCTCTTCAAAATGGCCTCACAGCTCACATGATGTGCTTTCTGTTGCTACTGCTAAAAAGGCAATTCAATCAAAATACACGTGGCCAAAACTAAAAATAAAATCTGTCCTCTTGATTAATTTACATAAAGCTATAATCAACATGATCAGCAAAATGCTTGAAATGGAGCCTCTGTTGGTTTGAAGAAACCTGTCTGTTCAGTGCAGTTCTAGCAATGAAAATATTGAATAATACATTATCATTTTCAATTTTAGAAGAAAAGAAATATTGCAGAAGTATGGTAACTTTACTGTTTTTTTTTCCTTTCTCATAAAATCCTTTTCCTTTCAAAAAACAAAATTCTATTTAAAAAAAATTCTCTAAATACTCTTATTTTCAGAGATGTGATCTTTTGTGACTAATCTTTTGTTTAGCTAATAAAGGAACATGAATTCAGTGTTAAAACTAACAAAAAATACTAATACAGTGGCAGAAGGAGAGAGAACTAAGAACTTTTTTGTTAATGCCAAGAGAGAAGATACTACATCCTTAGTTAAGCAGACCATACAGTTTTAACTTGCCCCAGTATTTGTCTGTCACACTTGCGCCATGGCCTAGTCCTATAGATGAGACTGATATAGCCCATCTAACAACCAAGGAAAGACCTCCAATGGTGTCCACTGTCACAGTCCAGGGATTTTCAGATATGCCAGTGCTGGGAGCTGGATGGGAGTGCTTGAGCCTCAGGGAGGGCAGGAGAGCCCTGCTTGGATGGGTGATGTGGAGCACTTGGAGGAGAGGAGCAGATGGTCCTGGCAAACTGCACTGACCTGACCATGCTGCCCACCTCTGGTGTAGCACCACAGTGGGCACCTCTGCGTGGCAGTGATGTATCAGAGGTGCATATCTAGTCAAGAGATACCTGTTGTTTTTATTCTAATTGAGAAAATACTTGGGTTTTGTTACCTCAGGTGTGTCTTTGCATGTCCAGTGGTGCTTCAGTGACCTGGCATGTGAACAAACTCACTGAGGTCCCCTGCCAGGCGGGTAAACAATAGAAATACTGTTTAAATAGTTCATTTCTTATCTTGCTAAATTTGTCAAATTTTTAAATCCAACTCTTTGGTCTTTATCTCATTCTTTGTATGAACGGGATATAATGGTCTGCTAAGTCCTCAAATCATCTTTTCATTTAGTAGTAGAGAGAAAAAAGTCTCAAAAGGATCCTGTTTCTCTTACAGATAATAATTTGTGTTTTGCACAAGCTTTTGAATGTTCCAGGTTGCTTAATCATGTGAATGCAAGACTCAGCTGCTGAGCTTTTGTTCTCTGCTCATAGCTGGTGCCTTGCTTATTTAATTGCTGTGAACATCTTCAGTTTGATGACAAGATATGTAATGAGGCACCCGGCTATCTGTGCATCTGTGTACACAGAAGCCTCAAGAAGGGAACAGACAACACTACATCTTAATGAAAGATTTATAATTAGCCTATCTGGGGATATTTTCAAGTTTGTAGCTTTAGAATTGTAGATGGAAAGAGAAACACATAGAAAGAAGATTTTAATTCTTTTGTCATTTAGGTTTGACAAGTCATGTCAGAGATATATGTAGTGTTAAGCCACCAATATTTATTGATTCAATGGAAACTAAGTGACTACCTAGCTTTGAGACTATTATATTTAATATCTTTGATTGTTGGCTGTTTGGTTGTTATTTTGCAAAGTGATGACAATGAATACCCTCCTTTCCTCCCTTATTCCCCAGATTTTAATCTCTTGAGGAAGGCTGTTACTATACACTAGGACAGAAATGGACTGAACATCATTACAGGGTTCTGTAGACTGCTAAATTGCAAATAATACTAATGGTTTTACCTTAATAAAGTTTGGGGTTTGTTTTTGTTTTGTTTTGTTTTGTTTTGTTTTTCTATTTAGCATGCACTGTGACACCTTTATTTTTCATAAATGAAAATAAGCCGACTTTGTTTAGTTTACTGCCAAAAAAGAAATTAAATAATTGTTAGACACTCTTTTCCTCTTTTCATTTATTGAAGGATTAAAAATTATCTTTTTAAAAGTCAATTTCAAAATATTCCTCATTTTTATTGCTATCTCTTTTTGCCACCTAGAGTCTGTCAGTTTTATGTTCCAGAAATAATCTATGTCTTTTATCCTTTCTTTTTTAGTGTTATGTCCTTGTGAAGAATTAGAATATCTTGCATAATTAAGTGCTGTATGCAATACAAACTAGAATTGATTAGCTAACAACAAAACTGTTTCTTTTGGGTTGGGTTACTGCAGCTGCTATAATTGTTAATGGCAAAATTATAGAAAAGGAAAGAAAAAAGAAAACCATAATCAGTCTTATAGCTACCAGAATAGTAAGAGGGTTTAATTGCCTCAGTTGGCTGTATCACTAATGAGTACAGTTTCATTAGAAGTTCCATGGGTTGTTTATAAGTGGAAACTTGCATTTCTGTCTTTTCTAAAAGACTGAATTCCTTGGTGCACCTTCCTGGTGAAAATCATATGGAAGAGCCAAGGCTGCTTTGTTTGGAAATCGTCACGAGGTGGGAGCACAGATCCCATTTTTGCCACTCTGATCTTGTGAATGTTTCATATTGACTGTGGCAAAACAAACTCTCTATCCATTTTGATGAACAGGACATTACTAATCAATGCACATCGTATTACACAGTTTGCAATAAGAGTTCTAGATTTGGAAAACAATTTTAGATTAAGGGAGGACTTAGTGATTCCCTTAAAAGTTGGGTGGTTTTGTTTCTCTGGTTGTTTTTTTTTCCCTTGTTTTGTACTTATCCTCTCCAAAATGTCAGAATTCAGCAGGTCTGTACGCATAAAATAATTCTTGGCTTTTGTCTTCCAACTCTTTTTGGATGAAGAAAAAAAAAAAGATTTAGAAAAGATACAGCTTATCAAACTGTGCAGATGTATAGCCCCAAAATAAAACTGAAATAAAAGTGAATACATTAGAAAGGAGATCTTAGCATACAAGGAGTAGGAAAGCAGAATCATCCCATCACTCCAAAACCAGTTCATCGTTGGACAGAACTAAGGAGACTGATTAAAATATGAATGCTTTTTGATTTCCTCTCTCCACTCTCCCAAGTAAGGTCTCTCTTTTTTTTTCCTTCCCTGTGACTAAGTGGACTCATGAAATGGATGGGGAACTTTATTCAAATGATAATTTTAGCAACAATGTGTCTGGCATAGCTGCATTTATCAGAAAAATGGTGACTAAAGTAAGATTTCAATAAAACAAATTTTAAGCCAATAAGGTTTGTCCTGCCATTACTCCAGTTGTTCCTCCCTCCTCCCAGCTGCCAGCCATCATCAGCAATTATCTAAATCTGCTTTGAATAGCAGCTTCCAAAGCTGAGGAATTTAGAGAGAATATGATATTTGGCATTTTGGGGACTCTTAGAGTGGGTTATGAGAACCTTAAAACTGTCTGTGTGCATCTGCTGTGTGCAGTGGCCTGGTGCTGTCACAGCCTTTTCCCAACACTAGCAAAGCGCACATACCGTTTGTTGAAAGACTGAAGACCATGAGGTCCCGTGGGATTAGAAGGGGAGTCTTCTGTGAGCAGCAACTCTCCTTGTGCCCAGCTACCTTCATGGAGGTGTCAAAGCCTTGTTTTGTATGTTAGCCTACTTTTAGCCTACTAAAAGCCACCTTTTTTATGTTGCTGGTGACTGAAACCCTTGGGGAACCATCAAGGGTGCTTTCAAGGAGGTAGGGCTTGTGGCAAGAGTTGCTGTTTAGCAGCAGCTCCAGGCTGATGATGAGTGAGACTGCAGATAGGCAAGAGAGCTACGCCATGGGTTTACCAGGAGTTTGGCATTTGTGCAATATGTCTACTGACATTAAAAGCTCCAGTTCTCCTGTGCTCCACAGCCTGCTCCTCCCTGTGTGGCACCGGGAGCCAGTCAGGTTGTGGATGCTGGCGATGGCTGTGCTTCCCTCTGCCTTGCAATACAGATGTCTTTGATTCCATTACAGTTTTCTCAGCAGCCAGCTGTAACCCCTGAGGGCTGCTTCAGTCATTTCTGTGTTAAGATCCAGATTCATAAGCCTTTAAATCTGATAGATCATTTTCTTTTATGTTATGTTAAAAGGGCTGTAAGGAACACCCAGTGATAATTTATTGAAAAGACAATTAACAGTGAGGTAATGACGTTGTACATTTCAGCTGTGATTCAGCCTGGTAAAATAATTAGGACTTTAGGAAATACATAAGGTCTTTTTGTTTGGTTTTGTTTGTTTGGTTTTGTTTGTTTGGGGGTTTTTTGCTTGTTTTTTTACATGAGAGAATGGCGGTCCCATGGCGTAGTGGAGAGCACTCCGGTCTCCGACTCCCAAGGTTGCGAGTTCGAGTCTCAGTACGGGCAGGCCCCGGCAGTTAAATGCCTCCCTGCCATCCGATCCAATCAGATCTCGGATGCGAAGCAGGGTCAGCCCCGGTTAGTACCGGGTGCTGTAGACAAGTCCTAAGGAGACTTCACTGTCACTGTCTAAGCTTGCTCGGCCATGGCAAATGAACCTTAGGACTTAAACGGTGGGGCCAGTTCTGCGCACGCTGAGCCTCACCTAAAAAATCCACTGCGCAGGCTCGGAGGGCACACGTGGGGTGAGTCCTTCCCAAATCTTCGTTCACGAAGATTGGCCATTACATGAGAGAATAAAATACATAACTTTTATTGCACTCTTGTGAGTTCACTTGTTTTCCTTTAGTCACTATTATGAAGGTTAAGATTTTACCATTTCAAAGTTTTTATGTATGAATTCCTCACTCACAAAATCTATAGCACTACTAGTGGTGCTCTCCTTTCTATGCTGCTGCAGTGTTTCAGATAGATTCTGGAAAGCTTTTTGTATTTCCTCTTGTATCATAAACAACAGAACAGAAGGCACAGTGAGGTGTTAACCCTGCTTTTACAGCTATTCCAACAACACCCTAACATCATACTCCTCAGGTGTTCCCAAACCAAGAAGAACATGTGCTGATTCATTGGTTAAAAGGCATCCTGGGCAAAAAGTATTAAAGGAATTAATACTCAGACAAAGGTTTTTTTGTCATCCCAAGAAAAAAAATGTAGCTATAACTGAAGATGTTCTTTGTAACCATTTCTGTTGTTGCTATTGGTCTCTTATACCCTTTCTTTGAAATTAAAGCTGCACATTTAGCATCTGAGAGTATTTTGGTTAATTTGTGTTTGTTTAGTAAGAGGTTTAAATTATTCTTGTGAAATAATGCAACTAGTGTCCAGTTTGTGGTATGGATATGGTTTGAGATCTTTTCTGGTGGAGGAAGACATGAAAAAGCAAAGGCAGCTGGCATTCACTAATAAGTTCTATGGCATATGAAGATTGTACTCATATTAAAAAATGAAGCAAGCTAATTTTCCAAGCAAAAATATATTTGTGTATGTAACACTTCTGTATGATGAATGTATTAATTTCATCAAAGCATGAATTTTCATTCAGGGAATGTAGCATTTTCACTGTATCTTTGAGCTGTTTTGACATTAATAGTGACATGTGTAATAGATAAGAGGTGCATCATTTTTGACAGCTTCATTGCAGCTGAACTTTTGAAGAATTCATTTCTCCTTCCTTACACATGTTCAGCCTCCCACGCCATATGGTCTGTGTTCCTCAAGGTGTTTTGCATTAGATCAGCATCAAAACATGAGTTATCTCAGAATCGACAGGCTAGAGATTGAAGTACAAGGCTGATTTTTTTTCCTCTTAAGAAGTCTTTGCCTCCTGATTGCATCATGCAGTAGAGTATCTGTCACCCAGTTCACGTAGTAGATGCAAGTACTAAACGAATATTCCAGCAGTAATTTACTTCCTTGCAAACTATCATGCTATTAACAGTGAAGTATTTAGTTTCTCCTACCTACTGTAGCTGCAGGATGCTGATCCCTGTGTTGTTGGGTTGACAGTAAACTTTAAGAACGTAGTAGTGCTGTTTTGCTGTTGTTGCTGACATTGAGTTGAGTTGCTGTGTCCAAAAGTGAATTATTTTCTCTTTTTTAGAGCTCCAGCCTGCAGGTAATACATTTTCTGATCTTCTGAGGTTTTTATTTCAGTTCAGAAAGGGCTGACATGTCCTTTCTAGCGTGTGAACCACTTTCAGTGTAAAAGTTCAAAAGTAAGAAAGGTATCACCTCTGTAGTTAGATAGCTTGAGGTTTAGGTTTTGGAAAGACTGATAATTCTACTCTTAAACATATTCTGTTTGAAGTTTTACTTTCTCTGCACATACAAACATCTTAATACTTAACTTTATGTTC
The DNA here is from genome assembly GCA_013396695.1 of Sakesphorus luctuosus. Lineage (NCBI taxonomy): Eukaryota > Metazoa > Chordata > Aves > Passeriformes > Thamnophilidae > Sakesphorus > Sakesphorus luctuosus. Next base: position 44,408 of record VWZD01010852.1, on the reverse strand, counting down.
TTGCTGATTAAAATGATGGAATGTCATCTATGAATTATGTACTTTCAGCCAAAAAAATCTACAAATTTGCAATATCTCACATGACCCTTAGAGCATAGCTGTTTTGTTCCTGGACTGTTCATTTCCCTGCCTTTCCACTGGATGTGTCTGTGACATTTTCATCACTAACATTTCACCTTGTTAGGCTCTGACTGCAGTTCACAGGAGTGCCGTGAGTCCGTTGCAAAATTTCGACCTTCTTTGTGGCTGTCTCCAAGTACAACAATTTCTAACACTTGCTCCAAGACCAAATTGTGGGATTACCTAATTTTGTATGTCATGTATTCCTTGTCCCTTTACCAAATCTTCTAGTATTTTAAAACTAGCCAAGTGGTCAGGACGGCTTCACTTTCCTTTTCCATTCACAAGGGCAGAAGCTCTCTGACAAATTCTTGATGCAGGGGCCACGTTCTCATTACCTGAGTGTCAGCCTTTACATGCTCTTTCAGTCTCTTATTGCAGGTGAGATGAACTTTTGAGCAGAACTAAGTTTGCTCTGTGTGACCAGGAACTGTGAACCCTCTCAGTCTCTGTGACCAGTCTGTGTTCAGAGGCACAGCTGGCTTGGCTTCCTTAGTATGGGCATCCCTTGAGTACTCTCTCTGTTATGCTTGAGCCTACCTATCACTAAAGCCTGGCTTTGTCTCTGTACACACAGAGGGGAGAAGAGAACTCCTCTCAGCATGGCTTGTATTCAAACAATCAGCTTTGTTTGCTGTGCAAAGTTTATCATGTCTACTGTTGCCTTGACTGTGCTGCTGTAAAAATAATCTCAGTTGAATAATTTCTTCTCTAATGTCTATTTTAAGGCATTGTGAAGGATTGGTTTTTTGGGTGTTTGGTTTGTTTGTTTGTTGGGTTTTTTTTAATTTTTATTTTTGCATTTTACTATTAGTCCAGTCCCAGCCTGTTATCGAACAATGCTGTTATGTAGCTATGGTGTTACAAAGCTTAATCCAACTTGATTTACAGTTTACAACCATAGCAGGGAGTGATAAAATATATCCTTTGTGTGGAATAAGAAGTTTATTTAAAAACAAAATCTTTTGTTAAAGATTTCTGTAAAACTTTAGGTGTAGTGTTGTTGTTGCTGACAGTTTCCGGGGGCTTTCTTGGTGGATTTCTTTTCTGGAGAAATTCTGCATCACAGTAGCAGTGACATGGTTCACTTATTTTGGCTCATGTTGCCCTTGATAGCAGTGGTTATACCTGAACTGCAGCACAGGTGGGTCTGTCCTTCAGTGCTGTAATCCATTTGTTCAGATGGAAACCCTGCTGAAAATACCATGGGTTGCTGCCCAGCCTGAGTTTTGTCTCCAAGAGACCTTAGTGTGGTGTCAGTGCCTGCTCTCATGAGTGTGGAGAGGGAGAGAAAGGGAAAAAAGAAATCTTGTGCTGCAGAGGTCTTGTTATAATAGAAGGGATTTGGCCACAGAATGCACCCAGTCTGGTAAAATATGTAGAATCATTCAGACTCAAGTTGAGCTGGATTTTATGATTTTGGTCTCTTTGCAGGGTTAGAACTGAGGTGAGATAGCCCTTAGACTGCTGGTAGTGGAAAGGAAAGGTGCAGATTTCAGGTAAAGATAGCAAAAGGTAAGACTACCCAAGGGTCGTGCTGTCTCTGTGCTTGCACAGGAGCCTGGGAGAGCACAGGGAGCCTACTTCTCTGACAGCCGGAGAAGACAATAGTCTCAGGTGGTGTAAACTGGTTTTCCATCAAAAAAGGTTCAGAGAATGAGTCAAGCACTGCTTGACAGAAAGATTACTTTTTAAAGGCCATTCTGTGCAGAAGCAGATGGCTCATCCCATTCTTAAAGTTTGCCTCGTGCTAGTGAGAAGGTCTAAATATGTCCTAAACTGCTGCTACTATTAAGCTTTACAGATAATCCTTCCTAACTGTTGCAGACACTTCTGTCAAAGTTAGATTAACATCTTTCCTTCAGAGTAGGTGAGGGCACTCCTGAATTGCACCGAGAAACCAGAGCTTTTTACATAACACACAGAACTGGCAATTTTGTGTTTGTTTTTCTATCAAAGTGACTGTATATGACAATGTGTGAAGTATGTACAGATGGTAAGAACAGTTATGTTATCAAGTTTGTTTCCTCTGCCAATGCTTACAGAAAAATAATTCTAGCTCCCCATCTAAAAGTATAAATAAACGATGAAACTAAATAGCTTTTCCTTCCACTATAAGAATTGACACTTCAAAGTTTTTTCCCAGAATAGATGGGATTAAATGGGACATGATTAAATGGGATAAGAAATCTTCTGAAGATAACTGTATTTCTCAGTCATATACTTTTCAAACTACATCATCTATTTAGCCCTGCCTTTTTTATTTTTAATACTTAATTGGGTGTCCTATTACATTTGTTGTTAGAAAGTTATTCACATAGCCTGTAATCTGAAGGAGATACAAAAAAAAGATGATTAATGAAGGGCAGCTTCATTTCAATGCACATCTGGGCCTAACCATGGGTCCTGGGGACATTTGGCCTTGCCAGAACCAGTTAGGAAACCTTGTTTTTGTGAAGTTTTCCAGGAAATGTTTTGGGTTTGCACAGCTGAGAATGTTTAGTTTGTATTGAAAGAAACTGAAAAGCCCAGATGAAAGAATCTTTCCAAATTAGTTGAAAACCCTACCCCTTTGCCATCAAAAGCAAGAGGTTTGACTATGATTTTTTTCTTTCTAATGTAAACTTTGTTTATTTTTATAGTCCTTCGAATAGGTATGTCAAGTAAAGAAATTTTAGGATGCTGTAAAAACGTGCCATATTGGAGAGTTTTCAAGAAAAAAACCAATATGAGCCTTGAAGAGGGTCAAAACAGTTTTATTACGAAAGAAAAACAGAGGAAGAAAGGAAAATAAGGGACTGTAGTATCTATGCATTCTTTCTTCTCAGTACTTTTTATTCTTGAAAAGAGAATACTATTTCTTTCACTTTTTTACATTTGAGGAGTTGGCAGTACTGTTGCTTAGGTTTTTTCTGGGGTAATTGCTTTTCATTAGTATTTTCTCATATACAGTGTCACAGCTGGAAAATAATCTATGCAAAATAGTGAGGTCACAGAATAAGAAAATATCTACGAGAAAACAACACCCCCCCACACATTTTTGTGGAATTGCAATAAGTAATGTGTGAAATAAATGCTAAATTCCTTCAACTATAGCACACATTGCTTTTACCTTCAGCTTACAAAATGTTCACTTTATATTCAAGATGATGCTCATTAGTTCTTTTGTGTGGCTATGAAACATTTCTTTTAAATTCTGTATTTCAGAGAAGCACTGAAAAAAAATTGTTACTTTTTCTTTCCTGTGAGGTATTGAACAGGAAAGATGAGTATTTTCAACTTCTATGGTGAGATTCAGGTGGGATGCAGTAAACACCTGCAGTATTTTCCAAGTAATTCAAAACCCCAAAATATTTCACTTAAAGCATGATGAAAGTGAAATCTATTTGGTATAGATATTTAAAAATATGAGTGAGTAAGAAATTGTTTCTTGAGAAGTAATATTTATGTAATTTTAAATATTATTTAGTTAATCTATGAGATTCCACTGAGTTGCTCACTGACACATACTGGCACCTCTTCACCACATTTTATTTTTGACATTTGTATGTCTTTGACCTTTTATGCCAGTTTAAATGCTTGAGATATGATCCTTCCAGTCAGCTCATGCAATAAAAAGTAAAGCTGTAGGATGTCATCACCTTGTCAAGCCCTGAAGCCATCTCTGAGGTCAGTCATTTGCTTCTGGTGGAAACTTCTCTCCCAAGACGTTGGCTGTCAGTGGAGGGATCAGGAGGTGTCTGAGGTGTTGGGGGGATGTGTGTGATGTGTCAACTGCTGTTCCAGCAGCAAATGAAGACTATGGATAGCTTTGTGCACTAGGGAAATTTTCTCATCATTGAATTTCTTTAGCAAATTTTGTATTAGAGATTTTATGATTGATTTCCAGTTTAACCCCTGAGTGTGGTGTGTAGTGGGGCATCCTGCACTGCTGGCCACTGTAGCCTGGCTGCAGAGAGAACCTTCTGGCTGTTAGCTGGTCCTTCAGATCAAATTTAGGAGCATTCACTATGATATAGCATGTGCTGTTCAAATGTGGATTCTGACATCCTGCAGCCCTCAGAGTAACATTAACTATTTTTTCTTTCAGAACTTTTAACTAATGTAAAATTTAAATTTTGATTTTGCACTTGTTCTGATAGTTACGCATGTCTGAAAGATATTTAAATTGTGTAAATCAAGTGAGTCTCCTTGGAGAAAATCTGTGTCTGAAATATTAATTGTACAAGTTGAAAAGTGGAAGAGAGAGAATCCAAGATGACTGGTACAAAGCAGAGCTTTCCTTTCCTCATGTACAGGTACATTTCAGAAGGAGTTCCAATGTTACTTCAAACCACCAGTGGCAATAATTTGAAAAGCTGCTCATGGAAATGCATTTCTTGGCAATTACACATCACACCCCATACATCAGTAAAGGTGTGTTAGGTTAGTCTCCTAGAAGGAGAAAAAAAAATCACTGATCAAACAGACACCGGGGACTATAAACAGGGAATATCAGTGTTCAGTCCTTAATATGAATTATATAAAGATTTATAAGTTTGAGATGAAGTAAAATTGTGAGACTGTCTTCAGGGATTGTGTTATCATTTGTAACGAGTAGCTCACAGGAAAGAGCTTCTACATTTAGTTGAACAAGGGCCGTTTTCCCAGAATGTACAAATACACACACAAACCTGGTATCACTCCACTGCAGTAGGGACCACTGTGTATTTTCCATTATTTTTCACAAAGTGGTAAACTGACTCTTTCCTCTTAGGGTTTGTTTTAAATACCACCTTTCATCTAGTGAGTAACCATGTCCTCTAAGACTTGAGTGGATTTTTTTAATTGCTTTGAATTTGACTAATTTTTTTTTGTTCAGTGGGAATTATGACTTTTGAGGGAATAGAGCTAAATCACTACTGGATGCTTTTGATATTTCCAATTTATATTCTTATATTTTATATCTAAAGCTAATATATGAACCATGGCTGTAGATAGCATGCATGTACTGAAGTTGATTTGCAAGGTTTAGCATCCCTGCAAAGAGCTACAAGCGGTGAAAACATCTTTTGTAGTCCAGTGTGCCTAACTCCTACCACAGGAAAAATAAACCACCACAAGGCATTTTCTTTGCACTAACATCATAAATTGACTTTAGCTGAATCAGTGCAGCAATTGCCTAATGGTTTAAGATGTGAAACTCTAAGATTTTCCCCTCTCTAAGAGATGGCCCACTCCAGGCTACTTTTCCCCTGTGTGAAAATATAAATTACTTTTTGTCCTATCATAAGGAAAGATGATATATGATATTTGCAGCTAGTCACATTGTTCTTAGCCTTCATTACACTAACTTCATTATACTTTAAGAGGTTTTAAGTGGACAATGCTGTATTTTGTATTTTTGATGGAATTTCTCTTCCTCATCTCATAGGCCTTCTGTTAACACAAGAGACCTCTCAGGTTCTCACCAGCCTGCGTAAATCAGTGATTTCTAAGCCCTACCAGTATAAAAAATCATACAGAAACTTACTCATTTAACTGAAATTGTCCTAAGTGCTGGGGGGAAAGAAAAACAAAACAAAATAATATACATTTGATTTACTGTTAGTTTTGAGTTTGCATTTTAAAAGGGTACAATAAATGTAGTTACTGATTAAAATTAAAAAAAAAACAAGCCCCCCCAAAACTCCCCCAAAACAAACCATGGATGACAAATCAAGCTGATAATGTTTTTCTAGATTCTCCATGTGCTTGTCAGATTAGGTTACTAGGTTTCATAAAAAACACACACTCTGATGGGATTTTTGTGTCACCATTTTCAGTAACTATTGCTAAAGGATACAGAATTGCAGATATGTTTTCCTGTTCTTTTTCATTATGATATATTGGTGATATAAATTTTGATATAAACTAGTATTTAAAAATTTTTTTGCCTAACCTTACTAAAGAGGAAGCTAAATAATTGCAGCAGAGTAATTTTGACAAATAGAGTTTAATAGGCAGTTAAATAAACAACAAAGTAATTAAATTTGCTATGTGAGCTGTTTGTGGAGGAAAATACAAATTCATCCAAAGTTCAATTAAAAAAATTCTACTATAATGCAAAAGACTTACTTCTTGCTCAAATTGGAAAATTAATCTTAATGAAGAGTCAAAAATTCCAAAGGATCCATAGATATAAATGGGTACAATGATTTAATATAAAGAAGAGACGATTGAAGAACTGCTTGTTACACAAACTTGTGGTAATGTGCATGAAATCAATTTTATATGCACTGGAACACAATTCTCTACTAGTGAGATAAGCAGACTCCTAAAATATTCTTGTTCAGTCAGTTGGTCAAATTGCCTGTATTTTTTTTAGAAAAAACCAAATAAACAGTTTGGTATGTGCTCAGAAATGGAACAGCTAAAAATAAGTGAAAGAACTCCATACCTGTGGGTATGTTCTCCCCAAAGGAGTTCTCATTTAATCTGCTTCCTATTTTGTATTTCCCTCTTTTGCAGAGTCCTCTGAAATGTCCTTTGTCTCTCTGGACCATTCTGCTGTAATTCACGATATCACTGCTGCCGCTCATTTTCCTGGGCACAGGCAGGTCTGCCACATTGTCTCAGGGCACAGCAGGCTTGGGGCTGGCTGGGCACCAGCTCTCAGCAACCTTGGCTGGGGCTGCCCCAGGAGGGCACATGGGGGCAGTTTGGGGCTGGCCTTGTGATGGCTGCTGGAGGGAGTGCTTAGTTATGGTACAACCTGTGATATTGAATATGATTTTCCTGGTTTAGACAGAAAGCTGACACTTCTGTGTTGGTGCACAAGGAGAGGGGACCAGGAGTTCAGCGCAATGAGTTTTCCAAAAGAATTTGACGTTGCTTTATTTTAGAGTTTGACTGCTTTCTGATGTAGGTGATCCTTTTTTCCTATGCAATTCTACCTGTGCAAATTGATAAACAGGTGGAAATGAAAAAAAATTGAAGTGCATTAGTCCACTTAGGACTTGGAAACAAACACACATAAGAAAGGGAAGGAGGCCCAGGATATTTGTGAGAAAAGAGGAACTTTTCTTAGAGTAATTGCTTTTAGTATACTTTAGTTGTTATTGTTAATTGCTTGAAAATGCCTTGGCATCATGTGTCGAGTATTGCACTGTACTTTAATCCCTTCCTTGCTTCAGTGGTATCTTAAAAAAAAAATAATAGAGTAGTGTGTGAGTTGCTACTGAGCTGGATGGAAGCTGTGGTCAAGTGGTGAAGATATTATTTCTTCTTCATTGACTCTGTAGTGATGAGACATGTTGGTATGATTTACATTGAACTTATAAATTTATGTTTAATAAAGATTAAATAGCTTCTGTAAGGCTAAATAAAATACAGCTAGAAAAATAGGGGTTTTTTCCCTTAAAGAAAAACAGAAATTAAAAGTTCCTGTCTAAATTATGAGTATTTGAATTGATGAATCCCATAAAATGTCCTCCTGTTGACTGCTGTGTTGTCTCAGTCAGAGGAGATGCAGAGAATACTGCATAGCAATGATAATTACTTGAGATTAAAAACTACCAGCAGATAATTGAAACAAAGACAGATTTACCAGATCGAACCCACCAACCTTTATTGTAGAAAACAATGCAGTCCTCTGTCTTTGTCTTACAGCTCACTTTTCTTTCAAGATTAGACAATTCCTTTTCACGGCCTTTCAATTCTAATCACACCCATTTTCCATTTCTCTCTTTTCATGTGCTCTTTCTGAGAAAACTGACTATAAATGATCTGACTTTACCACAGCCCTTGGCTTGCCTTCTCTTCCCCCCCTCCCAACTCTGCCTTTTATCTCTTGGCACTGGATGTAGAACGTTCTTGCCTGCACAGTGTCTGATCTTATCCTCATCAATACCCCAGTGACCTTCACTTAATTCATCTCCCGATATCTCAAGTGTCCCTGAGTTTCCCTCCTTTATCTTTCTTCTGAACAGTTCTGCTTTTTACTTTTTTTTTTACTTTTTTTCTTTNCCCTTTTTTTTTCTTTTTTTCTTTTTTTTTTTTTTTTGCCACCAACAGGACAATGAGGATGCTGTGCAGTGAAACCTCATGGCCCATGAAAGTATCTAAAATTCATCTTTTATCACTAAGCTTCTCCAACATTCTCATTACCATTGTCTGGAGAAAGTGAAGTCAGCTCCTGCCTCTTGTTTTCACCAAAACCTCTAAGGAGAAGAACTAGTTACAAAGCTTCACTTATGCAGATTCAGTGGGTCTCTGACTGTTTTCTCCTTTTACATAACACCTCTGGTAGAGCTGTCTGAGAACACAAGGTCACCTGCTGTCCTTACTTGAGTTGTTGGCAGACCTGCTCTTGTGTGTGTTGATGCCCATTTGTCTACATGCAATCAGTGTGCATTCAATACAGTAAACCAGAACTCTTATTCCTTACCATTAGATTTTAATTTTCATCATTTCCCCTTATAATTGTTGAGAAAACACTGCCTTCTGTTGCTCCTTAAGGTCATTCTGTGCATATCATCCTTCATCTTCTCTGACTTGCAGTATCCAGGCCCTGCACATGTACCATTATCAATCTGCTGTGTCTGTCCATGGATGTGACAAAGACTAAATTCTTTGCTTGTATTTGCTTTCAGGGCCTCTTTCCTTTACAAATGTTTTTCTCCTGGCTTGTTCCAGCCAGTCTATTATCCCTTCTCTGTGGACACATTTCCTCCCGAACAACCTGTTACTCCACAGAACAGCCACAAGAACTCTCAGTTGCTTTTGAAATCTCAGCTCTCATTTTGTTAGCCCAGGTTATTAAATCCCATTCCTTGTTAAAACTCTCAAACATGCGTTTCTCCTCTTGCCATGTTTCCTCTTATTCTTGGAATATAAATATTAAAAATATTAAGTCATTTCAGGTACTAATGTAAAGCTACATGTTTCTGTTGTCCTGATTAAAATAGTTTTGACAGTGTTAAATGCAGAAGTTTGCCAAGGCTTATCACTAATCAAGTTTTGTCTTTGCNTTTTTTTTTTTTTAATGAACTGATTCACAACAGAAGCTGGGGGATTTTTTGCTCTTGGAAAGCACACACTTTGTAGGAGAATTCATTTCCATCATCTTGCAAGATCACCATCTCCTTCCACCCCTACCTCAACTCTTCCATTGTATGCAAGATCTTAACTTTTGCATCTGCATTTCTCATTAAGGCCTTACAGTTCCCATGAGAAGTTCAGAATCTCTCTATTTCTGATAGATTAGAAATCTAGCAGATGCAATTATAAAGCAGATGATAATAAACTGTTTGATGTCAAAGCCTTTGAAATAGTTTTATTTCCAGCCATCCTTACTTTCCGTTTCTTATTCCCTTTTTCTAAAGGATATTTTCTTGAAATAAGGATATTTTCTTGTCACTGTAAGGCAGATACTCAGAAGTTGAACATAATGTGTTTATCTTTGAGTTTCAGCAGGCTGTCAGTTTTAAAAAAATCAAATTTGAAGTCTGTAATTTCTCAGAGGTCTTTAATTTTGTTTTTAACAGAGTCTGCTCCATTTCTAATTTCCATTATTATTTCCCTCTGGTGATGCCTTAACAGACCTACAAAAGCAGAATACTAGAGCTGAGTTAAATATGGAAGATCTCTAGGGTGTTTGGAAAAAACAACCATAACTCTCCTTCCAATAGCCTCAAACACACAGTAACGTATTGTTTAGATGTGCTTAGGTATAGCTTCATAATATTTGTGTGTGAAAGGAAATAGCTAGAAAAGAACTATAAGCAGTTTGGATTAATCATAATACAGTTTTTACGTCTGTGTTCTGTAAAGACAAACGTGTAATTATTCTGCTGTTTCTTAACTCTCATTGCTGGTATGTTTTAAGTTAGCACTGTGTACCACATCCTAGAACAAAACGTGTGGAGAAGCTCTGACTGCCTTGTTCTAGCTCATCTGAAGTAAATATTTCTTTCTCAATGAGAAGAAAAAAAAGTGATGTGCCTGCCCTTCATTAGGTAGGGTTTGTAACTTTGGAAGCATTCATTTCAGCACAAAGTTATATTATTGAAAGGCAGCCTAAGGGATGAAGTTTCAGGATGTTTTTTTACTACAGTGGTCTAATGTTAAAAGAGAAAATCCTAGTGAAATTGTAACAGGAAATCCATGCTCATCTAGTTCCAAAACTTTGTACCTTCAGAAAGCAAGCTCCTCATTGATTTTGAAACCCTCAGTTCTGATGCTTCACCAAAAGAATTTGTTAGGTACGGCCAGGGCTGCACACATCCCAGCCAGAGTTTGGGCCCCATGTCTCTGTTCTTGTGGCTGTACATTCTCAGCTATTGGGTAAAAGAGGGAGAACAATAATTACATATCAGGCTTGCTTAAATATGTTTCTAGACTGTGAAAGGATGTTGTATTTTTGTGTCTTGAGCTTGGGCCAGAAATTAATGAAAGCATCAGAATTCCCTCCTAAGACTGGTAATTTCTCATTGAGGAAAGCTGCCCACTCACCATGTTGGATTGTTGGTGATAGTGCTATTTAGTGTTTTGTAACTGAGCTAACACCTGTATTATGCAATTCCTCCTGCTAATGTTCCCCCAGATACCAGCTGGCTTTTCTTGCAGGAAGCACAACTGGTGAATTCAACCCCATAGCTTACAGCTTGTGTTTAGCTTTAGGAGATTATTGATTCTGTTTCAGAAGGTACCTACAAGGTGTTTTTTCCCCTGCATGATGTCTATTAGCCTAATGAAGATAGGACATCCACCCCACTACTTTACCTTACTTAAAGCATATTCCCTTAGGGTAGCATGACCATGGCCACAGCCCTGCTGGTTCTGCATAGTTGCTGTACATGGAGTGTGTAATTAGAAAGTGTGGCTTTACCAGAAAGCATAGTATGTATGAGGGAAGTATTTTCACTCTTGCAGAGACTGCTATAATAGATCCAGTTTTCAAGTCAGGTACAAACAACCCAGTTCAGTGCTCTGTCTGCAGAACAGGTTCTCTACGCTAACTCCACAATTTGACCATGGGAAGAGTCAGTGCCGGTCTTGCAGTGCCTTCTCAGGGAAAAGCTCTCAAAATATGCATATCCTAACAAAGATCTCAAGTTTAAAACAAAGACTTTGTGCAGCCCATGATCTGAATTAGTTAAATATTTATGAATATTAATAATTCAGGCAGGAATAGTTTTCTAACCATTTTAAGAACTGCAAGACCTCTTGGAATATCTCACAATCTAGATAAATGCTAGAATTGGAATAAAACTATGTTTCTTGTCCAAATTATGCTCAATTTTCTTGTCAAAAGTAGGTTGATTTTATCCACCTTGAAACTATGATACTTGCTTTTTATATGCATATTGGGAATTTTTATTTGCCTGTATATGTTATATGATTCATCGAACAACATCTCAAACACTGATTATGTGAAATAGGCTCATTTTTATTTTTTTTATTCTTGGCTTAAAATACTGCCTTATTTCACCTTTCTCTCAAGATATGATATTAATTTATTCTATAAAGGCCTGTCATATCAGTTTCGTTTTAAATGGGGTGTATATAATTTCTTTAACAGGGAAAAAATCTGTTACTTGTGAAAATTATGTTTAATGTAACTTGGCTAAGATGTAGACTGAGTGAATTAATGTATCTGTTAAAATCTACTCTAAGTGCAAGATTTACTTTTGGTTGATTTCATTGACCTAAGAGGATTTTATGTCTAATTTGGCTTCTCTAGACTTTTGACATTATTGCCTGAGCTCCTAAAATATAAAAAAAATAGGCTGTACTTCTGATACCCCTATTAATTAAATTTCAGTACTATCCACAATATGATGAGGCTGTTAATACAGGCTCAGGACATGCAGGCCTGTGGCTGTGTCTCCAGCAACTCAATCTACAGCCTTTTTCCCATTTGTTGGGGGCTTGGTGGACACAGACCTTTCCTCTCAAAGCATTTGGCCTCAGGAGCTCTGGCTGCTGCTGCTGTCTGACCCATGTAAGTAGCAAAGACAGTTAAGTCCTCTGCTATTCCTATTGATATAGATTTTGCCACAGCCCAACGCTAAAATGTCACCATCTCTTATTACTTCTGTTTATTCATGATTTTGACCTCTCCTTTTGGGAACAAGAAGATTGAGATTATTTGGAATTTTTTGGAAACATCCACATGCTTAGATTTAGAAATACATCAAAACATTGGGGAAACATATTTCTCTGGTAGCTTTTGAGAGCATCAGCTTGCTTGCTGGTTTTTATGTTACTGTTGAGAGGCACCGTGGCCACGTCCAGAAGGATGTGGAGGAAGCAGACACAGAATGTCCTTTAGGCTTCCTTGCCATGGAGTGTATTACAGTACTTCAGTGTAAATGAGCAGAACTTGCATGCTTTATATTGGGAGCATAGCTGTGCATTGGAATGTAGTCCAAAGTTCGTGATAAGCCAACCTGAAATATTCCATGTACACAATAGATATGAAATACCTGAATTAAACCCTGCATTTCACTGGCCCATCATCCATGAGCTTTTCCTTGCCTGGTGGGATTGACTCAAGTACTGCCTATTTCAGAAACATGCAAAAGGGTTTTCTGCACTGGTTTCATTAGCAGATGCTGAGCATTTGCCTAAAGGAAAAGGAAGTTTCTGAAAGCCACCCAAAACAGAAGGGCCACCACAGTGTTCAAACAAGCTAGCAAGCTTTTAAAGCCTCATGCTGCTGATTCTGGTTGGTAGTATCTACTGGATGACAGCACAGCTTTGGAGACTTCAAAGAGAACAGGATATTTTCTTGTATTTTTATAATCAGTTCTGTAAGAAACAGCATGTTGCTGTGTTTTAGCATGAAGTGAGATTCCAGCTGCTCTTTAGGTAGATTCTGCTCTTTACACACAACTCCAGCAGAGTGAAGCACGTCCTTTTCCAAAGGCTGCTGCTCAGATGAAATTCTGGGGTTTGTGTCATAATCCTTTAACCGGGCAGGTCTTTTGGTTTCTTGCAGTTTGAGCCAGAAACTTTTGCACTTGACTGCTCAGGTGTGAAGTTTTTGGAATGGATGAAACTTCATTTTAAATGCACTCTAGCTTTTTGTTTCATTCAGAAGCTGTGGGAACATAAGAGCTGCCTATATTTGAATAACAACTAACCTAAAAAGCTTTTTCTTCAAACAAGAACAAACTTTTCAGCTGTTTTTTTCTTACATAACTATACTAGTTTTGTTTGCTAATTTTTCTTTTACTGTAGTTGTACCTATTCGTGGCTGTATGTGCTGTGAAGAAATAAGTGGACAGATATCTTGGTTCCTGGTGTGGTCTTATTTGGTGAAATAGTGGTGGTTGTATAGCTGCCGGCTTTAAATCTGTGGGAGATTCTCAGAGAACTCTCTGCTGTATAGATCCTTCCTCAGGGAGGAGAAAATATAATGTGAATCCTTTTTTTTCTTATTCTTAGATGTGGGATGAAGTGTGTTGAAATTAGGACTTGTATATTGTACTTATTTTGTGATATGGTGAAAAAAGGAGGAAAGTCCCTTATTTATTAAAATACCAGGAGAATCATCAATCTTGTGGCAAATAATTTTCTCCCTCAGGTGCATATAAGAAAGAAAAAAATATAATTTCATCATATTACTTTTAATTTTCCTTTGTTGTTTTCAGTTCTGTTGGTATGGTTTTCATATTTATTCAAAAACAGAATAATGTTTATTGATTGGAAAATTGGTGAAATTTGGGTTCACCATTGGTTTTGCTTAATTTTTCACCATGAATTTCTGGTTCAAATTTTTTCCTTACTAAGGTATTATTTAAAAAGTGATAGGTAAAATGTGTTCTTTTTGCTACCAAATTTATGGACATGAAAAGCAGTAGCCTGGGAGTAGAACCTAGTGATATTTTTATGTATAGCCATACACTGAAATTCTTTTTAAAATAGGTTTTTGCAAAGCACTGGAAGATAGTTTAATGAAACCAGTATTTCTGGGAATTCTCACTAAATGGATCACTTTATGGATTCCAAGTTAAATCAACATCTGTCCCCCCACGGGATTGCATTTATACTAATTCTAAAAATTATATCATATAAGCAGCTGATGGATTCAATTACATTCATAAAATTTAAATTCCTTGTTTGTTTATTCTTCTGTTCCAAATCATATTAAGAATATGACACATTTGATGTTACTCAGGCAAAGCCTAATGGAAATTTTGTTAAGAAATTCTTTCTGTATTTTTCACAGTGAATAGGTACATAAGATACGGTGTTTTTTTTTTTTTTACTCTGCAGGTACCTTTTGTGTGGCAATGGCTTTTAAATCAGATATTCAGTTTCCCATCTACCCATGCATTCGGTCTAATCATTTTAAAAGAGAAATTAAAATAAGTAACCACATAAACCAAAGCATGAAATTGAAAGTGATTAACTTGGTTTTACTGTTTGGGAGGATGTCTGTCTATGACAATGGTTTTCAATGCAGAATGAGTTTAGGATTTACCTTGTTTATTATTTCAGAGTAATCGTGTTGCTTCTTGTAGCAAAATAAGTATAGCAATTAATCAACTGAGATAAGGTAGGGCTACCCCATCACCCATATATCATCTGTGGGTTGTTCTAAAATTAATTTAAAACACTGTCATATGGTTCATAAATTCAGTGGTAAAATTATTGAGAGGGAAATTACTGAAGAAGCAATTTTAAAGAGAAGTGACTATCTCTTGCACACTTACTGATCCTGCAGACAGAAGGATCTTTTTCAGTACTGATCTTCCCTCCTTATAGTGAGAGATCAAACTGTCTTGGCTACTACAAAAAACCATGCCAAACTCTATCTCATGGTTCATCTGCTGTGAGAATCAAAAAGTTGCAATGTCCTCTCCTTTAGTCCCATGTGTCAAAGACAGTTACATATCTTGAAAAATAGCACTTGATGAAAAAAACCTCTTTGTTTGTTATTTTAGTCCAGACTGTCAAGACACCTAAACCAGAACTGGTCAGAAACTATTCCAATTAAACAGATATTTTTGCAGGAAAATGTTCACTAGTGAAACAGAAGCTTTCCAGAGCAACATACCCAGTCTGAAAGCTTTTTAGTTTAGTGTGATCTTTGTTAACAGTGTTGTGGCTTAATTCAGGGTGATATCTTTCTTCATTAAACTTGTTTTGAGAAGGTGGTGTCTGATGTTGCAAAATCTTTCAATACACAAGTTGTGTTAAGTCTCCATCCATCAGCTTCATGAATGCAATTGGTTGCTTTTCTATTGAGTGATTGGAATTTCATCCAGCACAAGGCCTGACTCCACAGCTAATGCTCACAGGAGATGTGGTGAAGGTTCAGCCCATGCTCCTTTTCATACCTATCTATTTGCAGCAAAACAACTGCAACGGGAATTATTCAGACCTGGAAAACTGAAGGCATGGCAGTCAGAATTCTTGTTTCAGATACTGGGTAATGGCAGCACAGGGATTTCATTTCATTTCAGTCACTATATGTTTGGTGTTTTGAGCCCACACTGAATCTTTTCCTATGTAGAATTTGAAATTGTCTCGGTTTCAAGCTTATGCAGAGGGGAGATTTTTCTTTCACATGCAACAATGTTTTTCAACATGGGAAAATAGTTTCCCATTCTACATTGTTTGCAGCTCCTGGTAGGACGGTGTGTGTTTGGAATTCCATTACAAAAGATTATATTGCATTCTGTGACCTTCAGGTTGTGGGATACATAAAAGAATATTTAAATAAATTGTTTAGGGGTTCGATGCATCTATTTCTACATGGAAAGTATGTTTTGTGAAGCAACATCACTGTAAAACTTGACCCTTTAAGACTGTGAGATAAGTGTTCTAAATAAAAAGACTTCTTGGGAAATAGTAGGTTGCTTTACTAAATCTCATTTCAACACAATTAAGTGTTCTTTGTGCTTTGATAAAATACCGTAAACTTTTATATCTTCAAGTTATGATCGTGCTCTCTCTACAGAGTCAATTAAACCTGTCAAATGGTATTCTCAATAACATGAGCATAAAAAAAGAATAAGCAGCAATACCTGTCTAGCACTAACTCATCTAGCAGTCAATGGACATGTTTATAGTTTTATTCAGAGGCAGACCTGCTTTAATAAAAACACATATTTCAGATACCAATAAAACTGGGTATTTGGTGGAATTTAAAACAAGAATAACAGAATTGAAAATCTGTCTAGCAGCAGCTAGTAAATCTTTGCTACATACATAAAAGTCTTAATCTTGTGTCTGACATTTACATCCCTTTTTTATTCAGATTTGTCCTATTTGCAGCCCAATATAGAAGTCCACTAAAATTAACTTTGTGACCTTAGCTGATTTGATTCTTCTTCCATCTGATTTCAAATAAGGAAAGGCATTTTAAGATACTTTTCTTGAAACATACAGAGAATGTGATCATCTCTCTAAAGAATACCTTCCATCATCAACACCCAAAATACTTTATTGGTAGTGGGTTCTGATTCACATTAAAAAGTTCGTAGAATTTAATGAGTAGAGGCTTAATGATGATTGCTCCAGTGTATCTGATTGTACAGAAACCTTTTCAATAGCCAGAGAAAGCAGGTAGGTGGTTTTGAACTGTGAGAACACGTTAGAAACTCAAGTGTTACTCAATAATTAGTCTCCAAAAACTACATCCAAGGCAACTTCTGGAATCATGTAGGATAAGCAGAATGAAGTTGTGTACTTTGGAATTTTCAAAAATATAGTTAATAGCAGTGCAGAGTTCTTTATTCAGTTCTTTCCCTGACTTATTTCTTACTTCCTTTGTACTTCATTTTAAGCAAGCCTGCTCTTAAATCCCTTGCTTTTGAAGACTTTGAGTTGAAATATTGCCTCAATCTGATTGTTTGTCTCATGAGACTTATTGAAATGAAACACAAAGCTATGTCTGGATGCCACACGAAAATATCAACAGACTTCAGGTTTTCTTTTTTTGTTTCTGTTGTTATTGCTTGTTATTGTTTTTGCTTATTGTTGTTATTGCTTGTATATAAATTGCACTGTTGAGCTTTAGAATAAAAACAGAGCTTTAGTGAACAGGGGGACTGAGTTAAATATATGAAATCATAAGCCTGTAAACTTTTCATAAAGACTGCTGGAGATATGCAAGCACATGCAAAAGCCAATGCATTTTGCAAGAAATTTGTGATCATACAGACTAACCATATGACCATATAGCTCTGACTCATCTTGCAATCAATGGACAGGTTTATAGTTTTATTCAGCAGCAGACCTGCTTTAATCAAAAAGATTAATAGAATCTGAAAACTAGCTATTTAGATACCAAAGGTAATTAAAAAAAACCCTGAAACTTTTCCTCTGCAACCACTACTATTAAATCATAAGCACATGATAAATTATTTTCATTTTTTGAAAGATAATAGGTTTTTAAAATATCTGAATTGTTGTGTGAGGTCCAGAGCTTTCAGCAAGGCCCATTGCCTGTAGCTGGTGCAGAGTCTGCACCCATTGCTGCTAATTCTGGAGCTCTGCCTACAAAGAAGATGCCAAATATAAAGTAATCTTTGAAGTCCAGTGATGAAACTGATACTGCTTTGGATAAAATTAACATTTAAAAAGAATGGTAATATACGGACTGAAACAAGTAAGTTCTGCCAAATGAGTTACTTGTGTCTTGGATGCATGTATATCAACAGCTACCATTATTATTTTAGATGAAGCAAACTAATAAGGAAAATGTCAGAGAAGCCCTCTAATTATGATATATTGACATATATAATTATCTTCAAAAAATTTAAAAATACAAGCTCATCTAAATGAAGATCAGGTAAATGAAAGGAAATGTCAACAGCAACCTGTAATTTGCTAGTTTGAAATCCAAGTACAGAAGCTGCTTTCATGCACCTTAACAGCACACGTCAGAAATCACACCACACTTCCAGCACAGCCCAGTGAATGAAAATAATTCATGCTGAGGATACGACACCCTTCTCTCTTCTCCCCTCTGTAGTTTGTGAGATTAAGAGTTCAAATGGAAAAATGCTTTTGGTGGATTAAGGACCCCTGGAGATGGTACAGGAGTCTAGAATTTGTGCTACAAGCTTTTTATCCTTTTTATCCCTTACATGTTTTTCTTAACATATAATAAACCATGCAATAATGTTTTAACCTGTGAAACATCAAAACCCTTTGAGCTGCACTATGTGCATTTAACTGGGATTGACTTAATTTGGTAGCATATCTGTCCTTTTAAAATGGTTATGTTTTCTTCCTCATCCACGGTTAAAGCTACATTTTTGTTTGTACCTCTAAAACAATTTGAAACAGGTTATGTCTGTTACATGTCACATTATACTGCATGTTCCTTTACCTGACTATTAAATTACACCTTAAAATAATATAGGGGAAAACTTTTAATACCCTTTAGCATTTAGATTTACCTTCATTTATTCCATCGTTAAAAATAATGAAAATAATATGATAATTATGCAAATGAAAAATCAGTGAAACAATAATATTCACTGTATTTAAATATTTCATTAAAATATCTGTGTATTGTGGCTTGCATAATATTATAAAACCAGAACTCCATTTACTAAACCTTAAAAATTTATTGGCCAATATAATTTTCAATTCGTGAGAAGGATCAAATAGGTCAATTTGAAGAAAACTTAGACTTAAATGTGTTGTTTTAGTTATGATGCTAAGTATAAGCCTTTAACTGTGAATTTCTCATGCGGTTATGAATTATCTAGGATTGTTTCTCCACATTTATTCACTGTCTGCCCACTTTTGCTGTTCCTTCAGGAAGTCAGGAACCTCTTCTAATTTGTATTTCCCAAATTGCTTCCCGTTTTGGTAGCCCGTTCATTTTATTGATTTTGCAAATCCTAAAGCAAGTATCTCTCCTGCTCCTGATTTTTTCCCCTTGCTTCCAAGTCTCAGGGAATTCGAGCTTCACTTGCATGAACAGTACTAAAGGAAAAGTTAAGACAAAATGTTTGTGTGATCACTGAAAATGAATTTCAAGTTACATACCTAACTATAAAAATCTATAGTTGTGCTGAGTAATTGCAAGTGCTGTTTAGTTCAAATAGCACAGTGTAATTTGCAACTAGTAGAAATAACTATGAAGTTGTTGCTAAGAGGTGGATGACAAACACGTTATTGCCAACATGGAGACTGTTCCTATTCCATGAACTGATATCTCATGTTTAAGCTATGAGGCCTTGTTTACAGAGAGTTGCTGTATGTACAGTCACAGAGTAGGAGACTATAAAATCTGAATTCTGCCTTAAACCATTTTCAGTGTTGTTACCAGTACCTTCTAAAGAGAGGAAAATATTGCCATCTGTTGTCAGTAAGGAGATTAGAGCCTTAGTAGGGCTTGTCAAAGCCCCGCTTGGTGGTGGCAAGTTGGGCACTGGGAAGGAATTCATGTTCTTGGAGAGATCTGCCACACATCTTGTTGAAAACCTTGTGTCCTCAAGATATTCAAAGCACCTTTAAATTATCTTTTCACAAATGTTCCTAACAGAATGTATTGTTCATTGAACTCATGGTAAGAAATCAATTGTTTCCTTTGGAAAAGAAAATCAGGAGAAGCAAGAGAAGAGATAAGCTTTATACAAATAAATACTAGAAAGAACAAACCAATTTTGTTTCCATACAGCCTTGTGCTTGCCAGTAGGAATCTCAAATTTAAGTAAATGAATATATAAAAGTTGCTTAGAAACTTAGTCAATTTAATTCTGTTTGAGCTGGTTTTTAGGATGTACTGCTTTACTATAATAATGCAGTGGGAAAAGTGTGATTAATTCCTGTTAGTTTAAAGTCTCTTCCATCCCATTTTTAGAAATAATCCTTCTGAGACCTCTTTTTACCTACATCTCCTGTCCTTCAGATGAGTCTTCCACTCAAAAAATTTTTCCCTTCTCTGGACCTCAGGTTTGTCAGATTTCCTCTGCTCATGGGTCTAGCCAGCAGGATAGAAAGCACAACAGGAGGGTATATGTCTGTCACATTACTTGAATTTGGAAGGTTATTAGATCCCACTGAGTTTTGTGCTGTATATACTGTGGGAGGGAAACAAATTTTGTTGTTGTTTTTGTTGTAAAATGCTCATTTTTTACAAATTCTACAATCTGAAGTGCAGTTTTTCATATTGGACCTGTACTGATAATCTATCAAAAAAGAATTGTAAAGTAATTGGATGACCTAGAATTAGTCTCTGTTAACG
The DNA here is from genome assembly GCA_013396695.1 of Sakesphorus luctuosus. Taxonomy (NCBI): domain Eukaryota; kingdom Metazoa; phylum Chordata; class Aves; order Passeriformes; family Thamnophilidae; genus Sakesphorus; species Sakesphorus luctuosus. The sequence goes on along the minus strand of VWZD01010852.1, from coordinate 24,106 downwards.
CCAGATTGGTCCAGATGGTGGTCAAACTGCCAAAGTTGTTTGGATAGTGCTGTTCTATGTGGATGTGCACTGTACTTGAATTATCCTTTTGACAGGAGAAGTGGTGGATGTGGTCAGCAGTACAAATGCATCTCTCTAGTGCGTGGTTGTAACAGAGTGGTAAAAAGTGACTGTATCCTCTGGGAAATACAGATTAATATGTAATTGTTTTCACTTGGAATTTAATTAGGGTCAGATTATCCTTGCTTTCTAGATATCATTTTGATTAAATAGAATATTGATTTTGCATACTTCCTGGCTCCAAACAAAGTTATGCTCCCAGTGGTATCGTTTAAAGTTTTGAGGCAGATAGCATTCAGTTTTCACATACAAATTGCAATGTCACATTCTGATGCTTAGATAGAGACTTTGTATCAGACATCATTTTCTGAATATCATTGCAATGTCTTTAATTGTGTGTATAGTTGAAAGGAATTGTCACAGCCGTTCATTTTCCTTCACATACATTGAGAGTGATATAGATGAGGCATAGAAGAACATAGTTTTCTTTGCTTTGCAAATGAACAAACATAAACTTGTGCATGATTAATTATGTTGTATTTCATTCTTCAAATGATCGTATGACTTCACTGTAAAGTAGGCATAAGAAAGTAGCAGAGAATGCACCCTGCAGCCATATCAGTAATTGTAGTTTTCCAACCTCATATTGTATTCACTGATACCAGTTTTTGAAAAATAATTTTGAGGCCCTTGTATTCTCTCATTGTATCGTGGTGAGCATATTTCTGTTTTTAGAATTAGTCAGATTATTTTTTTTCATGCTCTTTGAATTTTGTCTTGCCTAATCAACAGACTTGAAAAACAATGCTGACAAACATAAATAAACTTTTGGCCTGTATTAGGACAGGTGGTGTCCTTGTATCAGCTCTTACTAGCTAAAATACTCAATTTTTTATATTCATATGTGCACTAACAAAAGTAGTGGTTGAGGCCGCAGGTAGATGGGTATCTTTTGCCAATTCCACAAAAATTTGGTAGCTCAGAGCTCCTCTAGTTCTCTCCTATTTCTGTTTTAGAGTTTCTGAGTATTTTCTAAAGTAAATAACCAGGTTGAGAGAGACACATGGAACAAGAGAAAAGGATTCAATTTTTTTGGAGGATCAGCGTTAAGTCCGAAAGTTACTCCTGAACAGGAGGCTTAAGGGAGGGACCTCGTGGCTCTCTACAAGTCCCTGAAAGGAAGCTGTAGTGAGATGGTGTTGGTCTCTTCTGCCATGTCTCAAGTGACAGTGTGAGAGGAAATGGCCTTAAATTGCACCAGGGGAGGTTCAGATTAAAAAAAAAATCACTGAAATATTGGTTAGGCATTAAAATAAGTTGTCCAGGGAGATGGTGGAGTCACTGTCTCTGTAAGAGCATTCAAGAAGTGCCTGTATGTGAGCACTTCGGCATATAGATTAGAGGTGATTGTAGCAGTGCTGCATTGATGGTTGGACTAGATGATCTTGAAGGTCTCTTGCAACTTTGGTGATTCTCTGTGTGTGTGAATATGAATAGGGGATAAACACCAGGTCTAAGAATTGAAAGCCTTTTGCACAGTTAAAAAAATTCTTTCTGTAATGAATATATAATTTAACGTCATCCCTGATGCTTGTTTTCATGTGGGATAGGTATGTAACTGAAACTCTACTTACTGAGTCTTGCCTACAGCCTTTCAATTTCTTAATGAGTTCTGTGCAGTGATAAAAAAGAGCAGATACCAGATGGATTATAGCATCTAGATTGTGGATACCAGGTGTGCAGTACCTGTATTCCACTATTGAATAAAGTTGCTGTTGGAGATGTAAATGGATGAAAGAATTCTGAATGTTTTTAAAAGCCAACAGCTTACAGAAACAGCCAGCAGCTTGACAACCTTGCACGACAGATCCTGACTGCTAAACCAGAATGATGTCATGGTCTTTACCACTTACAAACGCTCTCACAATGGAAAAAACTAGAAAAATCAATACCCTTGTTTACTATAATCAAGACTCGAAATATTTCATTTCAGTGAACAGTGTTAGATCCTTATTTAAAGAAAGCAAGTGATTTCTCATGCCAGGACTAAATAAGTCTTTTTCATCTGTTTTGTTTCATGAAAAATATCAAACCCGCTGAACTGGATAGTTTAACACAAGTGTAAGTGGTAGAAAGGAGACATGAGTCTGAGTTAATGTTGTATATGAGTCCAGAATAGACTTCACAGATTCCGAGTGCCTGAATAAAGAGTAGATTCACAGAAAAATAGTAATAATAGTGAACTGAATACCATCATGTTAGTAAGGTTTAAATTGAAAGATGTAACTTGCAACTGCTGCAGTACATGACAGTGCATTTCCACAGGTGAATGTGTATCAGCCAGGAGGGGACGTTGCAAGAGGAAAGGCTGTTGAAAAAGCAGATATCAAGATTTGGCTTGGCATCTATTTAACTTTATTCATTATGGTTCCATTTCTTATTTTATTTTCATTCTTATTAAGTAGAGGCTTTGAATTATAAGCTCTTAAGCAAAGCACTTGTTAACCTGGTGAGATCTCTGCTATGGACTAGACACATTCATTTTATACATATCAGTTTTACCCACTCATAATTGAACTCAATAAAGTGTGTGCACTTGTGGACTTGTGAGGTCAGAAGGGTCGTCATTTTGTTGTTCAAGAAAAAAGAAAGGAAGAAGCAAGAGACCCGCAGCCCCCTACAGTGTGACATTTTCCACTAAAAACTAAAAAGGAATCTTTTGCTGTCTTTCTCCCTGTCACCCAGCTAAGGTCCTATATGTTCATAGTAATGTGCATATTTTTCTTAGACAGTGAGAAATGACAATCTACTGCAAAGTTACTTCTTGAGAGGGAGCCCAGCAATGCTGCTGACAGTCTGCTTGCCAGGGCAGGAGCTGAGCTGAGATCTGGCTATGCTCTAATTACTGAAGTGCCATGCTCTGCTACAGCATTCCTTCTTTCCAGCCCCTTCTCTCACCTACACAAGGATGTTTAATTGGAAGGATTTGAGCTAACAGTCTCTATGCAGCCTGTGACATGAAATGTTCAATGTAAAATGGGGAAACTCAGTTGAAGAGATTTTAGAAATAGTCCAGTAATCCACTGAAACAGAATGTGTTACAGGTTCACCTTGACCTCAGTGAAGGGAAAACTGTCTTCTGTATTTTATGCATTTCTGCTCTGAGCTAACTCAGGAAGTTTGAGAATCAGAGCTGGGGTAGTTGCTGTAGCCACACTGCTCCATTGTAACTGTGCTCTGTGTTTGCCATGGAACAGAACTCAGCTCTTTGTCTCTGTGTCAGATTTTGTCCTGCTGAGATAGCCATGTTGTGCACATATATAATGATTTTATATTAGCCATTGACCTTGGGTTTGTCAGTGAGTGCCCACATATTTGGGTCATTCTGTCCTTAGGGCTGCAGTCTACAGTTCTGACATTTACTGCATGGACAAGTAATTAGAAAGTCTGAGAGAATATCTGGGTAGGGAGGAAATATGACACTGAAATATGAAAAGACTAAAAAATGTCAACTTTCATCTATGATGAAAAACATATGCCAGAGCCACTGTCAGAAATCTTGGAAGGTTCTGAAGGTTGTGGCATGTGTGTGCAGGAGGAGGTTATAAAGAAATTCAGGGACCAGGTTCAGTAAACTTGGAGAACTAAATAGTGTAAGAGGAAAATAACAGCTGAATATGTTCAGAAAAGGACAATAAAATTTAGCCAATAAATATCAAACCTTTCTGACCATTTGTATTCTCTCATTTGACACCTTATTGAGAAACAGTTTTGAAGGTCAAATCTATAGTGATAATGTATCTGATGCAAGAGGCAAAGCACTATGATGCTTGTTTGTTTATTGGTGAGGAAAACTTGTACATAAAAATTGAAACCTCCTAATTTATTCAGAAGCTATTGGTCTACTCAAGTGACAAAGTATAAACATCTTGTAAATGCAGCACAGTAGATTAAAATATTGTGCATAGACTCCAAACAGTATAAAATAGGAGATAGATTTTTCTGTACAGTAGCAATATTGGTGCAGGGCTAAGGGAACAGGAGAACAGTAAGAATTTATACAGCAGAGTTGTAGATGGAAAGAGTATTTCATAGGCACCTTCTTATGAAAAAGACATGTTCATTTCAGCATTAAGGATGCTTTCTTCTCCCAGGGAATAAGGAAGATGTGTCTTTCATTGTATAAGTAGCAAAAGTAGAGATTCCAGAGATATTGGAGCAAAACACTGGGCTGTAGTGGAGGCTCTTTTATAATTATTTGCTTAAAAACGATATTTTAATTAACTCAGAATTATGAAGATGCATGAGTGCCACCAGGTGGATGGGCCAGCCAAACCTCCTGACAGGAAGACAGGAAGAGAGAGACAGGAATGGAGAGACAGGAATGATTGGGAAGGATGAGGTGTAGTCCAAAAAAAGGCTGCAATGCACTAAGTAGTTTAGTTCAAGAGCAAACCCTGCCTTGGCAGAGCTCAGAGTCTAAACAGATAAGACAGACTTTCCATCTGGGAGAAGAGCATTTGCTTCGCAGGTAGGGAGCTGAGGCAGAGAGCGCTGTGGCTGAGATGAGCTGTACTTGGGGCATGGTCACACACTGAAACCAGTGCACCCTCCCCAGTACTCCCTGTCTTTTTTTGTACTGGAGGGCAGATTGAAAACATTGTTCACATATCCCAGCTAAAGAACTGAGATAAAGAAATAATTTTGGAAATTACTTGGTATCAGTCTTTGATGGTGTGCACAAGTTTACAGAAATGGATGGTGATTTGGAAGACACATTACAAGAGAAGACTAGGTCATTATTTTAATATTGAAGGCACTATATGCAGCTGGCTGTCATAGAGTTTTGACTACATTGTAATTTTTCCCATTCTTCTTCTGTAAAAAATTAAATATTTTCTCTTTAACACAAACTAAATACAAATTCTAGAAAATACCAATTTTTCTAATATAAATTAAATTGTGTATTTACTTCATATTACCAAGAATTCACTACTATTTGAAGTGAAAACATGCCTGTGATTTTATAGAAGTTTTTCTATCATTTTTAAATTATGCAGATCATGATATTTCAGTGGCCATATTTTCATAGCAAAGTCAAAATTATTTTCAATATACTATTCATTAGGATGTTACTAGAAGCAGGAAAAAACAGCTTTCAAAATAAACCTTAATTTGAACATCCATAGTAATGTTTGGCATTTAAATAAATGGCCTTATTTGCCTGCAGGTCAATTATTTTGGCTTGAAATTTATGGAATTTTGATGATTTTTTCTGAGAACTGGTTAAGTGAAAAGTGAATACCAAAGATCACGAGGTGCTTCATTGTTATAGGACAATATCTCTGTAATCCAAGACAGTACTCTCTTCTCCACCCACCTACCCCCACCCTGTCCCCCAGCCCTTATTCAGCCAAAATAGAAAATCCATCCCACGGTCTGTGTATGGAATATTAAATGCTGAGTGAGAATGTGTCTCACATACTTAAGCAGAAAAAACACTGTGGGTAGACAATTCTCTGCCACTTCCGAAATTTCACAAAGCAATTTAGCAGGCCTAGCTATGAGGAAATGTCTTTTGGCATATTCTGAAATAAGCAGGTATAGAAGCTAAATATTAAATACATTTCATGAAATGATTTTTCTTCTCTTTTATGCATGAAATTTCTTCCCACTTCTTAAACAGGTTTGAAGCTTCAATATTTTTAATTTATTGCTCATTTTGTCATCTATTCTCTTTAAATTTTGCCAAGTTGTTTAATCCCTTAGGGGACAGGAGGATGAATTAATTAATACTGGTTAAGCAGGTTGAGACAGCAGCATAAAAGAGGCTGCAAAACTGAAGTTTTATACATGTTACTGTAAAATTACATGGGCTGTAAGGTGAAACTTTCACTGGACAGTATATTGCCCCTTGAACTTGTCATTTGAGCTGTCACTAAGGAGTTGTTTTCAGTAGGTCTCTACACACCAACATGTGTGACCTCTGAGGAAAGCATAAAAGCACAACTTTGCAATTCAAATGAAGGGTAACCTATTTATAATTTCATTATTATTTCATTACTGCATGACTTCTGCTATTTGTAAATGTCAAATAGAAACAAAGAGTGCTTCAATTTAACCTTCCCTGTCATAGAATAAAAGCTTTATTTCCACTGTCTTTAGGGAAGTACTTCATGTCTCCAAGTAAAATCTATTAGACTTGGCTCAATAGAGAATTATCTCAATGTGAATGAGGAAGGATGGCATTTTCCTTTCGGAGCTAATTTCATACACACAGGACATACAAGCATACAATATTTTCAAAAGAGCTTAATCTGTCACCTCAGACATCCAGTGGTCTCCTTCTCACTTCTTTTTCTCCTGCTCTCTTCTGAAAGTCAGTAATTCCTGCAACATAAACTGTACAAAGCTCTAGAGAAGGAAAACAGATTTCTGTATCTCAATGTATTACATACATCCCATCATCACTTTTTTTTTCTTTAAATGAGGCAGTTCTTCTCACAGAGCCATCATCAATAGCAGGAAAAATGTTATGATCATGGAGAGAGTGCTTATTGTGCT
>VWZD01010852.1:1089-17464 GCA_013396695.1 Sakesphorus luctuosus | reverse complement strand
GACAATAAAGTACTTTTTTTCTAAATTTGTATGCATTTAAGCCAAATATAAAACAGAAATTAAGGCAGACATAGAATGCGCTTAATTTGCTGTTTTGAGGCAGTTCTTGAATCTTATTCTGTGTTTAGAGATCAGCAATCTCTCTGATTTTAGCAGCCAATGGGGGAGAGCCACTGGTGAGCTCATATTTCACTTCACGGTAGGGTTAAGTACCTTGTTGGTTCAATCTAAGATCATGAAGGTTCACCTCAACACAGATGATTTCAGGGAAAATAATAAAATATTATACATGTTCTTCTCATGGTAACACACTCATCCATTTTTCAATATTAGTATTCAGTTTTGTTCTGCCCTATTTCCTTATTTTCCAGAGAGGAAATGTCTTACAATGATATTGGTTTAAAACAAATGCATTGTTTGCTTGTATTTTTATGAGTACTTCCCCTTTTCCATTTTTTGCTGTAACCAGCATCTTTCTACTATTTCCTTTTTTTCCCCCATTATGAAATCTGCCTCAGATTACCTTTCAGTCTTGTAGCACCAAGAAAATGAGGAGCTCTTTGCTCTCATCTATCAGGGAATACATTTCCATATAGGTCTCCTGTCTCCATGAGCTCATTGGTTCTTGTTGTTTTTGACTATATTTGATGAAAAATATTCCTTGAAGAGCTTTTCAAAGTACAGAGAAATGTTTTCCATCTGAGAGTGCTAACTGGATGAACTTGAACTATTTTAAGGGATTATGTTTATTTTGATGAAGCACTGCTGAAACAAATGAGTAGTTTTTCATTGTTGGTTAAGCCATTGTATTGGGTAATTGGAGGGGGGGGGAGGGGAAGGATAGATTTTCAACTTGTCCAAATAAAACATGTTGACAAGGTCACTAGCATATCCACTGAAAACAAATATGCCTGAAATTATCAGATTTTTATAAAATTTCTTCCTATTCTTCTTCTTGGGGGAGGAAAAAGAAAATCCATTAAGTGGAAAAAGCAAATTGTTACCAGTGTTTTAGCTGCATTTATCCTACCAGGTATTTCAGCATTTCATTGCAAGATGAGTAGAATCCACTTCACTGAATTGTCCTAAATTTATTACAAGTAGCTTGTTTCTGGTCAGGTAATCTGGGCAGCTCATAACCTCGAGCTTTCCCATAGAGACTCCTAAATGAATTGCAAGCCTAAATTTACAGTAGTGAGGACTTATCTGAAATATCTGATATTTCTATGTAAGTGTCATGAGATGCTGGGGAAATATGTCTCAGATGATAATGAGATTTTAAGAAGGCTAACCTGGTTATAAGATAATTATCTACTAGGAAAGTATGTCTGAGACCCGATTAAATAGTTTGGTTATTTTTTTTCCTTAAGAAAAATGCTGTTGTAAAAAAGATAAAAAGTTTAAAGGAAACTAGCTTTTCAGGGAGTTAGAAATTAATTGGTTAATTCTTTTCTCCCAGTGTACCATGCTCATCTCCATATAATTTAAAATAGATTTTGTACTTTCCACTTTCTGTGAAATTCAGTGTGTTTCAGGGTTGGCATGTATTTGTGTAAAGTCAGTCACAGGCTGTTTAGTATTCATCAGCATTTCCCAGTCTGCCACCTTGGCTCCTTACTGAAAATGAAAGCTAGAATTGTCCTGGATAATCAATTATGTTTTCAAGATTTATTTTTGAATGGGAGTTATACTGCACAGGGAGTTAGAGATAGAGGAGGCTGTAATATAATCTAACTTCAGTCATCTTAAATAGGGAGTGAACAGAGTTGTCAGTGTTTAATTACCTTGAAGGCAGCAGTCTTCTGAAATAATAGCAATAGTTCTTTTTGTGGTACTAGAGCAATGACACCTTTGTGCTTTTACATTTTTTTGCATGCTACATTTCTGTATCTGATGCTTCCACCTGCACAGGAGCAGTAAATCATCATCTGGCTAAAACTGGTTTGTCATTTAGGGCAGGCTGGCTCCAGCATGTAGTAAATAAAGACCAGCTCAGTCATTTGCTCTGGGCTGGACTAGGGGAAGGCTTCGTGCATCTCTCCAGGACTGTTATCGGTGACTTTCCTAACTAGTTCTGAGTACTAAATGTGAATTTCTAATAAACTTCTAATGTACTGACATTTGGGGTTTTGCCAACATTAAATAGTGGTGTATGTTGTATATGACATATATGAACTTCCTACAGTAAGAAGTTAATGTTCTAAAACGTTGTGTACCATATCTCAGCATGGCTGGGCCGCTTTGGAATCACAGTAGTGAGAGGGGCAGAGTGTTGGGATCCTGTGCCACAAATGTTGGGACAGGATCATTTCCTTGCAGGGACTGAGGAGATCTCACCTCTGTGCAGATTGTGCCTGGGGAGATAAGGAAGGAAATAAAGAAAGGACAATTCAGAAATAAAGATTTCAGATACATAATATATATCATTAGAGAACTGAAAAACTTCTACTTGTTTGTACAGATGTTGGTTTTTTCCCTTGATCAATAAAAAGTAACTTCTAATCTGAAATTTGCAAATTAATAGAATTCTGCAGGGTGTACTTGTCAGAATCAGATTAGAAACTTCTCCTCTTGGTAGTCTTACTCAGAGATTTCAGTTGAGGAAGACCACATCTGAAGGTGCTTGGGTTAGCATTCTTAGTCATATAAACAATCTTTTTATCTGAAAGTTCTGGTTTTATTGACTCACTGGACTGAATTCTGAGTTTGTTTGCAACTCTGTCAATCCTAACTACCTTAAGAAATTTCGCTGTTTCACAATTCTCTTTGTATTTATGGATATAACTCTGGACAGAAGCAGCACCATCCAGATCAATACAAATATTAGATTAACTGTGGTTGTTTGTTCCAGCCCTTTGATACCAAAGAGAACATTTAAGAGAGAGAGATTCTGAAATAGAAGCAATTGATGCAAGAGTGTGGAATTCTGGAACATTTAATTTCTTTGTGCTTCAAGCCAGTGGTTTTGTTTCAGAATATAGTCTGACCTCAGTAGAATGTGCCTCTTCACAGTAATAGTGTGAGGGGCCTTGGTCTAAATAAGAGTTAGAGCATGTCTTTGAATCCACTTTGTTTTAAGCATTGTTTTCCATTTTGCTAACTATAAATATATAGGTGGAAAGGAGGAAAAGGGAGTTATGTTGTTAGTTTTGTGATAAATAGCTTTCAGTGCATATCCATGATATTAGGAATGTGGATTCCTGGATGAAGGGAAGTATGTTAAAGGTTCTATGTGTAGTTCTATTTCTCTGCTGAAATCAAAGATACACTCTTGATGCAAAACTCATTATTTCAATTCGTTCTTCTCCTTAAACTTTTGTTTGCATTGCATCAGGTCCTGGAAGCACATGTAAGCATAAAGTTGGAAACTATTCTAGTGGAAATAAATGATAAGTAGTCAAACCACTTAAAGTATTGTGAATTATGCTCAGAAAAATAATTCAATTTCCAAAACTGAGTAAGCTTCTAGTTTGTGTCACTCTAAGTCTTTAGTCAGAAATATGTGTTGATGTTTGTTTCTTGAGAATGTTCCATTCTGCATCTTTATTTCTCATCACAAATAGTGAATTAAATTTTTGTGATTTGAGCACATATATTTGCTAGCTGTTGATGGATCATAATTTTGATGTTTTAATAGAAAACTATTTCATGACAGTTAATAATTCTGATAAGTTTTTGTTTGTTTGTTCTAAAGCCTTAGCCAGTATTATCTGTGGCACTTACTATCAGCTACCTTCAATATCAAATCAGGCAGGCACAGGAAGCAAACTGATTAAATTTGGCGTGTTGCTGCCCCAAAAAACAATAAAACCATTGCTGCCTAAATCCCTCTATTGCATTTATCCTTTTATATATATATATGTATATTATTTCATGAAATAGCTTTGCCTGAAGGGCTTTGATTCTGTGTTTTGGATGCAAAATGCAAAGCAGACAACAAAAGCAGACGTTAATGTGCCATTAAATCTTTCCACTGAGGACGGAATCTGATCCTAGTTGGCTTCTAAGGTGAGGCTGAACAGTATTTAAACTCAGCTTGTGCTTTTGTAAGGGCACTGACATCTAGAGTTTAGAAATAATATCAAGATCAGTTTAGTAATTCTCTAGCTTTTCCCTTCCAGAATATCTTTGTGCAAACTTGCCCTCACATTGCAAAGGAACGCTCCCATCGTGTTGCTTGCACGAGCAGGTTCGGCACAGTGACCTTGCAGGTGATGGGCTTAGGAGACAAAGCAAAGGAAAAATGAGCGAGCATCTGTAAGACAATGATTCTTATTTACTGAAAACTTAAGCGTTTGCTTAATTGTCATCTCCTATAAATGCAGCTAAATTTTAAATGAGAGATATGTGGCATTAGTGGACATTTAATAAAATAGAAAGTTCAAATTTCTTTTTCCTGAAATGCTGTTGACATCAGTCATGTCACTGAGGATGGCTTTCTTGGGAACTTGTGTAGCACATAAAAAAAGGATAATTAGTAGGTAGCTACTATGATAACAGGATTAAGGAGAGAAAAAATAAAATATATCTTGAAAAGAGAATAGGATGCAGAGCATCTTACTTGGTGCAGATAATTAATTCTTTCTGAGAAACTTGAGTAATTCCTTAACTATAAAACCAAAGTAGGAGATAACTTTTTGACCTGCAATATTATTAAAGCTGGATGTAGATATGTCATTAATATATTTTTGAAACATAACTAATTGGCTTTAGGTGGCTTTGATATGTTAATGACAGCTCTGAAGAAGACACTGTAAAAATCATATAGTGGAACTGGATGAGCTTGGAGCCCTGATATAGTTTTTGGTGGAGAAAAAGTATGCAAAGGGATTTCACTCTTGAGCTGATTAGGAGATGCTTATAACGAGAAATAATCTGTGAGCAAGACAACATAGCACTGTATAGTCAGCGCATAATGTCTGTGTGCAGTATAGAATTGGAATTAAAACATGCTACTGACCTCCTGCCAAACTCTAGACATTATCACAGTAGCCAGAGCACAATATGCAACAATAATTTTGTTCCCAGTTACATTTAACAGAAATATTCTGTACACTTCAGTTTGCTGAAGTTACTCCTCACATCTGATTTTCCAAATCGTTTAAGTTTATAATTACTTCTGTAAAACTGTGTTACATTCATTTCTTCTGCCTCTCTGAGAGGAAAGGCACATTTTTAGAGACACTGTGATGTCCCTGCTTAGAAAAGAAGTATCCTACAATCTTTTTCACTTTATGTGAAAATTCCCTTTGTAGTAGAAAATTCAGTAAGGCTAGAGGAGAATAGAGACACTTGCTGCAGAAATGTAGATTTATTGTTGAAAAAAACCCCAAATATAAAAATCCCTTCAATCTGGTGTTCTAGAAAGTCTGCTTTTGTGTTACAGGTCTTGAAATCATTTTATTGGAGAGATGAACTAGTAGTCAGATGGAGGAGATAACTGCTACTGTTTTCAAAAGGTGTATTTCATAACATCGATATCATCCTTAAATGTTAATTCCTTAAAGGTCAGTTCTGAAGTAAAATTCTTTAACTTTTTTAGAAGTTAGAGAATTCTAGAGCAGTTGATGTCCACCTGCCAAATCAATTTCAGTTGCATGGACTTTCCCATATGTATTTCAGTTTTTCCAACAAAAAATTGTAACTTCCTTAAAATAATTCCTTTGTCAGACATAATCTGGAAAGTTTCACTTCATACCACTTCTAGACTTTGCCTTTCTTTTCATTTTTATTTAAATATTATTTCTACATATGACATACAAAAATTCTGCTAAAAATTAAATACAAAGAGAAGAGTTACAGCCTCTGGAATAGCTTTTTAACACTCTTGACAAATTTAATATGTTGACATTTATTGAAGAATGTACCTTCAAAAGAAATGAGTGCCTGGCTTAATTTCTGTGCTGCCATTTTTTATTTACTCCTCAGAAAGGGCATACATTTTAGGGACAGACTCAGTAATTTTGATTCTTAGATCATGGCAAATTGCCAGCTTCTGATAAAGCTGTCAGTTGTCTGCTTCAGGTATCTAGAAATACTTTCCAGGGGCAAGATTCCAAAGATAATTTTATGCTTTCTTTTTGCCAAAGGCTCAGTATTCCTAAACCAACTGAAGAGTGCATGTACCCTGCAGAAAACAAGTGAATGCAGTTAATTAAACTGCCTATTAAAAATAGTGTCCTGAAGGTAAGAAAGAATTTTGGACTCCACTCACAGGAAAATATGTGCAACATCAGATCCCAAGATAGACATTTGTGAAATACCAGTTATAGAGTTCCCTACTGAAATATATTTCTTTTTTTGTGTCTTAAAATGATAGGTCTGTTCTTTTTATTTGCAATTTTATGTGTAATTTTCTACTGTTTTCTGCTTGTGGGCTCCTCTGTAGCAAGCTATACATCTTTGTAACCAATAGCACTAGCTTTTTCCTTGAGAATCAGAAATATTTAAATAATAGAATGCCATGCAACAAATACATTTTTGCAGTAATTTCATAGACTGGCTGAGTACTTAATGAGAAATATTACTATCATACAAATAGCAAGAACTGTAACTTTGCAATCCAAACCTATGCAAAGCCATGCTGGACTATTCCCATGGTTTTATCTCATCTGCTGTTGTATCTTAAACTGCAGAATTACACCAAACACTTCTCAGAGAGTTGCAGGAAAGTGTTTTGCAAAGGTATGAAAAGCTGTATTTCAGCAGTAGAGAAATACTGAAAATCCATAAAGTAGATCCAAGAAAATGTCTGTATGACATGATGGTGTTATGTGTTGGATACAGTCACATTATGTTCAAACAGGCCCATTCTGATTAAAAGTACTGAGTTATGTAGCGTTACAAACATTCCAGCCTGCCTCTGCACATTTGTAATTATCCAGAATCAAACGTTCTGCTGCCCTTGTGCAATGAGATAGTACGAGCACATCCACCGCTTTAGAAACAGCCTCATGTTTCCAGGTTATGCCCTATAATGAATCATATTGAAAGAAACAAAAAGAAGAATTAGGAGAATGCCTATTGAAAATAGGATCTTTATGTTGCAGAATATCATTTAAATTAAAACCAAAAGTAAGCCAGAAGTTACTTCATTGTTGTTGTCAGTCCTCTCCTAACTTGCATGGTAATGTCAGAATGGAAAGGGAAAATGAGCAGAGATTTCTGTCTCAAACTGTGGTTGCACTCCCCTGTCTTTTCTGAGATTTGACCTATGATGAAATGCAGTTCATTTCCTAATTTTACAGCTTTCAGTTCTCCTGGGAAGTAGTGTCAGCTTTAATTAATAGTCTCTTCTTTGGGGGTAGAGGATTGACAGTTTTCCCAACTAAGTCACAACATGTAGAGATTGTGATAAGTTAGGATTTGTTCTTTTTATTGACTTCAGCTACCTGTCATAAATACTGGAATTATTTAAGAGAAGACTTGTCTTATCAGTGTTTTGCTCAATGGCCCCTTTATTGTTTGCTGTGTTTCCCAGATCTTATCTTTGAAACTGAAGAAGTGTGATTATGAGAAAGTGGCAAACTTGGTCAGAGAAGGCTTCCTTTGCTGTAGCAGGCTTGCCTAGAGGACTGTTCTGTGCAAAGATTTATTAAAAAGTATGAGAGGAAAACAGCAGAAGTCAAACAAGCAGGAGGTGCTGTTAGAAAGCTGCAGCTCAGCACTTCAACAGGCAGGTACAGTTACAGGACAAAGGGAACCAAAGTCAAGACAGAGTTAAGAAGAGGTAAAGAATTGACAATTGAAAAGTGCGTAGCACTGCCCTGGAGTCAGAAGGAAATTTGCATTTTACAAACAAGCTGATGTCATTCCAAAATTAATTATTAATTTGGGGGGGTTTCCGTTTCAGGGCTATATGGAAAAGAGAGAATATTTTAAAGCACCTAGCAGCTGAGAAATTTCAGCAGCTCTGTATGAATGTAAGGTTTGGTTGTTGGTGTTTGTTTTGTTTTGTTTTTCTGCAAGAGAATTTCAGGTTACGTATAACAAAAGAGGATCTATACATCGAAGTAGCATAGCAAAATTCAGGTGTGGGGTGTAGGTAGGAACTGTGAATCTTACTGTTATGGAGGAAAGACTGCACATTCTTACCATTGTTTGTTTATTTATTGTCAGGGAATGCAGACTCATCTACCCTTGAGGACATTGCAGAAAGGTCCACAATCCCCTTCCAACCCCAGGTGATGCCTGAGGCAAATGACTCAAGGGTCACAAACTTTCCCATGCTCCCTTTCTGTTACAGTGAATCATCAGTTCTTACCTACAGACTGAAACAACTTCAGCAGGGAAAAATGGGAGTGCCCATTCAGCCAGAACAGAACTAAGCACCAGTTTTGCATTGGTTTTCTGAAACTGTACTGGGTTATAATGAGCCACAAAATCCAAGTCTGAGTTTGCTTTTCTCAGAGCTCTTGTTTATTAATTTTTGAGAGTGTAGTAAAGATCACAAAAGTTTTTGTTCATTTTAGGGGTCTCCTGCAAACTAAATGATATATTCTGGTGGCCTTTAGCGTGGCAAGGTATGTGTGAGCAGAGAGGAATTCTGTACTGCTGTTGGAACATTAGTACTAGTTTAAAGGTCTCTGAAAGGAACAAGGAACACACAGCTGGATTAATACCTCTTCTAGGAAATTGCAAGATACCCATGAAATTTATCTATTATTATAGAAGCAGGCAGAATCATAAACATTCCAGCAAACATGAAATAATAGCAGGAAAAATGTACCATCAGCAATGCCCCGAGTGCCACTGCCTGTGGTGTAGAACAAATTCTTTGCTTATTTCTCTCGCTGTGAACTGCACTGCCTTACATTTTGCAAACCCGATTCAGGTATACCTCACCTTTGCGTTAGATATGCAGACTGAAATAGCCTGCAAATTGTATAAAGAATCACAGGACTCAGTTAATATTACTGCTACTGTTAAAACAGGCTTAAATGTTGAAGGAACAATTTCTGTCAACATAATTGTCATAGTGAACTAGATATGTGACAGCCTTTTTAAAAATGGATCCACTGAATTTATAGAAGAAAATCGTATACCACATCTAGTTTGAAAAATCCAGACACCTTATTTCTCACCTAAAAGAGATTCAAATCAAAGACCAGTGACAAAAGGGTGTTAAGAGAAGCCATGTATGTTAGTGGGAAGACTATTTGCTTGTCAAATCAATCTCCTTCATTGTGTTCTGATCTTTACCAAATAAATTTGATAACATCTGCTCTACATCCTCAATTAAACAATGGTAGTTAAACTACTTTATAGAGAGATAAGCTTCTAACTGAAATTTCTCACTGTAAAGCAGTTTGAACTCTAAACTCAGAGTAAAAACTAAATCTGGAGAGTGAATTATGCATGTGGTGGGATGATCAAGGGAGCAGGATTTTAACAAAACACAACACACTTAAGGACTCTGTATAGGAGTTAACTTTCCTGTATTTACTGCCCTCCAAAAAAGGCAAATTGAAGGCAATGAAAAGCATCACCTTACCTCATTTCTAAGGCAGCTGTTTATTAATGAGTAGGTGCTGAAGAAGGGCTTGCCATAATGCAGTGTTTTTCTGGCACTGAGCTCATATTCCTGCAGAGATTTCCACATGCAAGTGAAAGGAGTTCCTCAGTCCTTTCAACCTGTGGTATCTGAGAAAGGGCCAAGCTTTTAGGACAGCTACATAAGTAGTATTTTTCAGCATCTTAAGAATCATAAGAACATTAAGACTTTTATTTTTCTATTCTATTCATGCATGTCTTCGATTACAAATTTAAATTCTGGTTTTCTGAATTATTTGGTATATGTAATGTTAAGTTGGTTCCTTGTTCATATATTGAGGTCAGCACTGAGAAATGGGATTTCTCCTTTCAAAAATGCTCCTAAAACTACTCCCAATAAATAAATAACAGTTTTATAGGAGGAGGACTTCTGTGACTTAAAAAACTGATAGAGTATTTATCTACATGTGAGACTTGGTGAAAATGATAACTTTCTTTAGATTGTCTGATAAATCAACCAAGCATTGATTTGCAATATCTATTTGTCTCTGGCTCAAACATAATTCAACATCTATCAGGGGACATCTACTGCTCTCTATGAAGCCAAAATACCTAGTTCTCTCTGCTCACATGCCTTGATCATAAATGCATTCTCATATCAGACTAACAAGTGCTACTCACAATAAAAAACAAACCCCAAACAGCACAGTCTAGTCTCTTTTGTACCTGCTCATGCTATGTCTAAGTATATCCAAATGTAACCTTAGGTTATCAAGATACTTTTCCTTGAATACTTTTAGACTATTTATCAGAAAGAGTGAAAAAAATAAGCCTGGAGACTTGTTAATAGCTTCTGAAAATCCGTGACTAAAGTATTGAGACAGTATTGGGTTTTTTCCCTTTCATTTTTTAACGAGACTGAACAGCATTCTTAGGGTGACATTGATGAAGTCACCTGTCAGTAAGAATTTAAAATACATTCAAAGTGAGAAGCCTTGTGAGCAGTTTGTCTTCAGCAGTTTTAAGGAACAAAGTGTTTTACCTAATGTTGGCAGATTCCTTAGTTCTTTTTGTTCTGTCAAAGAAAAAAGTTCTTAACACATTACAATTGACTTTTAATTTATTATGCAAAAAAGAAGTCACAGAGTTAAAGAGACTGAGAGTACTATTCAGGGCAAAAACAGGAGCAGCTGAATAGGATAGAATGAAAATGTTGAAATCCTCATACACACAGAGATGTTACAGCTTCATGTCTTAGGATTTGCCTGAGTTGTCAGCTAAAGCACTATTAAGTTACTGGTGCTGAAGCTGGCTCTGGCAGTACAGGTTAAACCTTTCTTTGTAAATATTTGATTTTTCTGCTGGCTGTGGACTTCATCTCATTGGCAAAGCTACCCTTTATCTCAAAAGAGCATGAATTGACTTCTGTTTGCATTTCTCTGAAGATGCATGTTGGATGTCCAAAATCAACATAGGGGAAGTAAGTCTAATTTCTAGTAACTGGTCATTTTGGCTGTCTACTTCTCTTCTTCCCTGTCAAAGGAAAATCTACTCAGTGTTTTAATTTCATACTTATAATTTCCAGTTTCATTCTTATATGACATAAAACTTCATAGTTTATTTTCCTCTACCCTTAGATGCAAGTTTATAGCTTCTACTAGAGCCCAGTTTCTCTAGGTTAGAATCTTTTTCTTTTCATTTCTTTTTGTCCTATTTTGGCAATCACAGCAGAATAATTTATTCAGAAATTCCAAGTTCTGAGCTGTACAGAACATGCTGCAGAGGGTCGATTTCCTCCCCTCTCCCCTTTCCTTGGATGCCTCCTCCTTCCTGCAGCACTGGGAGAAATTAAAGGATTTAATGTAGTGGTCAGATCTTGATGTATTGCAAAGGAATCCTATGGGTATGTAATCCCTTTAGGCAGATTTTTGTCTGCTCTCCATATTTTTGGTGGTTGGAATAACTAATGACAAAACAGTGGGTTAAACAGAGGAGGACGATCCATCTTTCAACAAACCCTTTTCTTGAAAATTCTTGGGAAAGAAAACAGAATATTTGCAGAGAGATATTACATTTTGATCTGCTTAGGTATTGCCAATATAGCAGTGTGGAATGTAAAAGCTACCTGATTAGCTGGACTAAAAACTCAAGTAGTTTATTTTAATTCTTCAACTCTCTAAATTAGCTATTTAAAGCTGGTGCATATACTTCCTCCTGAGCAAAATTACTGTGTGGTACTTGTCTTTTGTGTCAGTGGGAAGAGGTAACAACTTCTCAATTATACAAGTTTTTGTGTTACTGTGACAGTTTTATGAAAATGGTTTTTGAGAACATGGGATCTGCATACTCCAGGCTTAGTTCAGAAACACAGTGAGAGAACAGCCATTTGCTTCTGTTTAAAATATATTTTGGATTGACTGTAGGTGAATTGAGAACAGAGAAGATATTATCGCAAATGAATGGAATAGCAGGAAAATCTCATTTGACTTAATAACTTGTAATTTCATTTAATCAGTACTGAGGCATCTAAAAATACATATAGTGACATTTAGACAATACCCTCTTTTTTGCTGCATGCTGTTTGCCAGGAGCTAAATTTTGATTCTACTCCAGAAAATATTGCATTGAAATTGGTCAGTTGTATATTAAATCAGTGTTCGGTGGGAGAATGTGACATAATGTATTTGTTTACAACCTGTAAGGGACAGTTTACATTGTGATTACCTTACTTGTATGAATTGAATAGCAACATAGTCTGTAATCCAATGACAACTTCAGTTTGCATACATTCTTGAAGTAAATATGGTTTTTTTCTTATTGGAGTCTCAATTATTATGATTTTGTATAAATCTGACATGCTGTTTTTGCAATACGTTGCTTATGTCTGAGAAGGATGCAAACCCATCATCTCCCCCATCCCCTCCTGCTTGCACTCAGGCTGCTGTGAGTGAGCAGTTCATGTGAAGGGCAGACTGCTATCAATCCCTAGTTGTGGCAAAAACAAGAAAGAAAATGACCTGTAAATACAAAAAGTAAAAAGTCTTATAAATAGTAATATTTCCTATGATGTTTGACAGGAAGTGAACAACCCCAACTGGAATTTCTGAGCCTACCTGATCACAGCATGCAGATGACAAATGTCAGCAAAAATAGGATGCTATACTATCTTTGTTCCTGACTTGAAAAAATATAGCTGTATTTTAGTAAAACCTGCAGTCTAACTTTTTCTATATGAACTTCAATAAATTTTCAGATAATGGCTTTGACAACATTGCTTATACATTTTGCAAAATCATAGTCCCCCCTGCAACATAAAGTTTCTACTTGTGCTTGAAATAGGTGAAGAAATTAAATTGCATTCTTTGCTTCTCATTTCTAGAGCACTTGCACTTCTCTCAAGGATATTTTTGCAGATTTTGCTGCAAAATAATTTGAAGCTCAGAGTAGCTAATTATAGATTTGATTGATATTTGAATGATGTAAACGTTTATTCAAATATACTGAATAAACAGTATGTGGTGATAAGTGTTAATTTACTACACAAACCTGTCTTGAAATTGTTTGAGTAAGCAAAAATTCTGATGGAAAGTATATGCAAATTTTAGTTACTCACTTTGTTGTTTCCTTGGTGACCTGATACCACGTTTACACCCAGCACCATATATTTACCATCTCCATTCAAAATCATAATGTAAAGAATATTATTGCATCCTGCTATGTATGATTCTATATAATCCTGTTTATAGGATTCTGTAAATGGGGTTGCCCTTCATTGTATGGAAAGAAATGATCACTGATCCCAATAATCTGGGAAGAATTAACTCTAGTTTCTAGTCATTCTCAGGAGGTGAAGGAGGCTTTCATTGGTTTCAACTGGTGGCCTTGCTGTGGAATTTTCAGTATTGATGAGATTTAAAAATATCTACCNTGGAAATCCCTATAAGCAAAAATTTCTAAATTATCTGTACTCTTGATCTTGCACTGAACTAATCTGTGTGGGCTTCTTTAGTTATCTGCACTTTGCACCAGCAGAAGAGGAATAACCTTGACAACCAACCAGCAAAATCAAACTAAGGCCCATAATTAAGTGATCACCAATAAGTAACAATATTTGGTGATAAACCAAATATCTGTGTGTCAGTTTTGACTGTGTGTGGTGCTACCGTAGTGCCAAATATGTTGCCACATATCAAGGGTTGTTTTAAATATGCAGGAAGAGACAGAATATTGGAAGTATATTGAAAATACACATTTTTGTTGTTGGTGGTGGTTCATTATTTTTGAGCTACTAAATTGTAGCTAATGTTTATATGTGAAGTAAAATAATTCTATGGCAATTTAAAATCTGTCATCAGAACCCAAGCAAATGCAGTATCATGAAATCATTCATATGGCATAGAAGGATTAGGCCTTAGTGACTGGATTTCATGAATTCTATCTTAAGAACTGGATCATAAGTAGCCTAAAATGTATCCCTATGGCTGTATTCCCAAGAAGAAATAAATCATTCTAATAAAATAAGCACAGTTGGTAATACAGTGATTGCAATCACACACCTACATTTAAAACAACAAAGAATGCTGATGTAATATCAGTCAGATTATTTTATTCAGCCTGAGTTGCCATAGCAACCATAGTAATCATGAGATCACATTTTAATTAAAAGTCTCCAAGTAATCCTGATTGGAACAGTTTCTTGCCATAAATAACATGGTATCCTGATCTACATATTAAATACAGAGGAGGCTGATAAATATGCTGGTCACTAGAGTTTCAGTATACTTTTGCAAGGGTAAATCCAGATTCAGCACATTAGGTAATCTTAATCTTTGATATTATTGAAATATAAGAGAGAAAGTGAAAACAAATCTTTGTCTGTTGGTATTCTAGAAAAAGCTGGGGAAAGTAAGAAATATTGTTATATCTTAGCACTTACTGAAAGCAACACATGGTAAGGTGGTAACAAATTCGTGCTACATTTTCTCTGCAGGATTGCAGACATATTGTTACCACTTCTTGAACCAGGAGCAGATTTCACAGCTACTGAATTTAGGAGTGACTGTTGTATAAACAGAGACTTTGGAGCATGTTATCTCCAAAATTTCATGTGTTCCTGAGAACTAAATATCCAGTTTAGTTCTTTTGCATTTTGAAAAGCTCTAAAACCAGTCAAATGTTTGAGAGTTGCCACTTCATAGGTTAGAGCACCACCTAGTTAAAATATGAAATCCTTTATGGAAGGAAATAATTAAGCATCAGTTTTTAATTGATTGAACTCAATTTCTTTTTTTTTTCCCTTTCAGTAAACCAAGCACCTCGAGGTATTAAACAAGTTACTCTGTAAAGTTTGGAGCAGCGCAACGCAAAGCTGTCATTGCACTGTTCTTGCACCCACAGAGCTGGAGGTAAGGCTTTTGTTTGTTTGTTTGTTTGTTTGGGGGTTTTTTTTAGATATTAGAATTTTTTACCTATGAAAACTGAATCTGAAAGTATTGAAATAATATCAGGTTCTACTGGAAAAACATTTGAGGCGGAAGAATTTTACACCATAAAAGTTGTGTCCACCAATTCTACTCCTGCAGTCTCGGAAAGTAACACACAAACCAGAAATCAATTTTGTAACAGCGAATAAACTTAAAAAGCTTATATGTCACTGCTAAATCATTTTCCTCATTGCTGTTCAAAAATATTTACTTTGGTGATTACAACCTACATTCAACAGATATATAAATTTTTGCATATCTCCAACCAATCCGATCTTTATGCTGCTTAAAAATTCTGTGATTTCCAACTTCTTGCAGTTTTTTATGAACGCATTCAAGGAACCTGCTTGCCTTCAAGTGAAGTATTGGCTAAAGGTTTCTACCATTCTATATTTCTCAATTCTGTGTAATAGTGCTTTCTTGGTAAAAATTGCATTACAACCACATTTTCCAGGGTAAATCAGCCACTGGGCCACATCTGCTTCTAAGTATTCACACAGGATTCATGTTCAGGGAGGAAATTGAGACAAGGCTGAAAGAGGAAATTAGTGGCTGAATAGTCAGCAGATGATTTACTTCAGCCTCTCTGTTGCATTGAATGATGTTGTAATGATAGATACAAGTGTTTCAAACTGATCTGGTTATGACACTTCAGAATATGCAATTCCACTGTGATATAATTGAATATTCTCCTCACAAGGCATTAGCTGCTTAATTAATTGCACTAATCACATTGTCCAGCATTGTACACTTAGTGACAGAAGATTAAGTTGAAGTAACAATCAGCCCAAAATCTATTCATATAAAAAGAAAGATTATCTCAAGATTCCATCTGCAATGTGAGCAAATGTAAATATATATTGCAGACTATAATGAATTCACTCAATTGAAAACAGTGTTGCTAAGAATTTTTGTTATTATAAATAAACAGTTGCATGTTGCATGTTTCCTGATTATGCTATTGTTTAGGTTACAAATGCTTTTGTTTTGGTTTGATTTTTTGTTTTGTTTTGTTGTTGTTGTTGGGTTTTTTTATGTTGAGTTAGAACATATTTTACATTCATGGAAGCAAAAAAAGAAGGCAATAAATGTAATCTGAAGTATCAGAAAAAAATATATATGAACCTGAAGATCATCTAATGGTGACATTGAACTTGATTTCCAGTTGTAAAGTTAAGAGGAAAAAAACGGTGGGATGAGCAACTAGGAGCAAAAATACTTCTAGCTCCAAATAAATTACTGCTTTTATGATGACAAAAGGTTTTCTCCCTGCACAGACCATCACTTTGTGAAAGTTCATTATTGCTGTATGGCTGTGACATGTTACCATATTTTCAAAACTAATTCCAGAACAAAAAAAATATGCATGACCTAATTTAGGGCAAATGCATGAAATATCC
>VWZD01010851.1:318819-413424 GCA_013396695.1 Sakesphorus luctuosus | reverse complement strand
ACTTTGGTTTAAGTATAGCAACTCAGAAGCTTTTTTGGCTTCAGTTTCTATTCGTTTTTTGCTTTTTTCTCTGGAATTTTTAGTAGAAAAACATGCTTTTGGCACAGCATAAGAAACTTCAGTTTTGCACTGACTTTATAATGCAATGAACATTAAATTAAGAAAGAAAAAACAAACAAGAAACAACACAATACTATGCNACTTTATAATGCAATGAACATTAAATTAAGAAAGAAAAAACAAACAAGAAACAACACAATACTATGCTTGGAGAAAAAATTAATCTTTGAAAATTAGAACAGAAGGTTTGCAGTTTGGTCTCGCTTTTTCTTCCTAGATTAATTGCTGAGGAGATAAAAGCTTTGGTTATTATTTGCAACAGTGTTTTTTAAGTTTAGGCATTAGGTTTGAGGTACTTATTAAAATAAAAGGAACAGATAAACAGGAGAAAACAGCATAAACAGTGTTTAAACTGATAAACACTAGAAACTTTTTTAGCTAGTGAAAAAGTTATTTTTTTCTCTTTTCTGGTCGGTTTTTTGTGTGTTCCGGAGAGCAGCGTGTCCATGTCAGCGCGGCGTTCGACGGGGGTTGGGTGTTCACTTTCCGGCTTGTGCAGGAGCTGCCGGGCTGGGCTGCGCTTCAGCGTCCTAGTGCCTGCGGAAGCTCTGCAGTGAGAGTGCTCAGGTGTTTTTGGAAGTTTTTCTTCTGCTTTTGCGTTCTTCTTGGCTACTTTAAGTGTATTTGGCTGGTTTCGAGTTAGTGAGAAGGAGGCGGCAGGCGTTCTTTCGCTCAGGGCTGGCTTTAGGGCTACAATTCTGGCAGCTGTGCGGTGCGGCTGTCCCGGGCTGGAAGGAGAAGTCTGTGCACGGTGCTTTACGGGCTCGCTGTGCGAACAGCGTGGCAAGGGTCGCTCCTGCTGCCTGCTTCTGCTGCGTGGATGTTAATGCTGACTGTCCAGGGCTCTGTTACGGCTGGAGATTTGATCTCTCCCGAGGCAGAGTCGGCGCTGGCTGTTTTTAGAGATGCCGTCCCGGCCCCGCTCGGTGCTCGCGGGGTGGGGGAGGCTCTTCTGGCAGGCAGTGCTCTTTGGAGCTCTCGTCCCGCTCTCGCTTGGCACGCTGGGGCTACTTCTGTTGCTTCAGCCTCACGGACTCTCTGCCCCCTGGGTCCCACGAACTCCTCCCGGGGTCTCGGCTGGCAGGAACTCCGGGGCTCTGTGGCCACAGCAGCGCAGAGGGGCTGCTGCCGTTTGTGCATCCCCCTTCCTCGGACAGTGTCACTGCGTGTAGCGGCAGCACAGGGAAAGCAGCTTCCCACAGGAGTAAGTTTAGCAAAGAAAAGTCCCTTGGGTGGTTCTGCTGGGTCCTTAAAACTAAGTTTTTCAACGGCAGGTCTTATATTATTGA
The DNA here is from genome assembly GCA_013396695.1 of Sakesphorus luctuosus. NCBI lineage: Eukaryota > Metazoa > Chordata > Aves > Passeriformes > Thamnophilidae > Sakesphorus > Sakesphorus luctuosus. The sequence continues at coordinate 412,015 of VWZD01010851.1, read as the reverse complement.
GCCGTGCAGGTATTTGAAGATTGAATAAGCATAGTTTTGATTAGAAGATTTTTGTGTCCCCATCACTTCCTACTTGTTAAGTTTCAAAGTCTATTTTTTAAATAATCATTCCTCGTTCAAGACAGCTCACCTCTGGTCTGGCCAAGAGCGTGACTTGTCCAGTGCACGGGGTCCTTTCTTCCCAGTTCTGTCATGCACCTTCACTGGGATAGGAAGCGCGCAATTCCTATCAAACACCAACGGCTTTCTTCTGCAAACTTCTCTTTTCTTTCTTTTTTCTTCTGCGGACTATCAGAATATCAGAAGTCTTGGCTCTTTGGCCCAGCCTCTGGGCTCGTTGGGCAGCCATTTGTGAAGGTCAAATAAAACTACACGATCCCAGTTATGGGGATGAGAACTGGGATACTTTATTGAACATTCGACATTCAATTTAAAGGACTTGGGGCAAGGATATGTTAATAAGAAGGATGGATCACGGTAACATGTTAACTAGGGGATTATACAAGTTTTGGCTAGGTTGCACAATTAGTTAATATTTTCTATAACAAGGATTTACATGGGGGGAAGAAAACAAAGGGTTTCAACATGAATTGATAACATTCATCTTAAAATCCATCTCTATCTTGGAGTCGGAGGCAGCTAATCAGCATGGCTGACCATCAACAGGCCTTGTTTGTCTCAGCCTCTGTTGACCATGGTTTACTGCTTAAGCTTGTCAGGCTTCTCACTGCTGGAAGATGAATTTCGATCCCTACAGTAACGGACTTGATGATCTCAGAGGTCCTTTCCAACCTAAATGGTTCTATGATTTGAACACATTTATCTGGATCTGACTACCTGTTGTATCACCAGGACAGTATTTGAATTTCCTGACAATGCTTAACTTCAAAAATGAATTCCAAGATACCGTCTCCGTATAAGTTCTGTATTTACTTCCTACATAATATAAAAAAAAAAATCATTAATGTCACTTCTGTTAGCCTGGGAACAGCTTGAGTAGACTCATGACAAAAGTAAACTACCCATGTGTACCATGTGTAACCTAATAGTTACAGATAAAAATTAAATGGCCAGAGTCAGGGACTTCCCTGGTGGAAATTTGATGCAATGGAAGGTATGAGTAATGGTACACATGAGTAGTTTACTTTTGTCTNCTGTAGATAGTCCTAAGGAGACTTCGCTGTCACTGTCCAAGCTTGCTCGGCCGTGGCAAATGAACCTTAGGACATAAACGGTGGGGCCAGTTCTGCACACGCTGAGCCTCACCTAAAAAAAATCACTGTGCAGGCTCGGAGGGCACACGTGGGGTGAGCCCTTCCCAAATCTTCGTTTGCGAAGATTGGCCATTAATAGTTACAGATTAAAAAAGCACTACTGGGAGATGCAGCTATAGGTAAAGCAGGATAAAGTCACCAAAACTGAGCTCATAAGAGCCTCCCCAACTACCTGAGAGTCAAAATGAACCTGAAGTACATATTGCAAGTTTTAATTGGTCCTGCTGAGGCTTCCATCGTTTCCTTATCACACCTGCTATATTAGAGACCCTTGCGGTGGCAGGAATTTGTTCCTGTAGATAGTAATAGACATTAATACTGCTCTAATCTTGTGTTCAAGCAAGTTAACTACAGTGAGCTCCTTCAGTGGAAATCAGAAATGTCAGCAGCCAAGTGTTTGTTCACCCCAGGAGTTCACAGCAAAACCCATCTCTTCATTTCAGTGAGAGTTTCCCCTTACTGATTTTATTGAGATGGGATTTCACTCCAAATCTTTTAATCTAATGAGAGGGATTAGAACTGCAATGTCACAACAGATACATACAGGCAGTTATAAATAGCAGTAATTGGGATTCTGTCTCTGCCTAAATCCTTGTAGTGGGGACACAGCACAGCACATATAGAGCAGAAGGAAGTTTGGGACTTTTTCTGGGATGCAGGAGTCCTTTCCAAAGGATCGATCACTCTGGATACAGAAGCTCTATGAACATTATTAAAAATACTTTTAATTACTGTCCAGCAGATTTAAGGCAGATTAATTTGAAATGTGTAGTTTTACAAAGAAACATAGGGATTTCCCAGAAAACCAAAACTTGCAGTTTTCTGTGTTGACAACAGTTGAAAGATTCCTATTTCAAAGACAACTTATCACAGTAACTGCAGTAGAAATGGAGCCAGTATCTTCAGTGAGCAGCAGATAGAAACCATTTTTGGTGTGTTTCAACAAATTTAAAACAAAACAAAAAACCAACCAAACAAAAAAACCCCACCAAACCCTCCCCTTTTTTCTTCATTTCTTTTCAAATCAACCCAAGGCCAAATAATCCAAAAGCCCTTTTCCCTATGGTTAATAGACAGTCTGTCACATCCCAGGTCATGTTGTAACTTCAGGAAAGCCTAGACCAGCACCTTCTAATCTATATCTTGAAGGCTGGTAAGTCAACATAATTGAAACCCACCCTGAAGTGATGGTCAGCAGACTGAAGTAACAGGGAAAGTCTTTTATTTGAAGTATCAGTTCTTACACTACAGGTTCAACACTCATGTCTATCTCAAACTCTCTGTCATACTTAACCAAAAAAGGAGTACTTGGATCATTCATTACATTTAAGAAGCAAAATCTCCCAGCTTGCCTCCACAAAACTCTCCTATTTTTCTGACACTCTTTGTTCCACAAAAGATGCCTTTAATACTGTAATTAGCAATATTCTTCGTTGTCTAGTTGAGTTACAACGCTAATTCATGGCTCAGGTAGCTCAGGTAGATGACAATAGCTGCTCAGGTAGATAATGCTGTTCTTTAAGCATATCATACTTGTTATCTTGCTGAAACACAACTTCTATTGTCGTGAACTGCTAAAACATCACTTTCAAGCAGAAAGGGAAAAGCTCAGCAAGAAAAGAAGTGGATACTAAAGCACAAAGTCAGATACTACTTTTTTTCCCCTATGATGAAAATACACCTTTTGGTATTTTCTGTGGAGTTCTGGCATGAATTTTACTGAGCAAGTACTCACTATACCTTTAGTTTCAAGTATGTCCATTATATTTGGCAAAACTGAGGGAAACGTAATGCTATTTTGGAACCCTCAAATAGTTCATAAATTCTAGGGGGTTGAGCATACTTTCAGCTGAGTCCCTTCTGCCTTTCACAAGACTCTGCTCGCCTTAAACTGGAATACTACTGGCATGAAACCTGTGAAGCAACATGCAAATCTAGGGAAACACAGGCCTCATTCTGCCAGTGTAGAAAATCCTCTGCCCCAAGGCAGGTAAAATACACCAAGCAGGTTTCTAAATGCATTGAATCATTATCTAATTGATCTTTGCAACGACCTAAAAGCCAGATTTTAACTGGTTCTCCAAAACATGTTGTGCTGGTTTAGAGGTAAAGCAGCAGGAGAAATGAGCTCAACACAAGAGAGATTATAAGTCAGAGCCACAATTCAATAATAATAATACAGTAAGTACACTAACACAAAGCAAAATTGCTTTCAACTCCCAAAACCCAGCAGTATAACCCAGTGCCCTGGGGTACAAACCCAAAGGGGTTTGCTAGCCCTTGTGCTGAGATCCGCGTGGTTCCCCCAAGTCCAAAGCAAAAGGAAGTGAAAAACCTGTTGATGCAGGTGATGGCTGTAGTCTGGTCGAGAGTGGTGGTCTCCTCCTGTTGAGGTCCTGCTGCTCCTCTGGATCTGATGAAAAGGTTCCCGAGGTCTTCTTACCCATCCCTTATGTACCCTCAGGGGGCACCCAGTCCCTCCCCCAGGGCGGGGACTCACACAATGGGTGATTAACTCTGTGAGTCATGGGCTATTTTTGAACTGTTGATGGCCCATTAGCAGCTACGCCCCCTCAGGCTGGGAGTGGAGGTGCTAACGACTCCCTGGGAAGCTGCTGCAAATGGGCCATTGACCTTGGGAATGAATAGATGGGGGTAGAATACACAGCTTTGATCACCCCCACACAGTGACAACTGGTCCCACCTGCTGAACTAGGACACGTGTTTCTCATGTTTCCAATCATTTGACTACTAAAATCTTCCATTGAAAAGCTGGATCCTCAGAAATTTTTGGAGAAAGAACATATATATTGTATTAATATCTGTATTTCATAATCACAGGGAGAGGGAGGTGTTCACTAGGCAACACTGATAAAGCTTCTCTGGAATACTATTCCCTGTTTGAGATACTATATCTTAAGAAAAAAAACCATGGCCTATTCAGAGAGTCTTCAAGGGGAAATTAAAAAAATGTTTGGAAGCAGAAAAAGGAGCAATGAAGAAAGAATGGAAAAGTTTGAGTTACTTATTTCAAACAAATCAATGAAAATAATCAAACAGTAAGTCCATGAAAAACTCTGCATGAATAAAGGGAACAATTCTTCCTTTTTTCTTGTAAGGCATAGGAGTCAACAAGTAAAATCAGTTTGTAAATTCAAAATAAAAAGGAGATGAATTTTCCCAAAGCAAGGAGTTAGCTTGTGGATCTTCCTGCACCAGACGCTATGAATTAAACAAGAACAAAAATGATCTAAAATAATTTGTATGAGTCTAATCCAGTAAGTCTAATATTTGTAAGAGAATAATCTGTTCTCTAAGTTCAGTGAATATACAAGAACAGATGTGTATTTCAGAAAAAAACAAACAAAAACAAAACAAAACAAAAACCCAGCCCAACTCAAAACAACACAGTTTTAACTTTAAAAAAATATTAATTAAAGTTTGAGAATAAGAACCACTGAGGTGGCTTATCTGGGAAGATGAGAGAGGTCTTTAAGAGTCAGGAGTGCTACAGCTTTACAAGAATAAGGCAGTACATTTAGCCAGGTATTCACTGTATTAACTGGCCATTGGTCAGACAAAATGCCCAATCTTTGGTGAATAAAGAGACCCAGAGTTTTGTTTGTATATTCAAAACCTAAAGAGGGGTTTAGGAAGACCCTGGCATGAGAAACATGTTTGATACAGCCTCATAGCCACCTCTAAAGAGATAGATAAACTACATTTTTATCCTGTTTCTTATAACATACAAGGCGGTTTCCATCTTTTGTTCAACGGTCTAGAAATTCCTCTTCAAAACTAGAGATTTTTTTTTAAAGAATCCATGTCCTTTTAAACAAAACATTTTGCTACGTATCACCAGATATGCTGTAAAATTACAGAATGGTTTGGATTGGAAGGGATCATAAAGATCCTCTAGTTCCAACCCTCCTGCCATAGGGCAGAGAGACCTCCCACTAGACCAAGTTTCTCAGAGCCCCATCTAACCTGGCCTTGAAATCCCAGTAATAAAGTGTTTTCTAATAATTGTTGCCTTGTAATTTAGCTAGCAAAAGCAGCAAAGAAACAGAAGTTTTGCCAGATATAAAGAACACATGACAAAGTTTACTTTTACATTGTTTTTACTTGTTTGTAGTCAAGAATGTATTTAACACTGCCCAAATCTTGCCTATAAAGCACTGCACCCACCAGCACCAAGTGGAGGCCAAACAACATGTCTAACAAGGACAACAACGAATGTTGTGGGAATTTTTTGAGTCCCACCTGCTGTTAAGCTATGTTAAGTAATGTAGTGAATCAATGGCCCCATCTTTAGGGAGAAACAGTGCTGAGGAACCATCACTCACAGCACATGCAGTTCTAGGGAGTTAATTTAATTCCAGCTTTAATTTGCTGCTGCAGCCTAAATGCCCTTAAACAGGTACAATGTATTTGATGTATTGCTACCTTACACTTTTCAGCTCAACCCTGTCCAAATAAAATGCTCAGTTTCATACACTCTGCAACTGCCCAACACAGTCAAACAACGACATTGATGCAGGTGAGATCAGGAGATTCCACTCAGCAACCATGTCTAAACTTAACATTAGTAGCATGTTTTCTGCTTCTGATTTCCTTCCTAGGTCTTTGCTCTTTACTGCTATCCTGCCTTGGGAGCAGTCTGAGAATCAAAGAATCATTAAGGTTGGAAAAGACCTTCAAGATCATCAAGTCCAACCTTTGCTCAATCACCACGTTGTCAACTTGACCACAGAATTAAGTGCCACATCCCATCATTTCTTGAACCGTTCCAGAGACAGTGACTCCAACACTACCTTGGGCAGCCCGTTCCAATGCCTGACCCCCTTTCAGTGAAGAAATTCCTGATGTCCGACCTGAATCCCGCCCCCGGCACAGCTTGAAGCCATTTCCTCTTGTCCTCTGACTTGTTCCCTGGCAGAAGAGGCCAACACCCACCTGGCCACAACTTCATTTCAGGGAGTTGTAGAGAGCAAGAAGGTCCCCCCTGAGCCTCTTTTTCTCCAGGCTGAGCTCCCTCACAGCTTCTTCAGATGCTCCTTATATGATTACTCTCTAAACCGTTTCTCATCTCTGTTGCCCTTCTCTGGACACTCCTCATCCCCTCAATGTCTTTCTTGTAGTGAGGGGACAGAACTGGACACAGGATTCAAGGTGTGGCCCCATCAGTGCCAAGTACAGAGGGACCATCACTGCTCCAGTCCTGCAGGTCACACTATTTCTGACACAGCCAGTTGTCATTGGCCTTCTTGGCCACACTGCTGGCTCAGTATTCAGCACCACCTGGTACACTGGGGTGTTCCTATGACAGTATTCCATTTAAACAAGCATGGATGAGGAAAAAATAGGCCTGTTTATAGTTTACTTGGATACAATGAATACTAGCAACAGTACGGATTTCTCCAAAGGCAGCTTCAAAACAAGCATAAAAGGGGAAGTGCTGTGTCCGTGAGACAAACTGCAGGAAGCTGCAGGACAGCCAGCCAGAGATCTTCTGTACATTAATTTGCTACACCCCACACTGCTGCATTCCAGTCATATGGTTTGCTTGCTGCTGTATCACATTCCAGCCCATAAGATTATTTAGTCTTTTTGTAAGATTAGAAAGAAGGGAAAATAATCCAAGCAGATCTACTATTTGGCTCAACACCTGGTGACAGCTTAACCAAAACACAAGGGTTCTTTTATGTTCCTGCTCCTGACCACACCAGGGGCACAGCTCGTGTCCCACAGGTTCTCTCACACAACCTGGGACCAAACCCCCACCTGCAGGACCACACCCGATCCAGCTCCTGGCCCTGCTCCTCTGCTTTGTCCCAAACTTCCATGGTGCTATTTCCTAAACAAAGAGCTTTTTCAGGCATCAAAAAGTCAAAACCTGGCTACAGGAACCATATCAAATCCTATTTCTGATAACTAAATTCCATTTAATCTATCCATAATCCTTCAAACAATGTAAATATTTGTCTTGTGATTAAGAAAACAAAGCTCAAGCCAGGGGATGGGGTTGGGGGAGTTGGAATGAAACCCTTTGCAGGACTCTCCCACCGAGTGCCTGGGGATGCACGTGGGCTCCAGGTCTCCCTTTTAACGTCATCCCCGAGGCTTCATCAGCTCCTTCCCTGTGGAAGGCAGAGCATACCTAGGGAATACCAGCTCTTTCTTTGGGAAGGTTGAGCATCCCGAGGGGATACTGGCTCCTCCTTTGGGAAGGGAGAGCATTCCGAGGTGGTACCAGCTCCTCCTTTTGGAAAGCTGAGCATCCCGAGGGGGTACCGGTTCCTCCTTTGGGAAGACAGAGCATCCCGAGGGGAGACCGGCTCCTCCTTTGGGAAGGCAGAGCATTCCGAGGGGAGACCGGCTCCTCCTTTGGGAAGGCAGAGCATCCCGAGGGCGCACCGGCTCCTTCCTCGGGAGTGCCAGAGGCAGAGGCTGCAGCAGCTCCTTCTTCGGAAAGGCTGGAGAGCCGTCCCGAGGCTGGCCCACGGCCACAGGCAGGGATGGGGGATGCGATCCCGGTCAATCCCACCGCAATCCGGAGCCCGGCTCCCGGCCATCGATGACTCGGCGCTCGAGCGCCCGCCTTCCCTGGGCCGCAGCGCTACAGTGCCGAGCCCATCGAGGAGTCGGCGTTCGACTGCTAGCGGCGCCTGCGAGGCCGCGGCCGCCATCTTGGAGCCTGGCAAGGGCGATTCCCTGGGCAGCCCCAACAAGGGCACGTGCAGGTCCCGCACCGGGATGGGAAAATGACCCCAAGGGCCAGCACAGGCTGGGGCTGCCCTGCGGGAGAGGGACCTGCGAGTCCTGGTGGGTGATAAGTTGGCTCTGTGTGCCCTTCCTGCCTGGAGGGGCAGTGGGATCTGGGGGTGTATTGGGAAGAGCGTGGCTTGCAGGTTGCGAGCAGTGATCCTGGCTCTCTGCTCAGCACATCTGGTGAGGCACATCTGGAGTTCCGCGTATGGCTGTGGGCTCTGTAGTACAAGAGGGAGCTGCTGGAGGGTCCAGCGGGGGTACAAGGATGATGAGGGGTCTGGAGAAGGGACTGCGGGAGCTGGGCCTGGTTAGTCTGGAGAAGGGAAGGCTGAGAGGGATCCCATCAGTGCACATGAATATCCCAAAGGCAGGTGCCTCAGGGATGGTGCCAGACCCTTTTCAGTGGTGCCCAGCCACAGGACAAGGTGTAATGGACAGAAACTAAAACACAGGAGGTTTCACCTCAACAGGAGTAAGAACTCCTTTCCACTGAGCGTGGCAGAGCCCTGGCACAGGCTGCCCAGGGAGGCCACGGAGTCTCCCTTCCTGGAGCCATTCCAGACCCACCTGGACGCGTTCCTGCGCCTCCTGCTCCCGTTGCCGCTGCCTCGGGACAGGCTTCACAGGGGACGGTCCGCAGAGCTCCCTTCGAGCCCTGCCGGCCGCACGCTCCCATCCCTCTCCATTGCCGCTGCCATTCCTCCCATCCCGCTCTCCCATCCCTGTCCATCCCCGCTGCCATCCCTCCCATCCCACTCCCTTCCCGCTGCCATCGCTCCCATCCCGCTTTCCGATCCCTCTCCGTTCCCGCTGCCATCGCTCCCATCCCTCTCCATTCCTGCTCCCATTCCTCTCATCCCTCTCCATTCCCGCTCTCTTCCCGCTCCTCTCCCATTCCTCCGTTCCCGCTCCCGTCCCGTCCCGCCGCCGTGGGCGGAGCGGCCGCCAGACCCCGCGCATGCGCAGCCGCCCCGCCCGGGGCCGATGGCACAGGCGCGGTGGGGCCGTCGCTGCAGCCCTCGGGAGACGGAGGAGGGGGCGGCGGCGGCGGCAGAGGAAGATGCCGGGGAAGCTGAAGGTCAAGATCGTGGCAGGGCGCCATTTGCCGGTGATGGACCGCGCCAGCGACCTCACCGACGCCTTCGTGGAGGTTTGTGGCGGGGACGGGCGCGCCGGGCCCGGGCGGCAGAGGCACCTGCCGGGCCCGCTCCGCGCCCCTGGGCAGCCAGCGGCGGCGAGGGCAGAGCCCTGGGGAGGGCACCAGGGGGAATTTCTTCACGGAAAGGCTGATGAGACGTTGGAATGGGCTGGCCAGGGAGGCGGTGGAGTCGCCGTCCCTGGAGGTGTTTAAGGACAGGCTGGACGTGGCACTCGGTGCTGTGGTCTGGGTGACACGGTGGTGTTCGGGCATAGGCTGGACTCGATGATGATCCCAGACGCCTTTTCCAGACTAATTTATTCTGTGGTTAGACAGGTGCGTTGTAAGGAGGATGGAAAAGTAATGAAAGCATCTTTAAATCGTTTGTTGCCCTGAACATATTGAGTGGTTGTACAGGCTTTACTCTTAAGGCCAATATTCAAGTTTCTATTTAAAATTTTAAAATGTTTGAAAAAATTGAAAATCTAAAATGTTTGAATAAAAAAGTACTTTCAAGAGGATTCTTAGTCAACAAATATTTAACATTTGCATGTTCAAATCACTTTATTGAACCCAAAGCTTCTAACTTCTTTGTGGTCGTGCAGTTGACAGGCAATAAGTAGGATGCTTTTTCAGGAAGGGATTGTAATAAAAGTTGATGTGCAAAATGAGTGGAAGTGTTCAAGGCCAGGTTGGATAAGGGTCTGAGCAGCCTGATCCAGTGGGTGACATCCCTGCCCATGGCAGGGAGATTGGAACGAGGTGGTCTTGAAGGCCCCTTCCAACCCAAACCCTTCTGTGATTTCTGTTATTTCTGTTACATAATCCTTACGGTTTTTTGATTCGTTATTTCCAGTATGAATAACTTAGGACATTTCAGAAGCATTCCGTAGATTCAGGAATCACGCTCTCAGAAGGAGCCAAGAGGTGTTTGGAAATGGTGTGCAGTGAAAATGTGTGCTGGTACCACAAATAGTAACTGAGGTTGGCACCATCCTGAAGTTAAAAGTAGGAAGGCAGAATGTCTTGCTAGAACTGTATAAACTGAAAAGTCTGATGATATTAATATCAAAATAGACTTTTGAGTATATAAGTCCTGATTTTGTTTGCTGCTTAATAATTTGATTGACCTTACACACCAAGATGTTGCTTAGTGAGGGACAGTAAGTTGATAATAAAGTGAAAATGTATTTCCCATGTGCTTTCCAGTGGAGCTGAAGTAGTACACACCCCATTCTATTTTACTATATGAGTGACAGTCATTTCACTTAATATTTCAGTGTTTTGCCAGCTGTTTCATGAGTCAGATTTTAATTTAGAAAGGCTTCTCTTGTAGGCTGCCTGTTAATCTGATTTAAAGGTACAACTCTGATATGTGCTGCTAGGAAACAGGGAAAACAGGAATAGGAAATAGAGTTCTCTTGAGTTTCACTTGGTCTGTTTTTCTGCTGTCTTAGGAGAAATAGCACTCCTCTCCTGTGGGTTACTTGTTTCCAACCCTACTATCTGTGTAGCTGTGAAGTAAATTTTGTAATTCATCTAGTTAAATACTGACTTAGCAAAAAAGGGAAATAAATGTTTTCAGTAAGACCAGTTTGCTTAGCTGGGTTAATGTGCAGTTCTGTGAATGTCTAGGCAAAAATAAGGCTAAAGAAATACATAGATGGGGGCCTTGCTTTTAGAACTACTATTTAGGAACAGAGTGGTAACCACCCTTTCCACTTAGGGACTAATTACCCTTTCCACATGTGGAGTGGGCAATGCAGCAGGTGAGATTTATTTCAAAATAAATTGACCTTGAAGCTCTTGTTGTGTTTTTCTATGTGAGATTGCTGAAAACCTTTTCAACATGTTTTTCCTTAAGTAAAAATGAAAAGCAGATGTTACGGTTCTGGTTGATTACTACCCTTTAATTTCCATGTTAAATGTTGCAATTTAAAACCAGAATTAGAAAAGAGGATGATAAAAGATGTGAGAGCTCCTACTTGGCTCAAATTATGCAAAACTAGGACTTCACCAGTGTGTCTGATCAGGAGAAAATGAGCACCATGATCATTGTGAGTCCCTTCCAACTCAGAATATTCTGTTTCTACTGTAAATGTGCTCCTAATTTTGCACAGCAAACTGCAGTGTGGTGCTTGATGATCTCTGCAGGCTTTAATGAACTAGCCCGAGTACTGGAGAAATTCAGTTATAACTGCCTGGGGCTCCAGGGGAACTCATTTACTCCCGAGATAATGTGTTAAAATAGGTTGGGTGGAGCTCGGGACTGGTGTGTCTTGGCAGCTTCTGGAATCAGAACTGGTGTTTAACTGGTGGCTCTGTTAAAGCCAGTGCCAGTGTTGCTTTATTGCATCCCTTTGTGTGATGAATACCCGCTCTACAGGGCTGTGCTGTCTGTTCTCTGTGGGCACACAGGCTGCATCCATCCACCTTTGGGTACCCAGATGGTTTTGTATGCTCAGGTTGTTCAGTCCTGTGCTTTCATTCCACTCCAGCTGGTGTATGTACAGTGATCTGTAGAGAGCTCAGTGGGAACTCAGTCACTGCCTCAGGCTTCTTAATGAACTGGAGGTTCTGAAGTAAGTGCTGAATCTCTTCAGAGTCAAGGGATGCACCTATGCAAAAATCACCATATTCTTGAAATGTATGAAGTGTTTGTTTAATACTGTCTTGAGTAAAAACATTAAAAGAATTATTGTACAGTTTTGAAATCTAGGTCTAAATTTAGTCTCCAAAATCCATTTAGACTTTTAAAAGAAGACAGCAATTCAAAATCCACAACTGTCTTTAAATGCAGCATCTCTTTTACGTCAGGGCACTCATTATTTTCTTAATAATCTTGAATAAATTCAAAAACATAATTTTGGGTACTTCTGNGGGCTCAAGCTCTGCCAGGGGAAATTGAAGTTGGAGAGCAGAAAAAAATTCTTTGCAGAGAGAGTGCTCAGGCATTGGAATGGGCTGCCCCGAGAGGGGGTGGATTCCCCATCCCTGGAGGTTTTTCAAGTGAGCTTGGCCGTGGCACCGAGTGCCATGATGTGGTAAAGGGACTGGAGTTGGCCCAAGGGTTGGACTTGATGATCTCGGAGGTCTTTTCCATCCCAATCCATTCTATGATTCTATGAAGTACTGATTTTTTTGAGAGGCAGAGGCAACATTCAGAGTGTTTGTAAATGGTTTGGAATGGAAGCTGCAGTGGAATAAAGGCTCTTACATAGTGCTGTGTTGTTTCTTGATGCACAGAGCATCACAGAAATTCAGGTTCTTTTAAAAAACAACCAAACAAAAACGCTGCTACAAAACCCAATCTGGGTCAGCCTGAAACAGACTCCTACAGAGAACAGATGGAGACTCCTGAAATAGGCAATTATGTGGTTGAAGGTGCATTGATCAGCAGAAATATGGAGAGCATTTAATTTTTAGTGGTCCTCTCTCTCCATGTATCACACTTCCAGTTTGTTTTTGTATTTTTTTAATCAATTTTATGTCGAGATGATTTAGAAATCCTAGAGAGAAGCGTAATAGGTCATAAACTATCAATATTTAGAAAGATTTTTTTTCCTTACTGTATTTCTAAACAGAAGGCAGGGAGAGTGTGCCAAGTGACTTTGAATAACCACTGTAAGTAACATTTTTGCCTCTCAAGTGATTGAGGAGGAAAAGAAACAATTTTAATATTATGAGAGAGATTGATTGGAAGTGTCATTGATCAATAGATACTGATGTATGTAAATTGATTTTAAAAGCCATTCTTAGTGAAAATTATTTGTTGATATTACTGAAATATGTATTTGAAATTATTTCTATGTATAGCTTTAATGACCCTCTATTTATTAGTATTTATTATTGATAATTGCATGTTTGTATTTTTAGGTGAAATTTGGAAATACAACATTTAAGACAGATGTGTATCCCAAATCACTTAATCCTCAGTGGAATTCTGAGTGGTTCAAATTTGAAGTAAGTATTTTTTAAGAGTTTGCCTGTAGCAATGTGGACACTCTGGTTTAGATGCCCTTTAATGAAATAATTGCATTTCAGGCAGAAAATGAGTTTTGAGCACTGAAGTGTGTTTCTGTCTAAATACACATGAAGCCCTTTCAGCAAACCTGTCCACAGTCATACCTTGTTTGCCAAAGGTGTTTCCTTGGGGTTTTAGGAGTGTTTGTCAAGATAAAAGCTTGCCAGGTTGGATCCAACTCAGATGTTGTTCTGGCCAATACTAGAAAAGACAAGAGTGCAATGAAGGTGGGGGAGAAGTAGCACTGATTAGGTTTTCAGATACCGGTACTGGTATTTTTTTACATTGTATTTTTTAAAATTTTGAGTAAGGAAAGTTAGTTGATATTTGAAATGTTACCTTGGGTTACAAGAGTAACACACTTGACAAAGAGGAAAATGGAAAATTCCTGTGAGAAGATTGCAAAATAAAGAGCTTGGACAACAATTACCGGACACTTTCTCTTCGTGTTTCCTTATGTAATAATGAGGGCACTCATCATTTTCCTGTAATTGCTTGTTGCTTTCCAGGATCTAATTTGTTGATGTCATTTGACATTATGCCCTGAACAAGTGTTCACAGGGGTTTTTTTGTTTTGTTTCATTACTACATTTTATTCATTACAGTAAAAAAATTATAGTATTTAGAATAAACTAATTGATAAAACATTTGAATATATAGTAATATTTGATTTATAGTGTACTGAGATAATATCACAGGATAAACATGGTCGTGAGTACATGTGAGTGATGTAATAGCTGGTAATGTTCGAAACATTTTAGAACAAATATAAAATAGTAAGATTGGTCAGATTGGAATGTGTAATTAAGAGCATCTCTTAATCAGCAGTACATGTTGATTAAGGAAGTAGTACTGTGGTGTTAAATTTTTACATCAGGCTGTGTAAAATGTCTTCTTTTAAGTCACTTACTAGTGGTGAAGGCACCAGTAATCATACCATCAGAGTATAATTTTCTCTGAGATATTGAATCTTAAATTTTGATTTTTTTGTTTTTTATTTCAAAGTATGTATTGGGGAGATAGGTGGACAACCTGGGAAGTGGGATTTTGATGTATGTAATGACTGTAAGCTTGCCTTTTCTGTTCTTCTCCCAGTGATAACTCCCTGTTTCCAGGATCTCACCAGCCTTTGAAGGGTAAAATCAAAATATGTGTGTTGTTTAGCTCCAGGAAACTGAAATTACTGGTTTATCTGTGCCAGGTCTCCATACAGGACCTGCAGGCCCAGGGCAGTGACCCTTCCCCTGGACTCTGCCTTGGGGAGGCCACACCTTGAGTGTTGTGTTCAGTTCTGGGCCCCTCAGTTCAGGAAGGATATTGAGGGGCTGGAGCGGGTCCAGAGAAGAGCAACAAGGCTGGGGAAGGGACTGGAGCACAAGTGGTGTGGGGAGAGGCTGAGGGAGCTGGGGGTGTTTGTGCTGGAGAAGAGGAGGCTGAGAGGTGACCTCAGCACTGTCTAGAACTCCCTGCAGGGAAGTTGTGGCCAGGTGGGGGTTGGTCTCTTCTCCCAGGCACTCAGCAATAGGACAAGGGGGAACGGGCTCAAGCTCTGCCAGGGGAAATTGAAGTTGCACATCAGAAACAAATTCTTTGCAGAGAGAGTGCTCAGGCATTGGAATGGGCTGCCCAGAGAGGGGGTGGATTCCCCATCCCTGGAGGTTTTTCAGCTGAGCTTGGCCGTGGCACTGAGTGCCATGATCTGGTAAAGGGACTGGAGTTGGCCCAAGGGTTGGACTTGATGATCTCGGAGGTCTTTTCCAACCCAATCCATTCTATGATTCTATAACTAACTGCATTTGTTTTTCAGCAGTGTTACCCTGCACTTCTTTTAAATACTCAGATTCCATGTGAATATTTGTTTCCAGGTAGATGATGAAGAGCTGCAGGATGAGCCTCTCCAGATCACAGTTCTTGATCACGACACCTACAGTGCCAATGATGCCATTGGCAAAGTGTACATAGATATTGATCCTTTGCTCTACAGTGAAGCAGCTACAGTTATTTCGGGATGGTTTCCAATTTATGATACTATCCATGGTAAGATTTGCTAATTTAAAACAGTCTTGTTTGAGATGAAATCTGCTTCTTATAATCTTCCTTTCTGTAAGCTGTCTTCAGAAATTTGTAATAAATTTAGCTTTGGCAGCTGGAAAGCTACTTTCCTGGCTTTTTTTTCTTTCTTTTTTTTTTTTTCTTTTTCCCCTCTCCTTATTTCTGACATGAAAAGATTTCTGGCATAGTAGTCCAGACTAGTGGTTGGCAGAAAGCCTTCCACAGGACTTGTGACAAGTGGGAAAAATTCTTCACTTGGTATTTAAAGTAGTTACTGCAAAAATCACTTAAAAAAAGAGACCCAGACATACTTTTCCAGTTATCACATGTTTACTAAATGAATATAATTTTGCTGAAGTTACTTGGGGTGTGCCTTCCTGGGATTTGGGATAAACTTCACTTGAAATAAGGGATGGGATGTGACATATCTTCAACAGGATGAAATTTCTTTTCCCTCTGGTAGGTGCTCTCAGTGCTAGGTAGATTTCATGAGAGTGTCTTGAAGGTATGAGAAAATGAGGTCAGTGATATCTTTACTTTTGATTTTTAATTAAACAGCTTTTGTCTTGGAAAGTCAAGGTCAGTTTACAGCATTTAACTTGCTACTTGAATACCTTAGTGCAGAACATTTATGTGGTTGCCATGAACTCCTTGTTCATTATTCAGTGTGAATTAAATGTTAAAAGCTAATTATATATCATTGCTGGGAAATCATTAATGGTGTTTACTAGATGGTCATCATAACTGGTGCAAAGTATTTTTTACATTTAAACCAGTTATATCAAAGAGCATTTTTTGAGAAATACTGCACATGTTTTTCTTATCCTTTTATTCCATGCAAATTTTCCTATTATACATTTTCCTTTGAAGCTAAATTAGGTGAACAGTTGTCTCAGGATGTGCACAACTTGCAGGTCAGAGAGACTTGGATATTTCTCCATAGTTTTCTAGATCTGTTGGCATTTCACAGCTTTTTTTCTATTTAAGTAAAATTGGAATTAGTATGTCTTCATTCTTATAGCCCTGGATTCCTATATATCTCTTCTCTTGGTAAAAAGTAATTGCTGCTTCCTTAAAAAAATATAATGTTCTTAAATTCTTATTAAAATTTTTTTTTGCACCTCAACATAATTAACTGTAAAAATATATGAACCTGAGGCACTTCCTGATACAGTAACTGAACGCTTCTTTCTGTTGGAATTTTGGAATTAGATCTAACTGACTTTATTGCAGTGATATATTGAGTTGAAAAATTAATCTAATGCTGTTGTTTGTGTGATATGCTGATGTGATAAAGGCTTCTGAAGACACTCAAGATCAGACTCATCAAGAAGTTTAGTCCTCAATATGTCAGAACCTGTAATATGTGAAATGATTTTATTACTGGGTGGGGAAAAAAGCAGAAAAAGCTCAAAATAGGAAAGCAGAAAAGTCAAAAATGAACAGCTGTTAGGAAATATTCCATTATTAGTGAGGTTTAATCATGACCAAAAACTAAGCTTTGTCTGAAAGGTCTGTAATACCTAATTTTTTTATATATTTCGTCTCACAGTTAAGGTATTTTGCAAACAATTACTGTGCCACTTTGTAGTTTCAGAAAGAACCATTAATTTTTCTTATTTGGCTGAACTTCACAGAGTGGCTTTACTGCAATTTTGAAACCGTTTCAGGGGGAAAATTCAGCAGAAAAAGCACTTGCACCCTGCAGCAGAGGGGCCATGGCAGCACCAGGAGGCCTATGGCTTCTCTTTCCCAATCCCATATTTTGCCTAAAGTGCTGTGTGGTGTGGCAGGTATTTAAGGACCTTTGCTTGCGTTGCTTCAGCCTCAAAGGCTTGACAGAACTGGAGGCTTCCTCTCAGTGGGCATCTCTGCAGCAGATCTGAGGGGCCAGGATGTGTCTTCCTGCTCCCCTGGCCCAGCCTGGAGTTGACACATGAACTGCCTGTTCGTTATAGCACATTCTTTCCAGAAAAACTGACTCAGTGGTAATAGAAACTGCATTAATTGCTAATAATAGGGAATAATTAATAGGCATGGGTTTGTGTTAGTACAGCTTCTGATATTTCATGCTGATTTTAATTGATAGGTATACGTGGGGAGATCAACGTGGTGGTGAAAGTAGATCTCTTCAATGATTTAAACAGATTCAGACAGTCATCCTGTGGAGTCAAATTTTTTTGCAGTAAGTAGAGGGTAAAAAGTTTATTGGAACAGAAAACCTCTCTCCCTCCTTTAGTTTCTTTCTTCACCTGTTCTTTCAGTCTCCCTTCTATCACCAGCACATTGCATAAGCCCAGTGGAGTTTACATTGAAGCCAGTACCAAGAGTGTTTAGTTTGCTCTTCTTTTTTAATACATTTTTACTGTCCATAGTTCAAAACAATGTAAATATCTGATTTTTATTTTTTTTACCCCCACAAGTTCCAGTTCAATGTCTGTGCATAAATATATAGTGTTATTTTGGGTCCGTATCCTGTTAAAGAGACACAAAGTGAGAAAGTTTCATAATGGGACATGCTGTAACTAATACGCTGGACAGTTATCTTACTGATGATAACAAAACAGAACAAAACTGCTTGAGCATGTCCACATTTTTCACAGGAAATCACGTGGATAACTTTCTGGAATCATTCACATCCCCTTTTATATGTAATTTTATTTTTTCTTGTAATTCTTGGCTCATAGACTTACGTCTTACATCTTTTATATGGTTCTTTTTAACAGCTACATCTATTCCTAAGTGTTACAGAGCAGTAATAATTCATGGATTTGTGGAAGAACTTGTAGTAAATGAAGACCCAGAATACCAGTGGATAGACCGAATTCGTACTCCAAGGGCATCGAATGAGGCGAGACAGAGACTTATTTCCCTCATGTCAGGTATTAATCATGTAGGCTGTAATGGTTATTGCTGCTTATAAAAATATTCACCATTTAAATAAGTGACTTGCTTAAGATTGTGTGTGATTTTGGGATTAATAATTTTTTCAATTAGTGGTACCTCCTGTTTCTGAGGATTATGTTGTTATAACCGATGGCCAATATGAGTGACTTTTTCCCCTTCTTTAGTGCAGCCATGCTGCTTTTAATTTTTTGGTTGCTTTTAGCAAGGTCACAGGAACCTGTGAAACTTTTTGAAGATGTTCATAACCCATATAAGGAGTACTTCTAGAATTCTGACTCAAACAATTAAAATAATTAACAACTCCACCCTCTTAGAGTACTTTGATGTATGTGAACAAATATACCCCATCTCGGATACAATGTGCATTAATACTGATATTACTCATCCCATCTGATTGAAGTCAAGCTTGGGTCATTGTTACTCAATCATCTCCTGTGAGGAAATGCTGAGAGAACTGGGATTGTTCAGCCTGGAGAAAAGAAAGCTTTGGGGTCACCTAATTGTGGCCTTTCAGTGCCTGAAGGGAGCCCACAGGATGGGTGGAGAGAGACTATTTACAAGGACCTGGAGTGACAGGGCAAGAGGGAATGGCTCCAATCCAAGAGTAGGTTTAGATTAGATAATAGGAAGAAATTCTTCCCTGGAGGCACTGGAACAGGTTGTCCAGAGAAGCTGTGGCTGCCCCATCCCTGGAAGTGTTCAAGGCCAGGTTGGATGGGATTCTGAGCAAGGGGCTGGAATGAGATGATCTTTAAGATCCCTTCCAACCCTGGCCATTTTATGTTTCTATCATTCTGTGACAGCTATATTGCTTTGTACTGATTCTGCAGGGCATACCTGCAGTTCCTGGAGAGACCAGTGGTTAGAGTCAGTTGTTTCTGCAGTGTCAAGTGCCTTCACAGATGTT
This sequence comes from Sakesphorus luctuosus, assembly GCA_013396695.1. Lineage (NCBI taxonomy): Eukaryota > Metazoa > Chordata > Aves > Passeriformes > Thamnophilidae > Sakesphorus > Sakesphorus luctuosus. The sequence goes on along the minus strand of VWZD01010851.1, from coordinate 392,942 downwards.
TTTATGTTGTTCTAGTTATTACTGCTGCTGACTAACAGCAGTTGTGAACCAAAGTCCTTCTGTTTCAGTGCCAGTAGAACAGAACAAACACCCCTTGTGCCTTTAGTAATTGCACAGTAAGACAGGAGGCAATTAATTGGAGATGGATAATGTTGAAGGTGTAAGGAATAACAAGAAATGAAACATAGGCACAAACATGATAGCCAGGGGTTTCAGTTCTCTACCTGACTCTTAATGTTGTCAGATTTCTTGTAAAATACAGCTGTATTTTAAGGAAGATACTAAAAGAAAAAGTGAGTTGGGTTTTGCAAGCATGTGTGGAGATCTTTAGTAAGTGGGGAAACATCAAAGAGATTGTTTAGATGTTACTCAGTGTCTTCACTGTGAAAGCCAGCACATTTTGAGGAAATAAAGTGGAGAAAACTATAGTCATAACTGACAGGAAGACACTTTTTTACTATAGCTCCCTAAGTACGTTAGTTTAGAGGATTAAAATATCTCTTGCCTTGCATAAACAGTGCAAGTGGATAAAGTAGGACATGTGGAAGTATCCTGCTAGATTTTATTCATGGAAGTGGTTGAGAGTTAAAGAACTGAAACACCTCACAACAATTCTGTATCATGACATGTAGTAAAATGTTCCACTTTGCAGTCATGATGGCCACACCTAAAGAATCCTGGAGGAGTCTGTAACTTCTGAGTGCAAGCCAGGCTGTTTCACCAATCTGTGTCATATCATGTGTTGTTTATGTTACAAAGAATCTGGTCTCAACCTTGGCTTGAATGAAATCCGTAGCAGTCTTCACTCAGCTAGGAACTTTCATACACTACCTCGACCTTAGAGATTTTTCAGCACCAGTACAGGCATAATTTCAATTAACAAGTTTACAATAGTAACCTGTGCTGGTAGTTTTAAAATCAAACTTCAGGAAAGCGGTGGAAACCAGGGGCAGCAGTTGGACTTTGATGATCCTTGTGTGTCCCTTCCAGCTCAGATAGTCTATGACCATTTCATTGCACTTGATTTCTCAGGAGCAGTGACATTGTTAGGACTATCCTTTGTGACAGTGAGGATTTTCCAGTTTCTTAGTAGAGCATTTTGAAAGTCTTTCATTTTCATCAGAAGAGAGATGATATTTTCCACCTAAGTATGACCAAGGCACCCTCGCTAGATAGATCAATGAAATGTAATTTTTTAAGCATCCTCCTAAGTAAGTATAAGTAACAGGAGGCTGAACATGAGCCAACAGTGTGCCCAAGTGGCCAAGAAGGCCAATGGGATCCTGGCCTGGATCAAGAATAGTGTGGCCAGCAGGACCAGGGCAGTGACCCTTCCCCTGGACTCTGCATTGGTGAGGCCACACCTTGAGTGTTGTGTTCAGTTCTGGGCCCCTCAGTTCAGGAAAGATCTTGAGGGGCTGGAGCGGGTCCAGAGAAGAGCAACAAGGCTGGGGAAGGGACTGGAGCACAAGTCCTATGAGAAAAGGCTGAGGGAGCTGGGGTTGTTTAGCCTGGAGAAGAGGAAGCTCAGAGGTGACCTCATCACTCTCTACAACTACCTGAAAGGATGTTGCAGCCGGGTGGGGGTTGGTCTCTTCTCTCAGGCAACCAGCAGGAGGCATGGGCTTAAGCTCTGCCAGGGGAGATTTAGGTTGGATATCAGGAAGAAGTTGTTTACACAGAGAGTGGTCAGGCATTAGAATGGTCTGCCCAGGAAGGTGCTGGATTCTCCAACCCTGGAGGTTTTTAACGTGAGACTGGCCGTGGCACTGAGTGCCATGATCTGGTAATCAAAGTGGGGTTGGATTAAGGGTTGGACTTGAGGATCTCAGAGATCTCTTCCAACCCAGCTGATTCTGTGATTCTATGAACAGACCAGTGTGTTACAGTCACAGTCTTTCAGTCCTTATGTGCAGGAATAGAGAAGTGGCAATCTTTTGTTTGCAATGGGAGAAGGCAAAAAGTATGAATTAGGCTGAAATGCATAGATGCCTATCCACATAGGTTTCAAAGATGTTACATTGTTCTGAACTGTACAAGGGAGTATTTAGAATCTTACCTGAGTTCCAGGACACATATTGACTGTCTTGTTTTCTCTCTAAATAAATAGAAAAAGAAAAAAAAACTAAAGAAAATAAAAAGAGCTAAAAAAAATCTGAAATAAGATATTGTTTTGCTAATCAGCTTGGATTTGGAAAAAAAACAAAAAGACTGCACAAGACATGGGTATCACACTGTGTTATAGGAGGCAGAGACTGTGATCAGCCCCTTGACATAACTGTGTAGGATTGGATTTATTACCTGTTCTACTAACTTGGTTGGCAATTCGAAAAGCAGAGGTCAAAGACCATTAAAGAGGGTGGGGAAAGTTCACTGCAATTATGAGCTCTTTACCTTTTGTTTTGTAGGTGAATTGCAAAGGAAGATTGGCTTGAAGGTTCTTGAAATGAGAGGAAATGCTGTTGTTGGTTATTTGCAGTGTTTTGATTTGGAGGGAGAGTCTGGACTGGTAGTGCGAGCCATAGGAACAGCCTGCACGTTGGATAAATTAAGTAACACATCAGCATTTTTACCTGCATGTAACTCCCCATCCAAAGAAATGAAGGAGTAAGTATGAATGAGTAGCTTGTAGGGAAACAAGTTTCACCTCTCTTCTTTCCATATTCATTCAGTATTACATAACCAGTGTGATTTGGTTTTTTCCCCAGAATTTATTTTAGTTTGTAGTTTTATTTGTCTGCAACTAAGTCTATATTGCACAATCTTGAAATGTTCTAGGTTGGATTACTTATGTTATTTCAATAGAAACTGAAGTGGTAATCCTTGCTTAAGGTGACTTTTTTGAATTTATATAGCAATGATATTATATATCCTTGGGTTGTGATCCACCAGTTTAACTGATAATTAGTCCTGCTTTGACTCGGTACAGTAAACATTTTTTGAGGCCTTCTTAGAGTGTACCTTTGGTTCAAGTTTGAGTGTTTATGCTGAGCACATAAGAAGAGATGAATTTTGAATTCAGACAGTTCCATCAGAGATTTAGATAACGCCCCCGAAGAGGGTCTCTTCTTTTGTTGTGTGCTTTTCCTTGTTGTTGCAAAACAAGTAGGACTATGGCAAAACAGGTAGACAGTGAACTGGCAAAGAAAACTTTTTGTGATGAGAGGTAGGATTTCATCATTTTTGTCATACCTACTGCAGCACCAAACAGTGTGAATGTAATTTTTTGATACACATGCAAATTAATGGAAGGATTCTCAACGGTCTTCTTCAAAATGTTGCTACTTTATTGCTTGGGTAAATTTTCTACTTGGTAGAGCAGTCTAATTACTGGAAGGAAAAAAAAGCACGAAAAAGTGTACAACACAGGCAGTGTTTCTAGAGGTATTAACTGAAGTAGCCTTTTCCAGTAGCTTGAACTGTTCTGTCGTTGCAGTAGAAATGAGGTGTTTTTGTTCTGCAGGCATCAATTGCTCTGCAAAATATGCCCTGACTTCTAAAAATTACTGATTCCTGTTTCAAATTGTAGCTTGTTTAACTTGTCTTAATTTAAAAAATTTACCCTCAGAAGAACTTCTGGATGCAGTGCAGCATAAGATAACAGTGATGATTTAAAAAGAAAAAAGGTAGACCTGGTAATTATCAATGTGAAAAGCATCCATAAATAAAACAGCAGTTTTCACTCTGCAGCAAAATGTGGAAATTCCACCTCCCAAATTATCCATGTTCAGCTTGGTGGTGGATGTTGTCTCAGTTCAAAAAATGGAAATGTTTCTCTAAAGCAGCAGAATAAACTAATGCTTCTTATTCGTGGCTTTACTAACTTGATACCCTGTTGCCAGAGAATCAATTATGCATTCACAAGCTAGTGCTTAAGCTGTTCCTTTCCCTCTTTTTGTTTCATCTGGATTCTTGCATGCTAGGAATTTAAATTCTTAGAGTCTGCTTAGAGTAAGAGATCTCCTAGCTAAACTTCCCTGAAATCATTGATAACATAACCTTGCAACCTGTTTGTATGTATTGTTTTCTTTTCTTCCACCTTGGCTGCAAATTCTCTCAGGTCTCCGCTGGTTCATCCGCCAAGCCATGGATGCCGCTCGACTCACAACAGCCCAATTCACACTGCTACTGGCTCACGACTTACTCAGAACTTCTCTGTGTCTGTTCCCACTCTCATCTACACTGGTACGAGACTGCTCAGACTCCAGAGCTGGGGAGAGGCAGGCCACAGGCACAGTGGTCGCAAAGGGCAGGCAGGCAGGCAGTGTAGGCAGGTACCACCCATCCTTCCTCCCTCATTTTCTCATGGAGACACCTTCTGTTGTCAGTGAAGAACTACTCAGTGTGCAGCTGCTGAAACAAAGGCAATAGTTTCTTGAAAATGCATTGGAGTCTCTTCCACAAAGCCACACTCTTCATTTCATTTTAACACATTTGCTTCCTGAGAAATGCAGTAAAAAGATATTGATGTATCTGGGAAACGTTCACTGTTGTACAGTCATTGGAGAAAATCACATTTTGATTTGAGTTCATAATTGCTTTCAAGCATAATTCTGTTATGGTATTTAGGCTTTAAAATGGTTATAGGAAGGGTCTGTGCCATTTGTGGAAGAGATGGTTTTAGAAAGCAGGTAAGTCAACCTGTGCGTTAGTGAACTGTTTGTCAATATAGTTGTTCCCATAAAGATTCTCCTCTTTGCTCTGTTTTTAGCTGTGGCATGCTGCTGATGCTATAGGATAAGGAAACGTTGGGTTTTTTTCCTTAAAATGCTTATGTGTGTATATACATAAATGTATAAATATGTATAAACACAAATATAATTTGAAATAATTTTTTCTTTATTAAACTAACTCAAAGCATTGTGTATTTGACCAGATTTTTAAGCCATGAACTTTTCAATTTTTTTCTTTTGCATATATATATAATTTTTTGTCACATCTCATGCCTTTCATTTGGCTTAGTTGTTTCATTGTAGTTTATCAGCATCAATCTCTAGGATGCTGAATGGGTAAACCAGCATTTCTTTGCCTCTGGCCTCATCCCCAGTCTCGCACCTAAGGAGTAGCTGCTGGCCCTGCCCCAGTCCCATCCTGGTGTTTGGATCATGCTGCTGTCAGCCAGGTCCTTTGGCACAGGATTACTGAATATGTTTCCACCTTCTTCTGGCAGGATTCCTTTCAATGAAGATCCCAATCCCAATACTCATTCATCAGGACCCTCCACCCCTCTGAAAAACCAAACCTATTCCTTTTCACCTTCCAAGTCCTACAGTCGACAGTCCTCTTCTTCTGACACAGATTTGAGTTTGACACCCAAAACTGGTAAGGCGCTTCCACCCACTTTTTGTTTAATTTGTGTTTCTCTTTTTATATTTTCATTCAACCCCTTTTTGCTTTTTGGCATTTAAGTTATCAAAATGATGTGGAAATTGGAGACTTCACATAGCACACTTCAAGCTCAGAAGGGTTTCTGTAGGGTGAAATTTCAATCCTGCTTGTTATTTCCACTGTCCTGGATAACATTAAAATGACTTTTGTTACACAACTGTATTCAAGCCAGCATAAAACATCTTGGAGCATTAAGGAAGTCCTAAGTAATTGCTTTTCTCTTATTTCCTCCATTTCATATCACAAGTCATGGGAGTACATTTCTCACCACAACGTCAAGGATGGTGTTACTGAAACCATGTAGTCTTCAAGCCTTATGTGTTGTGCTATAAGTATACTGCATACATTTCTCTGATTTTTATCTCATTTTTGCACATGCAATACTAGAAACATGGTAGCTGCTGTCTTTTTATTCTCCTGCTATGTGGAAATTCCGCTACATACACACTGTAGACTTTGAAAGTAATTTAAATCACATTGCAAGTAATTCCAGCCATCTTCAAAAAGCATTTTTCTTTCTTCATTGGTCTATCATAATTTTTTCAACTTCTTATTTCCTCCCTCCTTATTTTTTAGTCTGTGGTTAGAATCATATCAGTAACAATATCAGCACAACTCAAAGAATTAGTGTCTGTTTACTCTCCATTATGTAACAAAATGCCCCGAATTTTGCTACCGTAGGGCAAAATATTTTGCAGAATTGTTTACAAAAGTTTGTTTACTTTTTAAATGATGTTTTAAATTGTGGTATTTGAAGCTCAGAATTTGTCTCCATCTAATTAGACAATTTTTAAGCATATTAAAGCAGATGATCCAGCTTTAGTTGATAGCACCCTCTCAAGAACTTTTTTTAGGAGATAAGTTAAATGTTGCATTCAAATGGAGTTGTATTAAACATTTTATCCAGTTTATTCCGAAGATATCTGCTAAAAGTTTTCCCAGTTAGGAAGCTGTCTTGTAGTACTATCTTCTCTGTCCCATTTTAAAAACAAACAGGGAAACAAAGAGCAGTTTGGCGTTTTTTTGTCCTTATTTTTAAGTTATGACTGTTTTGTGGATGGTGATCACTTGTTTAAAGGACATACAGATATGTAACTGGATGCTTATGATACAGGAGAACCACAAGTTTGTGTGTTTGTTTTACTGAGCATTTGAAAGCCTTTTTCTTTGGATGGGATTTTTCCATGGTAAAGGATCATGTCATGAAGGATTTAAATTTAACAGAGGTAGTCATCTTTGTAGATGTAAATGTTCTAAAGTTAAGAAAGTGGCAGCTCAGTGTGAATATGTTCAGGTTTTAAAGCAGCAACCTTGCATCATTTCTGGCAATACTATGTAGGTGGATGGACCCACTTGTCTTTAGTCCGTTCATTTAGAACTGAAACAGATTGTGTAATTGGTAGCTCTTATTTGTAGGGATTTTTTCAGGTATGTAATGATAGCAGAGGGCCTAGTTTTGCTTAGTATCACTGTCTGTTTAGCAGCTTTTAACTCTGATACCGAAACTTGTCCCAAGAGGATTTGCTTGTTGCATTTAAAAATTCCATATCTTGGTATGACAAACTCAATTTTGAATCTTAAGAGAATAAAAGGACAGTTTAATGATGGTTTAAATGACTCTTTTCAGTCATTTGTGTTACCTCTTACCAAAGGTTTTATGATGTGCAGAAGGTGCTTGCGTAACATACCAAATTCAGTATGTTGTTTTTAACAATTCACTGTATATTTTTAGACCTCTCTTTTCACTTCCCAAGGCTGTTGCTAAGTTGGAACATTTCAGTGTGAAAGTTGGGAATGTTAGTGTTTAAAAAAAGTTAAAGAAATGCAGGCTTCTCATGTGGCACATCAAATATTATTGAATTCGATACACCCGTTACTTGGATTGGCTGATGTGAAAATTGAAGTATTTTCTGATATTTCTGCAGTATATTGTATTCCTGTTGTTTCTCAATACATTGTTTCTCAGATAGTTTGTGTTTTCACCTGTCTGAGATGGAGACTAACCTGGAGAACGAGTGCAGATACCACAGTTTTACAATAGGAGTAACATAATAGAGGAGGTTGAAACTTGGATCTGCTTATGTGTTTAGTTTTCAGTAGCCCCAAATAAGGGGAATGTTACCTTAATGTCTTTTGTAAAATACAGCTGTGCTTGTGTTATCCATTCTGGTCTATAAATACATTTGCTGAGAAAGCTTGTTTGGGTTTGAAGTTAGACTTCTGTGAGTAGTGATGCATTTTATGCCACTGCAGCTGAACAGAATCAGGCTGACAAAAAGCATGACGTGTTTTAATCAGGTTAATACATTATGATGTCTAATAGTATATGTTTGGAGGAAATTGAGAAGGTGGGAACTCCTTTTCTTTGTGGGAACTTAGAATTTTACAAGATTTATTACTTTAGAAAATCATAAAACAAATCCATGACCTCTCTGGAAAATAACAAAAGTAATCAGATTAAGCGTGTGCCAAGACTATGTTACTTTTCTTTTGCTCCATAATATTTGTCATAAAATTTTGTTTGAAATTTAAAATAAATGTTAGATTACCATGTCTTTTAAAGAAATTAATTTCAAAACAAAATTAATCAAGTCATTAGTTTTAAAAACATGCTTCTCATTCACATTGTGGAGCTGTATTGTCGTTCCATTTCTTTGTATGTTGAGAAACAGTTCAGCGGTAATTGTTGATTCATTTAGAGAAAACAAAAATGCTTCATTTTGATTTCTTTTGTCCGTTTCTTTAGTCATCATCTGAATCTACATCTCTTTGTCTCTATTACTTTCCTCCACAGCACCTTCCCCACAGGGACCTAGGATTTTCCTGTTTCCCAGCTCCCCTACACTCTCTTGTGATTCCCCACATCTTAAAAAGTCCTGTCTCCTCCTCTCGGGGTCTAGCATTAAATCTAGCCATGTCAGCCCAGTTGTTCTGAGGAAAAGTGTTTCTTTCACTGAAGAGCTGCTTCTGGCTGCTTCTGGTAGGATCTATCTATTATGGCCTTTTAAACAAACTTTGAAGGAAATGTTGCTGTTATTTGATATGGGGGCAATTAACACACAGCCTTCTATAACCCTGGGTTTGCTCAGTTAGCCTCTGAAAACTGCTGGCTACATGACTGTTCATCCCATCTCTCACTTCTGCCCCAGAAGCTTGAACCAGCTTCAGAATTACTTACAGGATTTGAAACATGTAGCTTATGCTACAGAACTTTCTCCTTTAGCCTTAAAAATTTCTATTCATAATTGGACTAAAACAATTTGTCTTTTTCTAAAATCACCTGCATTCTCTTCACTTTGTTGTTCCTGTATTTTGCATGGAGCAAATGCTCCTTGCACCTGCTCATTAATGCATTCATATTTTGTTGAAATAATGGTTATCAGATGGCTAGCAACTGCTTTTCCATTTAATCTTTTAAACAAAGCCTGTACTTTTTATTTTTACTGCCCATTTTTCCATTTCACTGGCATGCATTATTTTCATAGATTTAAATTAAATAGTTGATGTTACTGCTTTTTTTTTCTGTAGCAGCTATTTTGGCTAGTTTGTATTTTTTTAGTTTGTTTCATGTCCAGTATTTATGCTCTGTTTGTCTGTATTTATTATTGTATAGTCCCTGGCAATGATGTTTAGAATCAATGCCAGAGGGTAAAAGCAATTTAATCTTGTTTAATGGGACTATACAGATACTAATATTTTTGTTTCCTTATCCAAGAACAGCTAAAAATACTTGTTGAAAATTGTAGTGTTTTTATATCTAATTATATGGTAAAATGGTAGCCTAGTAACTCTTGAAAATGAATGAATTTAGGAATTAATTTACATACATTATTAACTCTGGTATTATTTCTGGATCTCCTAGTCTGGTTAAAACGAGTAACTGCATTTCCATGTATATTTACAGTTTTGTTGACCTTTATCAGATGCTTGATCAGAAGAAAAAGGAAACTAGCAAGAAATTGTTATGTTAAATTAGTTACAAATTCTGTAAAAGAAAATCTTGGCTTCACTCATAGCTGTTTGCACTGTGGTGTTTGTATTTCATCCTACTCCTTGACACCTTTTTGTTCTTTAACCTCTGCTTTCCTCTACAACCTAGAGGTTTATTTTTGCTTTGGCAAATTTGCCCTAATGGCTTTAGATACAAGGAATACCAATGCTAGTTATGTCTTTATGCATGAAATATTACCAAGAAAATCTGATTCACCAGCATTGTGTTTATTTTAGGAAAAACACAATCTTGGTATGTGTTTGCTTTTGTGATTTCTAACCGTAGAGCACATAATTTACTGTCATGCACATAACCTGCATCTCAGCACGCTCAGTCACAATACAGTCCTTGATAACAGGTAATTCAGTAGCAAAGGTATCTGTGTATCTGATAAACTTTCTCTTCAGGAAAATTCCTGTAGCAGAGGGTAGGGATGGAGATAAATCTNGCAAAATTGGAGTTTCTCTCTTTATTTTCAATTACAGGTAATCTGCAGGTCATGTGTGTGCAAATATAGTAATCAGATAAATGTGGCAGTTTGAAATGCTGAGTGGTAGCCCTTAGCTTATGTGAATGAATCAGATGAGTGAATATTTCATTGCATAGGTATTAAAGAATATAAAAATAATGAGTAATTTTTTTCAGAGTTTATGTTTCAAATTAAAGGATGTACGTCGCTGTTGTGATTTTCTTTTTGTTCCTAATCATGGGTTGTGTAGCTACTGCTGTAATTATGTGTACAGTCTCCCACCTGTGGTTGGGAAAGATGATTTACTCTGAAACTGTTAGAAAGCCAGATTTTTATTACTTTTATTTAAAAAGACAAAAATAAGAAAAAAGATAATGATAGTAGTGACAGATACTTAACTATAGAGTAATCTGGCAGAGAGGCCCTTTCAGTAAGAGCTGAAAATCTGGTTATGTGGAAACTTTCTGTGAAAAGTAGACAAGGTAGATCTCTATTTAAATCATAGGCAAAACTCCCAATAGCAAGAAGAAAACAAAAAAGTTATATGCCACAGGAAACAAATGTAAGCTCAGATCTTTAGATCTTTGTATTTTGGAATTGTTTTTAATTCAGATTGGCAGAATAAAAATATCTTAGATTTGGGAAGTTTGTCCAAATGCTATAAAACCACTGCTAGTCATGTGAAAAACAAACCCTGGAACAAATCCAAATTAAACTGTGATGCCCAACGTTTGGTTTTTTTTCTCAAAATTGAACTTATGGGGATAATTTGCCTGTTTTCAATGACTATTGTATCTATTTTTAATTAACCTGTGATTACAAATTATAATATATATTTCTTTGAATGTCATTTGTACTGATACTCGTCAGGAATGGGCAGTGGGAGCGCTGGAAAAGAAGGGGGGCCATTTAAAACTCTTTTAAGACAACAGACTCAGTCAGCTCTGGAACAAAGGGTAAGGCATTTTATATTTACATTTCTGATCTACTAACGTGAAAATTTAGCTTGTAGCAAGTTAAATGTTTCCTATTACTTTCTGTTCAAAAATATGGATAATTTTTCAGTCTGAAAACTTACTAGGAGTGTTGAGTGTTTAGCCTTTATATAACACATTACTACATTTAAATATAATACTAAAGCATTCAGAAAAGGGAAGCAATTAACTGAACAGCACTCAAGTGATTCCAGTTGGTGTTTAAAGAAAAAGTTATAGCAACAATTACTGTCACTTGGTTTAAGTTACTGATGCATATGAAAGTTTAATACTTAACTAATTAAATTACGGTGAAGTTTTTACAGTAGCCAAATTCAGAAACATTGGAATAGGTTTAAAAAAGGTGAAAATCCCATTTAGAATTGGGAAGACTTTCAGTTTTGGGAAATAGAGCTGGTGCCTGATTTACCCTTCATTGAAGGGTAAATGAAATGTGTGTGCATGTAGCCTTTAAATGGGAACGTTATCCTGAACTACTTGCTAAGGAAAAAAAAGGGCTTTGTAGATTTAAGCTTTTCCTTTATAGGACTAAAAATGTCATTTGTTATTACACTGAATAGACTTTATATAATAAAACCAGTGTCTTTAATTCTTTGTTTGTGGTTGGAATGAGTCGTTGCAAATTTTGTAGAGATTATACAGTGCTTTTGTCAAAATGTTATTAATGAGGTGTCTTGAAGGAAGAAATGTCACTATTTACCTACTGAGTAATAAATGCAAGTTTAATTATGATTTCTGAGCACCTGAGCTACTAACATAGAACAATATATGTTTGTTGAAAACTGAATCACCTACCTCTGTGAAATATAAGTGAATAGCTGCTATTTTGAGTAAGTGGATGATTCTCTTCTCATTTTTTGTGTTATCCATGGCTAAGGGAGGATCGCCCCATAGGTTCTGTAGAAGGCGGGTATGTTTGAAATCACTGCGTGACCCTTTGTAGCCCTTTCTTCTTGTACTGAGGATTTCTAAATAATTATTTTTTTCATTTTCTTCTTTCAGGCTGTGCAGATTTCTTTGTAATTTTGTTTATGCTGGGTTTTTTCTTTTACATTCTTTTTGTTATTTTTAAGAGCTTTTATCAGATCAGCATAATTTTCCTTAGTATTTTACATGTTGATACGTTTCAGTTGAAATTTTCATTTATATATAAGTACAAATACATGGCTTTCTGCTTCTAATATTTTAGTTTTGCAAAAAGAATGCTTTAAAAAAGGCTTTTTTCTATTTACCTTTGATTTTGCTAGCATTTCAGACATTTCATGGCTGATCTGTTATCTCCTTAGGAAGCTTTTTCAAAACAGTAAGAATGTAAATTAAGAGAATTTAATGTATTTTTAGAGCTTGAATTATTTGCATATTATATTGATAATACAAAGTAGATAAATACTGTAAAATGGGATGGAAAACTGTTGAGCCTGTTGTTGTTAATGATGTAGCAAAGCATGTGGACTGTTATTGATACAATGTGTTCATTCTGTATTCTCAAAATTTCATATTGGATGTGGTTTTGCTATGGTGTTACCTCTTATGGTTACCTTAGAGTTGAATTACTTAAATAGAATGAATACCATATAAGCTACTTTGTTTTAATATTGCACACACAAGTTGGGATTACTCAGGGTAGCACTTAATTGGGAAAACAAAGAAAGAAATTCAATAAGTACTTCATTGTGTATTAGATATATCATGGAATCACAGAATGCTTTGGGTTGGAAAAGACCTTAAAGATAATTTTGTTCCAAGCCACTGCCATGTACAGGGAATCTTCTACTAGACCAAGTTGCTCAAATATGAAGTTCTTTTGAGTCTTTCTTACTTTATTTGGGTATGTGGTAATGTTAAGGCACATTAAAACCAGTTAATTTAACTGAGTCTCCACAGCTTTTTTTAATCAAATGTGGGTTTAATGTATTATCTAAATAAACCTAATTGCAAACAGCACAAATTTTGTTAGACGGGTAATCTTACTCAGTTTCCTCTGTGAAAATATACCAGCTGTGGAAAACTCGCTTGTGTGTGTGTTACATTGTAGGTTAATAACTTTTAGCAATTCACAGGATGCCTGTAGCTGGCAAGTGTAACTATAGCACACCTACCTCTGTGTATATTTTTAACTGTGTATGAATATGTTGTATTTCCACCAGTGGGAAAATCTGAGCTTACTTTACTCTTAAAAAATTAGCCTGTGTTTTCATAGAACTGACCAAATGCTGCTCTCGATGGTATTTTGTATCTCTGTTGATCTCAGCTTGGACAAATGCTATTTTGTTCCTCCACATTTGTGTTCTGCGAGTGCTTGAGAGATCTTTGCTGCTGCCTTTTCAAAATGGGGGTCTGTTGATCTTCATCTCTGAAGGGCACTGTTGTGTTAGAGCCCAGTTCTCGGGGTGATTCCTTTGGCTGAAATCCTGACTTTTAATCATCTTTTCTTCCCAGTGACTTCCTATCCAGCCCATCCCCTCAGTTCAGTTCAAGAAAAACTGTAAGGTTGTTTGGCCACCTTGTGAGATGGCACAGTAAATGTGCTTAGAATGAAAATAATTCAACCAGGAAATTACCAGTATTTTAGTGTGGGCCAGTTCCCTGCTCTGGTTCAGCCCTGTAAGCTCTGTCAGCCACCTGAGCATTATCTGAGGGAGGGGCTCAACAATGGGAATGAATGAATGGCTGGAAGGGAATCGGAGAACTGCTCCAGCTGGCCCTAACACCACATGATGTGTGTGCAGCCTTGCTCTGTCTGCTTTTTTTATTATTTTGTGTGTCTTTGTGTGAAATGTAGTTCCAAAAATAATACTAGCAATACATGTATGTGTGTACACAGACATTTTTCAACATTTTATTATGCAAATATTTATGAGAATTTTATTGTAACCTCATCAAACATCCCCCAAATACCAACTATAAAATCTCTAAGTAGGTGCAAAGGTTAAAGCAGTGACAGTCTGTCAGGATCTGTGCAGTCAAGGACTGTGAAGTGGCACAGTGAAGTGGTATTGGTAAAATGATTGATTGTTGTCAGTTGTAGCTTGGAAACTTCAAGGCCATCCTGTTTTGTCACACACTGGAATACTTTCCTTCAATCACCTTGATGTAAAGATAGTCCTTTGCAAATTGTAGTAATAGAGGAGATTTATAATATGGGAACACAACATCTGGTTCTCATGAAATCTGTTTTCCAGTCAGTAACTATAGATGTATAATTTTGAAGTATTACAGATTACCACATGAAATTGAGGCTGGAACTAGTATTTGAGCAATATAATAATAAAACCCCCAAAACCTCTAAAAGAGCTTAAAAAGAAAAAAAAAAGGAAAAAAATTGTCATCTTAGGAAGCAGAAGAGTTCCATCTGTGTCAGAATGGATGAGAGACTGTAAAGGAATCATGTCAGAATGATTCAGTGAGTCTGATACCCAGATTTGTCTGTGGCTGAAATGAACTGGTAGGACATTTCATCATGTATCTTAATACAGACTTGAAAGTATTGATACATTGGTTGAGATAAAACCATGATATTATTTAAGGTTTTATTCCTGGTTTATAGTGTTGAGAATCAGGCAAACTGGAAGTCTGAACATGTCAAAATTACTTGTAGTACACAGTACACAGCCTTATGAAAATAAATGAGAGTAACTTCTGAATCTCCATATAGGTTAAAAAACTTTGGATTTGCTTAAGCTGTAAAGCATGGAGTGTTGTTTACTTTGTTCACTCCAAACTGCTTTAGCACAGTGTATGTTTGAGTGTATATATATGTATACATGAAATACAAATGTACTATAGGCCTAATGGAATTATCATATAGGTGGCATATGCATTAAACTTTTTTATTTGATTTCCATAGTTCTGGAAAAGCTAATAATATTTCAAATGCCAATAATGTAGGATGGCTATATTCAAGGGACAGAGCAGTTGTGTATGTTTAGATATTTAGAGATAAGTTAGGCAGAATGAGTATCACGGAATTCTGCAGGGAGAAAAATTTACCAGCATACTTGAGAATTACTGAGCAGTCACTCTTACACAGCCACAGTGAAACAGACTTCTAAAAAAATGTTGATGTGCTGCATTTTTTTCATTCTTCAGCATAAAAGGAGTTCACAGTGTTATAATCAGGGCTTTTTTGACTGTTTTGATAACTTGGCGAAGCACCTTGATCTGTTAGAACCTTTTAGAGGAATCTTTATTATAGAATCATAGAATCGATTGGGTTGGAAAAGACCTCTGAGATCATCAAGTCCAACCTTTGGGCCAACTCCAGTCCGTTTACCAGATCATGGCACTCAGTGCCACGGCCAATCTGCGTTTAAAAACCTCCAGGGGATGGGGAATCCACCCCCTCTCTGGGCAGCCCATTCCAATGCCTGAGCACTCTCTCTGCAAAGAATTTTTTTCTCATCTCCAACTTCAATTTCCCCTGGCAGAGCTTGAGCCCGTGCCCCCTTGTCCTATTGCTGAGTGCCTGGGAGAAGAGACCAACCCCCACCTGGCTACAACTTCCCTTCAGGTACTTCTAGACAGTGCTGAGGTCACCTCTGAGCATCCTCTTCTCCAGCACAAACACCCCCAGCTCCCTCAGCCTCTCCCCACAGCACTTGTGCTCCACTCCCTTCCCCAGCCTTATTGCTCTTCTCTGGACCCACTTCAGCCCCTCAATATCCTTCCTGAACTGAGGGGCCCAGAACTGAACACAACACTCAAGGTGTGGCCTTACTAGTGCAGAGTCCAGGGGAAGGATCACTGCCCTGGACCTGCTGGCCACGACTATAATCCTCTCTAGAGATCCATCAGTGCTCCTGAAGACACACATAGTCAAGCAGTTTTGCCAAATCCTGTGGTGAAATATTCCTGCTTTTTAATTGGATCATAAGATGCCTGTGGGTTTTGGGGGTTGCTTTTTTATTTTCCTTCTGGTTTTTGATACTATGGTTGCTGATTTCAAAGTTTGCCTCTTAATTTTGAAAGTCTGAGCTGAACAAAAAATCCAGAAAACTTGAAGTTTGTGGGACCTTTTAAAAATTTTAAAGGGTTCTCATAACAAGGGTGGTAAGAATTCTGAACTATTAATTTTTAAATTTAGATAGGGTTTCAGTTTAAGAGGACTTTTCATGCCATGTATTGCTGGAAGATCCATGATCCTCATTAAATCTGCAGCATGTGCACTGTTTAGGTAGAAACTCAGTTGAACTGTGCTGCTCCAAGTGCTTCAAGTGTGTGAGAAAGGATTCTATCCTGTACTTTCTCTCATAAAATGATGGTCTTTATTTTTTCCATTTATCCAATTATGATTATACAAACCATGATTGCATGATTTTTCTTTTATGTTGGTTTTGCTTCTTTGCATTTAGAATTTCTGAACCTGAATTATTGCCTTTCCCCCATAAGTTTGGTATTATGTATATATTAGGCATTTCATGGAATGTCTGTGGTAGAAAATAAAATCTTTGGGTTTGGGCTCAACTCCTTTGACTACGACTTTTTTTTAATCACATGTAACTGAAAAATGGCTGTTATCACTTAATTTGCCTCTTGTAAGAACTACATTCTTGAGTAGTCTCAGAAACCTATTAACTTCTGATTTTACTTATTAATTGGTAAAAACTGATTTATGCAAATTAATTGGAAGTGAATTTCCTAAGTTTTAAGAAATTACAGCTGTATTTCAAAGACTTATGCGTTATTCTACAAGATGGATATTTACTTGTTATATTTAGACCTTATGAGCAGAGTACTCCATTAATATTTTTCAAGTGTGTTTTCCTGTAATAAGACATTCATCATTCTTGCAAGACTACAGTTTGTTTCACGCTGTGCTTTGGAATCAAACTGCAGTCAGTTGTAACAATAAGCCCTAAAAATGGGGAAAGATGTTTATCTTGTATCAGCTAATGAGAGTAGATTCCTGTTAGTGGATCAGCAGAGGCTTTGTTAATACGAGTGTGTCAATTTTTGATTATTTATCACTGTTATGCTGCGAAATAACTCTATGGGGGAAAAGTATTCTTACATTGTATAATACCTCTGCTTTTATGATACTCTGATATATGAAGACACATGTAGTGCTTAGTAAGCCATAAAAACATGTTTGGCCTAATGTAACTGCCCTGCTTGTATTTCAGGGAAATTATCAATTGATTGCATGTTTGTTGGCAATCACCAGCGGTTGGTAAGCAGTCATTTGATGTTTGTTTTTAATCATAACAGGAATTTCCATTTTTCACCCTGACGACCTTCCCACCAGGCTTTCTTGTCCACGTTGGTGGTGTTGTCAGTGCACGGTCTGTGAAGCTTCTGGATCGCATCCACAATCCTGGTATGTTAACACAAGAATGACTTCCTTGCACAAGGCCTGTTGTAATGATCTCCTAATCTTTATAATATGTCAGCATTTGGATAGGTACAAATCTATTCTAACAATGTATATTAAAAGCAGTATTTTTCAGACAGTCATTTGAGTTTGAAAAATTAGTTACTCAGAGGGTATGTTTTTAGTGAGAAGCATTTCAGCAAGTTAAAGAAATAATAAAGTACTTTGAACCAGTAACTTTGCACTGAAAACTGTCTTTGAATTATTGAGGGCTTAATTAATTTTTACCATGTTGTGGACTTAAAACTTGATGCAAATTTTCCATTCAAATACAAATGAGATGAAATGCTTGATCCTAACTCTGAATGTTTTCTAATTTTCAGCTCCTTGAAATCCTTAAGGACTAAGCGCTACAATTTAGTTCAATACGTGATTTTTAACTTCTTCTGATAAAACCTTTACAGCTTTGTTTCTGTTCTTAAAAACCCTATACTGAACAGTACTTTTAAGATTTTCATTTAATATTTACCTGGGAACCCCAGTATTAGAGCATGTGTATTTTGCATGTTCTAGTTTTAATGTTAGAATTAAGTGACTTTTGACTCTGAAGACTTTGTTGGTTTAGTCACTGAGACAAGATGAGTACTCTGTAAAAAGTTGGATTGCTCTTCAAAATGCAGAGGAGAGTAACAATAGCACCTGTAGTGGTTTTGCATGCGCTAGTCAGAAGTAATAAAACAAAATTTGCGCAAATGCATCTTCAAAAGCAATTACAAAACATAATCTTCTTTTCTTTCTTCTTTCTGTGGCCCAAGGCAAGCAATTCTCCAAGCAGGTAGATTGTTGCTGATCTGAAGTGTCAATAAACTGGCAACATGAAATAAAATTTGAATAAAACACCCCTACTTTAAGGGATTTTTTAAAGCATCTGCCAACACAGTATTGTTCTTTTTTCCTGTTCTTAAGATCTGTTTAGACAATGAACAGAAGATGAAATGAAATGCCAAAGTATAATTTATGTGTGAGCCTTCCCTTTCTTTGCCACACAGTTATTTTAGCATGCTGAATTTCCTACAAATTTCTGATACTGGTCTCTTACATGTAAAATTTACCATGTGATAAATTTACTTAAGGCAAAATGGAAAAAAAAAAGTTTTAAAACCTAATCTCTTGCATTATGGACTCCTTTATTTTTACCAACTGACTGAAAGTAGGATAAGAAATAAGATAAAGATGCATGTTTGCACAGCTGCAGTGTTTTTGTGGGATTTGAAGATTGCTCCTGACAAGTGAATGTAAAATGCATGATACTTGGAACTCGGGATATTGCAAGAGGGGGAGTGAAGGCACATGGCTACGGGAGGGAAGGTGAAGTGGAAAAACAGTTTGATATTATCACAAAGCATTTGAGTCATACAAGTTTGTAAAATATTAAAGGAAGAAAATAAACTGTCAAATGACTAAATCAGGAAAATGCAGAAGAGGAAAAACATTTGAAGGTGGATTGAGAACTTATAAGACAAGAATTTCTGTATACTGTATCCTTTGGTCACCCTAGTGCTAGATTGCTGTAGCATGCTCCTTTTTTCCCTTTCTCTTTCAGCCTCTTATTAACTCTGCTGTCTGTGTCTTTCCAGTTCCTGTGGAGTGGTGTTGTCAATTGTGTTCTTGTTGGTAGTTTTTTTTCACTGTTCTGCTCCTATAACTGATCTACTAATTTGCTGTTTTGAACTCAGCCTTTGTCGGAATTATGGGTAACACAAGATCATACAAACTGCTAGACTGGAATAGTTTCAATTCAGGTATTTTACTAGTCATTCAGTACTACATATGCTGACAGAAATTATGGCAGCTCAGTGAAGTTCTTAGAAATGCTGTAGAATATTTAGATTAACGCTTCAAAATTTAAGTCTGTTTAATCATCAAATGCCTAAATGTCATGTTTTAATGTTGTTAAAGACTTTCTTTAAAATTACAAACCATTGTTTTAGTATTAACTAGTATTGCTAAGAGTAATTTTAATATCAATCTGGAAAGCTGAATGTTCAGATATTTATTTTGTAGTAGCTTTCAGCTCAGCATCCATGAAGGAATTAATTTAGGGAAAGAGAGTGGGTTCTTACTTACACAGTTGGGATCATGTCAGGTGTGATTTCCCCCCGCCCTTGGTTGGTTTTTTTTATTTAGTGGGGACTTTTTTTTGTTTTATCAGTTTGATTTTGAGGGGACTGTTGGTTAGTTTTGTTTTGTTTTGCATGAGCTTGCACTTTCTTCAACAATGGCTGTACTTCTGTTAACTTCAGGAAGTTGATGAACGTGTCTGTTCTAATTAATAGATGTGAGTAATTGCCCAAGAACTGTCTAAGGAGAAGGGTACCATGTAGTCCAGGATTTGTTGGTTCATAAATCTTGTATTGTGAAATGCAATCAGCTTGCAAGAGTTACAGCATAAGTATTTGAACTTTTGAAACACTCCAATATCTAACTTGAAAAAAGCCCTGATATTTTATTTTTTATGCAATTTTAGGGCTCAAAGTGTATACAGCTGCAGAAGGAATAGATGGGTTGAGGATGCAGCTTACATGAAACCTACACAGAGTACTGGCATATTAGGGGGAGAAATAAAGACTTTTCCCCTTTACCCTTTTCCTCTGGAAAGGGAACGTACTTTGGAAGGCGGGCAGGTGTCACTTCTCTACAAATAACATCCAAGTCAGTAGACCTTGGCAAAATTCAGCGTTTTTAAAGCTGGCACAGGGAAAAGGTACAAAGCAGACCTCTGAGGGTTTGGTTACTCTGGAAACAAACTTTCCTTCTTGCTGCTCCATTGTTGCAGTGTAGCTC
The DNA here is from genome assembly GCA_013396695.1 of Sakesphorus luctuosus. Lineage (NCBI taxonomy): Eukaryota > Metazoa > Chordata > Aves > Passeriformes > Thamnophilidae > Sakesphorus > Sakesphorus luctuosus. Next base: position 372,945 of record VWZD01010851.1, on the reverse strand, counting down.
GCGTCATGCTCTAAAGTTCAGATGAAATTTTCTATACATTTTTCATTTTACAAGTAGTTCAGTAATAGGCAGAGCCTAAAACTGTTGGCTCATTTTTATATCCTTGTTTCTTGCTACAGTAAGCATTCTGTAATGTTAGAATTATGACATTTCTGGCTTTGTTGGTTTTCTTTGCTTGTTCTAAAGTGATGATCTTTTAAAATTAACTTTCAGTATGAAAAGAAAATTATCAAATTCTCAGATCTATTACTGGTGTAATCCAAGGTGTTAAAAATGTGTCAAAATTTTTCATCTTGTATGCTACCTTGAAAAGCTTGAATTAATTATTGCTTCTTCCAGATCATGTTTTGCAGGATGTTATCATGAAAGAATTTTATTAGAATAAAGGAGTAAATTAGTTATATACAGACACAAAACATGCCTTGAGCTGGGCTAGAAGGTGATCCATAATGTAAGCCTAGGAAGCTGAGGAAGTTGTGAATTTATTTCTTGACAGAATATCAAAATTGTAGTCTATTTTTTTTAGAAATTGCAGGGAAAAAGAAGGCATATATATTTGTATATATTCATGCATTTTATACCCAGGGGGGCTTGTTACCTAAAAATACTGGAGTAGAGAGATCTAAACCAAACAGTCATTGTAGAGTTAATACCTCGCTGAGATCTTTGTGAGACACTGAGAAAAGTGCCCTGATGTGTGTCAGTAGGCCTGTAGCAATAGCTGATTAATCCTGCTGGGTAGGGACTGAGGAATATATACACTCACATTCCTGGGAGCCTGTTTGTGTTGCAGTGCTGCATGTGCTGCTGGACAGAGAGGAAAGGAAGAAGAGGGTAAATCAGTCAATAGAGATGATGTGTGATGGATAATGCAGTTGCAGGTTGCATGCAAGATAACTCTGCCCTAGACTGGAATAATGAATACGCTGTGCAGATCTGTTATTGAGAAACCAAAGAAGAGTACTTTTCATTCATCTCCACCTTCTAGAGCTTTACTGCCAACACTCTGTCATAATTGGCTAATTCTTGGCCTTAAAGGAGAGCAGGGAGTTACACAGCTTAGGGAAATCAGTGCTACATCTTTACATTACATGTAAGCAAGAATGGAATCATGACCATAAGTGGGCTAAAATTATTTTCCTTTTGGAAAATGTTCAACCTTCATTTCAGCTTGTTTAGTAACCTGTGTAGCATGGAAGGGTAATGCTTTTTTTTTTTTTTGCAAATGGCAAGGAGATTGGTTTAATTGTGTGTAAGGTACAACAGGACCATCTGAAAAGTCAGAAATTTGAAGACGCTTGAAAATCAGACAAGGAATTAAAGACTGACTATTTCATTAATGGAAAAGAAGCTGTTTAAAATCTGGGAATTGCATATAGTTCATGACAGAGTTGTCTAAATGTTTGTAACACACAAAAAGGTGACTATCATAGGAAAGAGGGCACATAATACGGTGGAAGATACACGCTGGTGGCTGTCTTTGAAAAAGAATGCTAAGGATGTACTATAAATATAAAACCTCCAAAGGGATTCTGGATCCAAAAGACTGGACCTTTGTTGAAGTTTGCTCTGAGCTTAAATACAGAGGAGAAAGGTTCCTTAGGCAGCGCAAGAGCTTGTTGCATAGAGGCTGCTTTTCTATGTGGCTGTTTGATAGCACTAACATATACAGTGTTCTCATGTAGTTAGATTTGAAACTCCTCATCCAGGAAGCTGCTCCAGCAGTGCTGCTTCAGCTCCAGTAGTCAGAAACATAGAAGGATAAAAGATTGTTAATGAAATTCCTAAGCATCTCCTGAACTCTTTGTATGATATCCAGTCTTGCTATTGCAGTGTGAAATTCTCCAGAGCTAGTTTTGTGTATGAGGAGATGCAAGAGGAAAGCTTGGCTGTGCTTTGGTTCTCTAACTGAACATTTGCCTTTCACAGAAATAGAAACATCAGTGAATGTGCCAATTACATTTTATGCTGGTCTCTGGGGTGGAGGTGTGGCTGATTTGTGAGAACACAGTAGAAAAAGATCAGAAATAGTAGGGAAAACCTAACATGTTAAGCTTGACCTCTTGTCTTTTCAGGGAGAATTTCCAGGTTGAAATCATGTCCACCAGTGTGTATTGATGTGGCAATGGGAGGATAAGGCAGTTTTCAGAGGCTTTTCCTGAACAGAGCAAGGGGGTTTTCAGTAATAATTTACTCAAGTTTTCTGCAGCCTTTCCAGAGGACTAAATATTACTAAGTAATTTTTATGATTAATATGAATGACATTTGAATGTTATTTCTTGAAGCAGATACACCCTTGTATGTTCATGCAATAATTTTCCTTGGGATTGTACATGAATTTTTTGAGGGTTTTAAGTAGGTATTTGTATAACTGAACAAAGGGTGATCGCTGTCATTGAGCATAGAATGTTATTCACATGTTCTGTTAGACATTCATAAATTAATAAACTTGGCATTTAAAAATGTTTGTTTAGAATTCTTTACCTAACTATAACTAATGCTATTTAATCTGTTCATGTTGATTTAAAACTCTTACTGAAATCTGGCTAATGGTGTGAAAGCCAAGATAGCCTTTTCCTTGCACAAATGCTCAAAGAAAGCTGTTGCTGACTGCACAACTACATTTTGTCTTTGCATTGATAGTGCATAAGAGACAGAATCTTGGTCTTGCAGAAAATTGTTGTTCTTGCATATACCTCTTCCTAATTCTAAAATATGGGGATTGACTGAAACAATTATCATGATACAATTTCCTTCATGGATTACAATGAACCTTTTTCAATCTTTTGATGTTTCATTCTGTGATTGCAAACATACATTTGTAGAATTTCTGGCCTCGCTCAAAATACATTCTTGTTAGAAGAAAACCAGAATGATTCTGGTTGAAAGGACACCTTCCCAACTGCTCCTTAGATACAGGTAAACTTGCCCTTGTAAAATGCCTGTGGAGAGTATTGTAGGAAAATATACAGACAGATAACCCAAGTTCTGACTGACTGTAACAGGATTACAGAAATAACTCTGATAAATGTTAATGGATGAGATCATGATCTGAGCTGAATTAGGCACATGAGATTTTCTAAGTACGCAGACTGAAGTTCCTTGATATGTCATGATTCTTAGGAAGAAATACTATAGTTGTGGCTTGGTTTTTGTTTTCTGGTTCAGTTTGTACTTGGATTTTTTTCAGACAGTGCAATTTGTCTTTGACCTTTTGCCCTCATATTTTCACTGTTTTTGTAAGTTGTGAGGTTTTGGTCTTTCTCAGTGCAGCCTCATTGAGATCCTGAACTACTCCAAAAGGCACTGTAAGAAAGGCTTCTTGGACTCAGAAGTTAAGAGAGGTCTTTCTGACTAGTTTGTCTTAAAATAAACAGTTGTGAGTGTATAGAAATAATGCAGAGATTCTAAACAAGGAATAGGAAATTCAGAGACAGTATCACTTCATGCCAAATAAGGCCATCCCATTTCTGCAGTTATAAAATAGATTAAATGTGGTTTAGAGAGACCTGCCTTGTTACAGCGTAGTGTGCCCCTTTGTTGTGGTAATTTGAAGCTGTTCTTTGAAGGTTGCTCGTGTTTTGAAATAGGTTGTATTTATTATGCCAAGATGACAAAGCAACAGAGACTGAAAATAGAATAAATAGCTTTTTTATTACCCAGTGAAGACTTCACTAGTCTATGATGAAAGACTAACTGAAATAAGAAGTAAAAGCTGGAGTGACAAAAGTACATATTTAGGCCTGGAGCTGATTTACCAGAGGTAAATTTATTTCCTATATTTAACGTTTTGTTGTGTCTGGGCAGTATTTTGAGCTTTTATAATTCTATGAAAGTATGATGACACTGACAATATAAAGTTGTTCAGGAATATATGGCTAAGAGAGTTAGATAATTAGAAGTTAAGATAGTATTCCAAAAGCCAAACCTTGAAGTGGGATTTTTATAATTCCCTTTTAGGAGTGAGATAGGTAAAAACATCTCCTGAGCCATTTTAAAACCCCCTAATGGATGTATAATTCCATATGTTTCTGAGTTAAATACATGCGCCTGTATCACAGATACAGAAGCTGTAGAGATGCTGTTAATTCACAGAATCACCGACTATTCTGAGTTGGAAGGGACCCACAAGGACCATCAAGTCCAACTCTTAAGTCAATGGCCCACACAGGGGATTGAACCCATGACCTTGGCATTATTACAACCAAGTTTTAACCAACTGAGCTAATATTTCTGTTTCATACTTAGAGAATCTTTTTTATTTTATTTTTGAAAGAAAATCCAGGGTACTCTCTAGCCTCCTAGCAGTGATGTAAGTGTTTTCATGGAATTCAGAATATTTTTTCATGGAAGTGCTCTAAGAGGAACACCTCACTGTTTCTCCATCATGGGGTCTATCTTGGGATTAAAGCTAACACTGTTCAATAGTGAGTTGCCACTTAAAGGAGTGATGTGTGGAATTTTCTGTATGATTTCTGCCATGTACTCTTAGTCTTCTGGTGGTCATGGTAGTGGTTTGGCCTGACTGACCCAATAGAAAACTGCCCTGCAAATGAATGTGTTTAATGAACCAGGTAAAAGACCTCATGTCTCTATAAATAAATGAAATGTGGGTGCAGTTTTAAACCTAAGTGTTCTTAAAATTGTTTCTTCAGTAATTGAAGAATTTCTTCAATTGACAGCAAGCGTCCAGACATAAACTTGCTTTTGGTTTTTTGCTTATTCAGCAGTTTGGGCTTGAGAAATGAGATCTGTGCTCTCTGATTTCATTTGGCAGAAAAGCACTGATTATCAATATTCTTCTGCAGGCTGGATGCTTCAATTGTAGTTTAAGCTTCGTAGGAGTGAGTGTGTCTGTTCTCTCTGGTGTGGTTGCATTGTTGGCTGCTGGTTTAGTGTACCTTAGTTTTCACTTGATATATCCAAGTAATCTACTTCCTTCACTTTCTGTATCATAAGCTATGTTTTCATTTTCACATCTTTTGGTCCTAAAGATGAATACAGGGAACAATTCTTTAAAACAAGGATGCAGTGACTTGGCAACTTTTTAAAATGTTTTAGGTTAATCTGTTGTAGGTTTAGTTATTTGCTACCTGAGTTTTGTGTTTAAACTTTACACACAAGAGGATTTGTCTTTTCATACACTTAATTGTTAAATATTTTAGAAAATTGATAATGTTAGTGATTATAGGAAGACCGGAAAGGATTAAAGAGAACTTCAGGTTCCAGGGAAGGGTAAACTTGTAAACGTAACAAAGATGTCTCAGAAAAACCCAACCAACCAAACTTAGGAAAAACCCCTACACTTCTTTATGTATATGCAGATAAGTAGGTTTGAATTAGGAATATACAAAAGTAAGGTGATATGAAAGGTGTGGATAGTGGCTTTGCCTGATGACTCAGATTGAATCTGAAGTAATATTATTGTGGTCTCCGTTGCCATTTTTGAGATGACAGAACAATGAGTCATTTATAGATTGTGAAAACTTTCATAGTTTGATTTTCTTCCTTGTTTCAGAATGTTACATTATAAATGTAGATATTTACTAAATTTTACAATGTGTAACAGATTGAAATAAATCATACAGTTCCTGCTGCAGAGTAATTGCCTCAGGATGTCTAGGGATTCAGCTTTAATGCAGTAACTTGAGTATGAACTGTGTAATCAAGAGTCCATTCTTAATTTATATTCAATTTTTAAAAACCTTTATGGACCTGGCTTAATGCAGATTCTGGCTAAATCTTGAAAGACCCTGTACTAGTGAACCTCTAGCAAATAACTTGAGAAAGGTGTTGCTTCTTATGAACCAGAAATTATTGATAGTATGTAGGGTCATCTCCAGGTGAAAGATTTGAACAGGATATTGTGCTACCAACAGTACAGCTCATGGCAGTCAACCTCATATTTTGAAGGAGAAAAGTGACTTGGTGGTGGACAGAGCTGACTCAAGGAACATTTAGGGCACAAGATAAGTACAGTGCTGTTTATATCTCCTAAAGCTGCTGAATGAGCTTGGAAAGTTTCAGCTGGAGAAGGTTTTAGTTGGCATGACTTTTATAGAACATTGTACATTGTTTCTCAAGTCCTCAACTCTGGAAACAGTGTGCTTTGCTTCCACTTTGTTATAAATACCATGCCATTTTTGAAACAGTAATAGGTTGAATATTCAGTCTTTGGTTTCCAACAAAAGGCACATAATAGCAGTGTAATTTCTTGCAAACTTTTCTGCTTTAAGTTGTAGATAAACCTTGGTATAAACTACTTGGTAGATTTGCTAGAAAAGCTTGTGATTGAGTGCTCTGTATGCTTGCCTTTTTGCTTCCACCTAGAATCCAGGGCCATTACTTTCTGTAACCATTTCAGTGAGCTGCCATAGTTTTCAGTCTGTACTGTCACCTGATCCAAGCATGCGCCAAAATACCCACCGTTTCTGGCTACTGTCTGCTGAATCTGCTTTGCAAACCCTTAGTTCTTTAAGCTTTTGCCTTAGCAAAAAAAAGAACAGGCACTCCAAAGGAGTGTGCTGGACACATGCCATCCTGCTTCCCTAACTCCTCTAATTGTTTATGTAAATCCTTAGCTTTACTAAACTTGTAAATGCTACAACAGCATCCCCATGTGAAATCGTGTGGCTCATGTGTCAAAAAAGGCTGCTTGTGAAAATACTTGTCAGAAGAATATGAATGCTACACATTGCACTGCATTCAGTGTTTTGTATCAACTTATGATTGCAATGTCATGGTGTTTGATTTTAATTGTAGTCAATAATTTTGTGTTTTAATATGCAAAGGTAAGTTCATGTAAACTGTGAATGTACAGTATTTATATATAAACATAACGGTTCGTATTTTTGGCCTCTTTCTGGAAGAAAAAAAATAATTGTTCTACGCAGAGGTCCAAGTCTTCTTTACAAATGCTTGTTTATGCATGAGTCTTAGAGAAACATTTGATCTTCTGCAGTAATAAGTTGCTGAATTTTTTTAAATATATTGGGCGTGATCCTGAAAATTGTTCTTACCTCTTAATAAGAATGAAAATGCTCCATTATATTACTGTAGTTGATATAAGTTTTGTTACTACCAAGTTTGAAGAGATTCTCAGAATAAAGGATTAAAATGTTGCTTTCACAAGACAAAGTGTTGAGCAATCTCACAACAGTATGTGTTTTCCGTTATGGTAAGGCTTTCCTGTACATAAGTTAGGTGAAAAAATTGCTAGCTCTCTTAATAACTTGTTCCGAAACTTTAATAGTTTAAGCTATAAATTTTTGTGTAAGAAAACTGAATGTTTGCATAGGGTTTGGGACCCGTCACAATTTCTATCTTTTCTGTTCCACTTAAGCATGCCTGTTTCCTTTCAACACTTCATTCCATTTCAGTTTTCCCTGTGGCTACATCATACCTTTTCAATGTCATCTCTGCTATAGTCATATCTTTATTTCACAGCACTTTCTCTGTTCGTCCTCAGTCACTTCACCTGTTGCTCACTCTCAAATCCTCACCATGACTTCAGATTTTCTGGTACTCTTTGTCATAGAAAAGTAATTGGGAACAAATAGGAGCAGTTTTTGCCACATGGTACCTAAAGGTGTAAAAAGTTATGATTTAGAAAATTGGTTTTTTCTCTAGAAAAAGGGTCCTTCTCCTTTGCAGGTGTTTTTCTGTGAAGTACAAAAATTGGTGTGGCTGTTCAGTCAATGTTTATAACCAGCTGCCTGTGATCAAGTCCATTGAGCAAGAATTGTTCTGCATGGTCAGAGAGCCACTTTTCCTACTACTTACGCTTTTATGTTAGAAAAACACATTGCTTATCAAAGGAGTCTCCCAGTCTGTGACTGGAGAGGGAAGGCGGAATTGGTCCCAAAATCTTTGTCCATTCCACCAAAAAGATATAAGATTTGCAGAATGTGCTTGTGGTCTCACCACCCATACAGCTCTGCATTTTGTCAGATGTAGCTTTTGCCTTATAATCCGTTTTCGAAGTTGCTCTGTTCAGTCACCACTACCTGGTGGCAGCAGGAGCATTTTGCTTCCCACTGAGGGTACCACAAATGATTCTCAGAGCTGAGCTTGGGAGCTCCAGCCCTGAGATTTGATGGGTTATTTCTGTGTGATTCTCAGTTTTGAAAGCTGGAGCATGAGCCCTTGCCAACAGGAGTTCCAGCCATCTGAGTCAGGATTCCTGAGTATCATCTCCAGCATTTGATGTTCCCAGTCAGTGAAAGGGTTTAGACAGTGTTTTTGCATTGACAGAGTGAAGTGCAGCGTCTGGAAATTCTACTAGAAATGCACTGAAACCTGCTAAAGTGAACTCTGATATAATGAAACATCATTGATACAGTTCATGGAAATCCTTTGTTTTGTGTCTTAATGTGTATATTTTTGTCAATTGTAGAGACAATTCCTAAGAACTCTCACTGTAGGGTTTTTTTTTTCTGTTCAGCATTCATTTCTAATAGGTTGGATAAGCTTCAGTCTGAGCACCCAGGCTGCTGTTAGTCAGTGTAATGCTGTGACTTACATAAGCCCTTGACATCTCAAGTTATGTGTAGTTGAATGTAAATACATTCCTCTGTGCTCTTCCTTTTAATTAGAAAATGATCATCAGTTTATTTCAGAAAGATGAAAGCCTAGTTGTAAGTGCCAGCTGGAGGTAAATTCATGAATGAGCACATCTTGCTGTATGATATTTTTGTTTCAGTAAATTTCAAATTATGTGTATATCTACATCTTTCATTTTTGTTTGTCATGTTGTCAGAGAAGCTAGTGTATGATATGGGGTTATCATACACTATGTTGATAAATATTCCTGATAGTACGAAATTGGTTCCAAATGAATCTCAGGTTTTGACCTTGATATTGTAAATTATGACTCAGCAAGGAGATCTCAGTGACTGGAAGTTTGTACCTGTGCAAAATTCAGTTAATTTCAGAGAAACTGTATCAGAATTCCTCTACTCAGAACCCTTGGTAGCAACTGAGTGCCTATTGCTCGTTACTGGTTTCCCCCCTTATGTATCCCATTAACATACAGTTTTCAGCTAAATTCATTGGTGCAGGTAAGCAATTTTGATAGAAGAAACAGCTGACAAACTCTAATTGTAAATGTCAATATCTGTTGACTTCATATGTAAAAAGCTTGTGAAACAAAAGCTTTAGTTCTGGGAACTAGTTGCTGAGCAGTTAAAATAAATGCATTGCATAAACTTATTGTAGCAGCACTCTCTTTTTAAATATTTTTAATGTAGTACTCCAGAAAAGCAGGCAGGATACATTTAACATATAACCTCAAGGACAAATAGAGGTAATTAGAATCCATTGGCAGGGACAGAAGGAGGTGCAGTTACCAGGATACTGAAGCAAAAAAGCACCAACAAATACCTGGTCAACATATATCTTGTATTTCTTAAGCTTGTAAGTACAGGATTATTTTGGAATCCCTGTGGCTTCTCAAAGTTAGAAGTGCCACAGAACTGACTGTCTGATTAGTGATAGTCTTGAACAAGCACTTTTAAAATCTGGTTAACAGAGATAGAACTGCTTGTAATAGGAAAAACTTTTGAGACTATTTCAAAAACATCAAGTGTATAGCAAAGTAAAATATTATTTTATTACTACAAATACTATTTGATTACTACTAGTAGTTTTTCAGTATTCCAGAATATCTGTGATACTTTGTTACAAGTTATAGGTTGTTGGAAACTGACAGTGGGGTCTTAAAGGAGGGAGAGTTTGGAACAGTATCTACAGTAGTTTGGTGTTGTCCAACCTTCCAGAACCTTCAGAACAAAGACATTAATGAAAAAGCCCTGTCAGTGTTTGCTTGAAGTGTGATAGCTAAGAAATAAAGTGTCCAGGTACAACAAAACACCTGAATACGAAAAATTTGACTTTTCAGATGAATTGCATGAAGCTTTATGTTGACATTGTGCAGAATAGTGAACTGATTTACACTTTGTCTTTCAGATGAACCAGAGACACGAGACGCATGGTGGGCAGAAATCAGACAAGAAATAAAATCCCATGCCAAGGCATTGGGTTGTCATGCTGTAGTGGGCTACAGTGAATCAACTAGCATTTGGTAAATCATGATGATGATTTGATTTTCAAAATGCCACAGAAAATTTGATTTCTTCATCAGTGGATAAAAAATTAACTATTTCAGCACAGATGTTGGTACTGTCTAGTATACCTACTGTACTATACTATACCATACCTTTTTAGTATACCTACTTCAGAGAGTTCTAAGTGACTTTCTGAGATTTCAGGATCAAGTTTTTCTTATGTTAAATGTTTGATTTGTGGGTCTTAAGTTTTTTTCTTACGAATATGACAATTCTTTTTTTTTTAATTTAAAGCCTATGTATTTGCTTTTGTATTAACAATGTTAATTTATGAAGTTTTCCAAACCTAATCTACCTAAATAATTAAGACTCTTCCCAAAAGTGTACTTATAGAAGTTTCATTATTGGATAACAACTGGCAGACCAGTACTTAAATGGCAAACTTCAAATTTAAGGCACAAGCTCTTTACTAGAAGTGCATCAATTGTAAGTTAAAGGAGAATATGCTGCCTGATAGATACAGAATACTTTGGGTGTAAATGTTCTGTATTTCTTTCTGGGAAACGTGTGTTATTATTTTTGTCCTTCAGACCTACAGTGATGTTTAACATATTAAACTGCAGCTCTGCAGTGTCTTTGTGAGGTTGAATTCCTCAGCCCTGCATCCTATTCAGGCCCAAACTCCATTGTCCTACTGTGTTTCCTTTGGCTAAGAAAAATTACAATCTCGTGTATTTTAGTGGCGTAATAACAAACTTTGTGAGAAGCTTGGAATTTGATTTCTCTAACCAGTTGTCCTTCTCCCTGACTCCTGGAGGCACTGAAAAGACTGTCCTTCTAGCTCTGGACAGTAACCTGTGAAAGGCTGCTGAGGCCAATACATACATACATATATATATATATATATATAATATATATATGATAGTATAAACAAATTTTCAGTTTTTGTTTTGAATTGCTTTATGAAAGGAACAAGCAAATTCAGACATCTGAGTTTATTTTCTGTGAAGTTGATTTTGCCTAAATAGATTTGCTTTTAAAGATTTGCTTTTTTAAAGAGAGAAGTTGGAACAAGAAATTTGATTTTGCCTTGCAATTGATAAGTTGAAGAAAGAAATACAGTTTCATGAGGGCACAGCATCTGTCTGAAAGCCACATTGATTTCTTCACATCTGTGGCTCCTTCACATGTATTGCTTCACTGCTGGTAGAAAGAAAAAACTACCAAATATATTCATGTTTCACAAAACTTGAAAACAATTTTTGGAAGTCATGTGCATTTAGAGTAGAAAAAGAGAAGAGCTTTACTGACAAAGCATGGTTTGTATTACTTACATTGTCTTGTCTGGTTATGTCCTGTCTTGCTTGGCATTTTAAAGACCATATTTACCTCAGAATAACTCCATCACTGAAGAATGAACTTGCACAAAAATGAAAACTTTATTCCTTTGGCTGTCAGTCTCATTGTAAAAAGCTTGAGTATTTTACTCTTTTTTCCCTGCTTTTGCTACAGGGAAAGAATGTACAGATAGGCAATCAGCTATTGGGTTATTTCACACTTTCTTTTTTTTAAAGGAATTTAATGTGGTAGCATTTGATTATTGATAATACAGTTTCTTAGAGTTCCCATGCTTACTTGCCAGTTCATGCTTAAAGCACAAGCCTCTGTGTGTAAGTACTGGTCTGCCAGATATGTATTAAAAACTATTCTGCAAAGAGAAACCACAAATTAAAAAGACACATGGATAATTCTATAAAATGTGGAGAAGCTTTTCTTTGTACTTTTTTAATGTAATATTTTAAGTACTGAATATTGGAGGTTTGTTTCTTATTTAACAATTTGAGAAATATTAAAGCTCTGTGATAGTTCTAGGCTTTAACACTCCTAAGTAATAAGTATGGTCAGTTGTTATGTTTGCCATTATTCTAGTTGTTCATACTCAATTTTTACTGTTTTGCTTCTTCTTATCCTCCAAGAAGCACCCTTGTCAGTGTTGTGTTGTAACTTCATTTTGAAAATTGAATATTAATAAGATGATGGGGCTCTCAACTTCCACTTTACTGTGGTAAACAATTGCACCTTGGGTTGTTTTTTTTAATGTTTCTTTGCTTTTGTTGGCTTGCTGTATTTCTTCATGTTGTCAGCCATAGTACTGAAAACTTAAAACCTGGCTAGCCTTTCTGTTATGTTACATTATTTATAATATAGGCCAAAGCTCATTGGTTGTTTCTGTTCAATTCTTCTTTGTCTCTTACTTATACAATGGTTTAAATACCAGGAGAGTTTGTGAGATTGAATGGACAAAATTGCACAAATGCACAAAACTAACAGTAATATTGAATTCATTGAGACTTTTGTACCAGCCTTTTAATCTAATAGCTTTAAATGAAAGCATCACTAAATAGCGGGAATTCACTTTGTTGTCGTTCTTTTCTCTTATAGTGAAGAGGTCTGTATTTTGTCCGCGTCTGGCACAGCAGCTGTACTGAACCCTAGGTTCCTTCAGGATGGCACCATGGAAGGCTGTTTGGAACAAAGGTTGTCATGGCAGCCTGGCTTCTTTTCCATAGGGTCAGAGAAGGGAGAGGTTGATTTTTTTCCTCAGAGCCAAGATAGTTCTTCTCTATTAGGGTAGGTTACAGTGTTACAGTGCAGGATGCGGGACCAACCACTTTACTGCTTTTCACTAACAACAACAACCACAGAAGTAATGGAACTCTGCACCAAATTAGATATTCTGTTTTTATTGCTAACAGTCTGAATAAGGTAACACATTTGAGTACTAACACAGACCATAACTCAGTTTTTTTCTTTGCTGCTCTTCAGGTACCTTTCTCAACTTTATATCACACTGTAAAAATGACAGATGTTTGATAAATTAAATAAGCCAACAGCAACTGTGGCTGTAATATGTGTATATATGCTCTCTATATACTATTTAGGGGCTGTATGGGAGATAATATAGCTTGGTTGTAAAACAAAGATGGTGCCAAATTTTTACAAAATGTTTTATTTGAAGTTTATGAACAAAACCGTGAAACTGAAGGACAAACATGAAGTTTCCCTTTGTTTCTGCTTTTGCAAATAAAATCTAAAGTATGGGTCTTGCCAAACAGTGATTTTGGGGGAAAAAGTAATTAGATTAACTAATGCATAGTGGTTATTTATTATGTGTTCATCAGGATACAAAGCAAATATTTCAGGGGATTATTGTAGTTGTAAGCAAGGCTATTTATTACACTTTAGCACTTGCATTACTTTTTCCATAATAAACCAGCCAATGATGTATTACATACTATTCTTTTACTTAGTTAGCAGGAGGCCATTATCTTCTGGTATAGATAGACTTCTAAAAACTGTAGCCAGAACAAAAATACTTGTTCTTGTAGTCACTATATGATGGAGAGAAAGAAATGTCATGTTTATAATATAAAGAAAATTGCACTTCTATCAAAATACCTATTTTGGTGCTCCTAAAAGTCTTGGCATAGATTAGAAATGGCAGAGGAGGGTAAAACAACTGAACAGACAAAGCTAATGCTTGAGACAAAATTTATTTGCCAAAGTCTTATGATAAGTAATGTTCCAAATCTGTCAGATTTGCTTAAGCACCTCTTCAAAATCACTGCGAAGAATTGTTTATGTGTAACAGAATAAATCTGCAGTGATGCAGTTAGCCTGTGCTTTCCTTGGTCATATTTTTATAGTGGTCTTTTTTGGGTATTGTTTGTGGGGGAGTGGGACTAAGTGTTCTAAGAGAATAACAAGTTTGACCTAATACCTTATCTTAGGAAATAATCTTGCTAAGCTTCTTTTTACAATTTTAATATATATTTTGCTGCTTCTCAGTAGGATGGTTGGTTTGTTGTTTATATTTTTCTCATTAGGTTTATATAGCTTTTTGGACAAAATCAATGTAAAAGAGACTTTTCACTGTGTTTGGTACAGTAAATTCATTGTATAACTGTTGTGCCATGGACTACATTTAGAAGTTATGCCTAAAGGCAGCTCAGTAATTATTTAGGTTTATATAAATTTTTGGTCATTGAATGTACTTTTCTCAATCTCTGCATAACAAGTTTCAATGAAAGTTTTATTTATAGCATTTTAGCTAGTAGCATGCAAGCAGATGTTATTCTTCTAATTCATATCATGTAATACTTAATCACGTTGATATAATGAAGCAGAGTAGAGCTGCAGTGTATGATTTAAGTAGGTGTCTGTAGGTGTTTATACACATGTGCACTTACTGGTCATTGTTAAAAAGATGCAGATGTTTTAAGTATGTTTTCTGTAATGTATTTTTAGGATTGAAGAAGCTTCACCACCAGGTTGTGGATTTTGCCATATACCATATGATGAATTGAACATGCCATTCCCTGCTCACCTCACTTACTGTTACAACTGCAGGAAGCAAAAAGTTCCTGATGTCCTTTTCACCACAATTGATCTTCCAGTAGAGGCAATAGTTATTGGGAAGGGATGCCTTATTCAAGCCAGGTATCTGTCAAAATGTTTCCTCAGTAAAGTTTTGGAGAGCCTTGAAATAATTCCTGTTGCTAAAATCCAGTATGTCATCAAACCATATATTTTTATGTTGAATTGCTAGATATTAGGGAACAGGAAAAGGAAGAGGAGGACAGCTTTCTCCTCCAGTGCTGTGTCACCTCTGTTGATGGACATCTGAGAACTTACCCATGTTGATAAACAGTTGCTAAACGTTCTGCATTTTTTTTAATGCCAGTGAGAAATGTTATGTTTTTTTCTACCTGGGTGTGAGTGTTTTTTTGCTTATCCTTGTTGTTTGGGACTGCTAATATAGTCAGATACAGCTCTTTCACTGGAAACTTAATCATCATAGAATGGTTGCGTTGGAAGGGGACCTTGAAAATCATCAAGTTCCAACTCCCTTTCTGTGGGACACCTTAATGAACTGTTTCAGTCAGTTGTTTCAGTCAGTTGTGTTAATTCTGTGCTGATGTCCATAACTGAACATCATCTCTGTAGAATTGTTGGCTATGTCCAGTTTATGCTGTGGTCTTTGAATTTGGAAAAGGGAACAAGGTGATTTACAGTGGGCAAGAAGGAAAGGGTACCTGTGTATAGTCTGTATGGAACAAGTCCAGAGTGGGGTCTTGATTAGAGGGATGGAGGCCCTCTCCTAGCAGGAAAGGCTGAGATAACTGGGATTGTTCAGCCTGGAGAAGAGAAGGCTTTGGGGTGACCCCGCTGTGGTCTTCCAGGANGGGTAACCCCGCTGTGGTCTTCCAGGACCTGAAGGGAGCCTACAAGAAAGATGAAGAGAGACTATTTCCAAGGGCCTGGAGTGACAGGACAAGGGGGAATGGCTTCAAACTGACAGAGAGTGGGCTTAGGTTGGATATTAGGAAGAAATTCTTTACTGTGGAGCTGATGAGACACTGAAACATGTTGCCCAGAGAGGCTGTGGATGCCCCATCCCTTGGAAGTGTTCAAGGCCAAGTGGGTTGGCTTCTAGTGGAAGGTGTCCTGTTCATGGCAGGGGGATTGGAACTAGGTCATCTTTAAGGTCCTTTCCAACCCAGGCTATCCTGTGATTCTGTCCTTAAACTCTGTGTTCAGCACCATTGTGGAAATGGACAGTTGTCCCCAATCTGCCCTTGGAGTACCTGCAGATGTCTCATTTTATCAAAAATTCATTTCTTAAAACATTTCCATCCCTCAAAAAAAACCCCGAAAATCCCACAAAACCAAACCAAAACAAAAGTCAAACAACAAAAAAACCACAAAGCAAACAAATAAAAAACCACCACAACAACAAAAAAACCCTACCAACCAAAAAAACCAAAGCCTGAACCTATAGAAAGATTTTGAGGTGAGCTTGTAGCATTGCCCATTTGTATCACTGAAACAGCTGGCACGTGCTGGTTTTCAGCAAAACCACCCTGAAAGTATCACTGGTATAGGCTTTCAATTTCAGCTTCTAGGATTAAACCAAAGAGTGGAATATGACTGCCATAATACAGTCAGAGATGGGATTGCTATACTCTTTCTTTTATGCTTGTAAGTTTTCACTCTGGTTATTGCCCTGTGAGGGCACGTGGGTGGGGGTTTTTTCTTTATTCCCCTGTGTGTCTTCAATAACTGTATTAATAGGATTTTAGAAGTTCTGCCAGTATATGTAATTTCCTGTGCTTGTACCTGAAGTGTTGGAGGTTTGCAGCAAGAGAAATAGATGTTTACATTTGGGATCTTACTCAAAACAAAGCTGAAAATACAAATTTTCAGATGACATAGTCTGAAGGAGTTACAAAGAACCGGCATTTTATTTTACAGTTGCAGCAGTCTAGAAGAATGTACCTCGTCAGTTCTGAGGCTCAATTGAAAAGGGCTACAGAAACTATCCCTTAAGATAATCTCTTGGGTGGGGTATAGTGGTGGTGTTAACAGAACTACTTGTGATAGAAGAAAGCTGTGTTTGTCTGCAGAATTTGCTTTGCAATGACCAGGGCAAATTTTTAGCAGTCTCTCCTATGTGATAGTCTTAATATGATTAGCCCAACATCCAGTAGGTGCTTATCAGGAATCTGTAGATAAGGTCTTGATGTGTATTTATTCCATGCTATCAGCCTGTTATAACAAAAACCCTGTGTTATTCATGTGGTTTCTTTCTGATAACATTTCTTTTGCATATTTTAAGAAAGGAGGCATCATTCAGCAATTTGCAAAAATACATTATTTGCAGTTTTTATATTTGATAATCTGTTTCGATAAGGAATGTTTTTCAGTGTTGCTGAAGGTTATGTATTGTTCAGTTTTATAAGTTTACTTTTTATGTTACCCATTTTTATTGCTAATAGAATGCAGTTTAATATAATAGTTTCCTATTGAAAATCAAACCTTACTTATTGAGATTCAATCTAGTGCAGTAAACTCTGTGTCTGCTGATGTCACGTGCTGGTCTCTGTTGTCAGGTTATGCCGTCTGAAGAAAAAAGCCCAAGCTGAAGCAAATGCAACCTCTATCAGTAATCTCCTGCCATTTATGGAATATGAAGTGCACACACAACTGATGAATAAACTTAAGCTGAGGGGAATGAATGCTCTGTTTGGGCTGAGAATCCAGATCACTGTGGGGGAAAATATGCTAATGGGTTTAGCAGTAAGTACAGTTTGAATCTTCAGTATCTTTTGCGTTCTTGCAGTATTCTTTCAGGAAGGCATACAAGTGTTGTGGAATTCAGAGTGACTGGAGACATTAAAATGTCATTTTAAGATAAAAATGAAGTGATGGAAAAGAGCAAGTTAATTATTGTCAAATCAGGACAGACTTGTCTTTCATCACCAGAGAAGGAAGATTCAAATCTCTTGAAACCTTGTTAAAAGACAAGATTATTAGAAGGGGGATGAGAGGAAAAGAGATTTTAAATGGTTTAATGGCATAAATTGTAGAAAACTGATTGTGTTCTTTAAAAGTCCTGTCAGAGAGGTCCCGGTTCCTCAAATTGCATTACAGTTCCGTGACAATTAAGTCTCTCAGTAAATATTTTGGTTAGTTCCCCACAAGGGGAAGGTTTCTTGCCTCTTCTGTGATGGCACTGAAGAAATAAACGATAGATTGGAAGTGTCTTAGAGTCAAGAAATGTTCATTAACAATATTTTCTAACCCCATTCTGTCATGTTGGGTTAGAATAGTGAAATGTGCTGTTTCCTCCTGCACTAGAGGGTGCTTAGGTAATACTGACTGGCTTGCATGTTCTTTCATCTTTCATGATCTGTTTTCTGTAAATAGAAATAGGATTGTCACAACTTCTCTAAATGGTCAAGTTGTAAATCCTCAAAACCATCACTTGCTTATGGCAAATATACAGGGGCAGAGGTTTGAAATTTTAGTCTTTTTGGAATTTTTAGGTAAGTGAAGAGCTCCACTATGGAGAATTCCCTTGGGAAGGAGAGAATTTATTGAAAGAATAGTGTGGGGTTTTCCATAAGTGGGTTTTTTTCTGTAAGCGAACAGGAGAGAGAGAGATCCATTTATTATGGCAAGAGGCTGTGCTGTTTGTGCATGTCTGTTATAGCACGAGCATTATGGAAAGCTTGGTATGAAAATGTTAGAAGCACATGCTTATGTAATTGTCTTTTTTCTTAATGATGTTTTAAAAGTCTGCAACAGGTGTATATCTAGCAGCTTTGCCAACACCTGGTGGTATTCAGATTGCTGGAAAGACTCCAAATGATGGCACCTATGAGCAGCACATATCTCATATGCAAAAGAAAATAAATGATACGATAGCAAAAAACAAGGAACTTTATGAGATTAATCCTCCAGTAAGTAAACCTTTTATTCTTAAAAATAAAACATTCTCCATCAAACATATACACTGTGTATATATATGACTCCATACTGACTGAATCATTCAGAACATAAGTTTCTTTTTAATAGAGATACAGATTTTTTTTCTGCTGTATTTTGGGAAGCTGCTGGAATTTTCAGATCTCGCTAGCCACATAACCCAAAGAATCCTGAAGAACTCTATGACTTCTGAGAGTGAGCTGGGCTGTTTCACATATCCGTGTCATGTAATGTTTTGCTTCTGTCAGAAGGAATTTGGTCTGAACCTTGACTTGGATGAAATCCATAGCAGTTTTCATTCAGTAGGAACTTTCATACACTACCTTAACCTTAAGACATATTGCAAGACCAGTACAGGCATAATTTCAATTAAGAAGTTTACAATAGTAACCTGTGCTGGTAGTTTTAAAATCAAACTTCAAGAAAGCAGTAGAAACCGGGGTGGGAGTTGGACTTTGATCCTTGTGGGTCCCTTTCGACTCAATATATTTTATTCTATGATTCTAAATCCATTTGTACTTACTTAGATTTAATTCATGGTGAAATTATTTTCAGAATGTTCTGATTGTTAGAATTGTTAGCAAATTGTTTCTAAATTGAAGCTTTGTGAAACATCTGTTAATTCTTGTATCTTTTTTAGGAACTACCAGAAGAAATCATAGGGTCTCCCATTCCAGAGCCAAGACAACGTTCCAGGCTATTAAGATCCCAGTCAGAAAGCTCTGATGAAGTTACAGAGCTTGACCTTTCCCATGGGAAGAAGGATGCTTTTGTCTTGGAGGTGATAAACGTTTTCTGTACTCATGTTCATACTTTTCTTCTTAAATATGTATAAGAAAGAAAAAGGGAGAGAAGTTTTCATAGTCATCTCCAAGGACAGTTCTTAAATTGTGTAATTTTTTTCCATTTTGTATCAATAGAAAATGTTAAGTATTGCATTTTGTTTTGTCTCTTATTCTATTTGCTTAAAGCACAGCTATGTTATGGCTAAGGACATTATCTGACAAAAGATTGCCTTGCTGTTCATGGACACATCTAGAAAAATAATTAAAAGCTGTTAAGAAATGCCCTTCTGCCTACTTCAAGCAGCAGATTAGACTGATCAAAAACTTAGATATATAAACATTGAGATTCTGCGTTGTCACACTTTATATTTAGCAAAGAAAAAGCTTGTATAGACTTCCTGTTTCAAAGCTCCTACTGTTACAATTGAATATTCAGAATTATTAGTTTCCAGACCTGGTGGTATTCAAAGCATTCAAAAAACTGTATGTGTCAAGAGAGCACATAAAAAGAGACTTGCTTTTCTGAATTTCAGCTGATGCTTTTCACAGTGGAACAATTAATAGCTTCCAACAATACCTTCCAGTTCTTTCTGCCACTACAACTAGAAGGTTTTGATCTAAAGTAGGCAAGTAGTAAAGAAGGGCTAGAGTTTTGATCATCCTGTAGATACAGGTATTGCAAATACCTGTCCCTGACTAAGAAAACACCTCAAATTACAGCATGTAATTGCAGCCTAAGGTAATTGAAACTGTTAATCTTCACAAATCACCATCTTCATAGAAAATAATCTGGATGAAAGGTTGTAGATAGGGAAAATGAGAGAGTGCTGTAACAACAGTACATTTGAAAATAGAGGTGTGAGAGTGAAAAAGTAACAGGTTGGGAGAGGTCGCTGTGACAAATTGTGATTGGTTGGTGTTTCTCCTCTTTTTTGGCTCTCCAGTGCCATTACAGGTATTGTAGAATCAAAGTAAATTGGGAAATCCCTAAAAGTAACTTTGATGCCACTTAACTCTCACACCAAAGAGGAAAGCTTCCACCAAGTATTTTTTGCAGCTGATCTTAACGGTTTTTTTTTTTACTATCATCATCTAAACAGTAGACTTGTATCCTCAAAACATAAGTTATGATCAATGCTCTGTGAGGCACTGTATTGAAAATCAGAAAATACAGTGCTAAATGCAAAAAGGGTTGAATGCCTTTGTAAAAAAATAGAGGATATTTTAAGGCATTAAAAAAAAAACAACAAACCAAACAAAACCAAACAACCAAAGACTACTAAATACTGGAAAAACATAAGCCCAGCCTTCATTTCACTAGTAAAGGCTGTCAGATAGAAGAGGCAATGATAATTAAGCTCAGCATACGTTTTCTGCCTGGTTGCCTCCTAAAGAGCTGTGATACATTACACCAAGGCATCTGATTAAGGACTGCACTGTGTCCATCCCTGAAAGTGTTCAAGGCCAGGTTGGATGGGGCTCTGAGCAGTCTGGTCTAGTGAAAGGTATCCCTGCCCATGGCAAAGGGGTTGGACCTGGATGATCTTAAAGGTCCCAAACCATTTTATGATTATATACTACAAGTGGAGTTCAGCTCTTTTTCTACAGTTTTGGAGGATTCTTCCTTTTACTTTATTAACTCAAGTATATGGTCTAGATCCCCATGTGGAAGGGAAAAATCCAAGTACACTCTGGTGTACTATAGAGTGCATTATAAATGGTGCTAATGCTATCAAGAAAAATAAGATCTAATGTTTAAGGAATGTGTTGGTCCTAGAATATGCATCCCTGTGTTTTGGCAGTTCAATCTTCATAGAAAAAAAAAAGGACTTTTTATCTGTGAAATTATTTATTGCTGCCTTAGTTAGGAAATTAGATGTAAGAAACAATATTCCAGAAGCTTCAGTTAAGCTCCTGACTGAGCTTTCAAGAGTAAAATCATTGTTCAGTGGAAATACATAAGAAAAAGTTCACTGTGATGAGGAAATGCTAAGAGGTGCTGGGAAGACAACTGTGAGAGGTAAAGCTGTCTGGGGTGTTTTATTATTTGGGGTTTTTTTATTTTTTCAGGGGGAAAAAATTGACAAAGTCTATTTTTTGGAGAGTGACAAGGAGAAACAATACCTGACAGAGAAACCTTTAATACTGGAGATAAGTGATTTCAGCGTATCATAGGCTGCTAGTTAAGATTCAGAGGTCTGGTTCATAGAATTCTTTTTAAAAATCACAGCCTAGCTGCCAGATATAGATATTTTGATGACAGAGTTTTTACATCTTTCTGAGACTTCTTACTGGCACAGCAACATGATCATAATTTCATCAATTATTTCTTTTTCCAGATTGATGATACAGATGCAATGGAAGATGTACATTCTTTACTGACAGATGTTCCACCACCTTCTGGTATAGTTAAAACCATATTTTTCTAATTTATACTGTAGGCTGCAAAATGACAAAATAGAACTAGTTTTATCAAAAAATATTTTAAAAAATTCTGTGAGAACTGAAAATATTACTGTTTCTGAAGATTTTTAGACTAATTTGTAGGTTTCAGGTCAATGAAAGTAGATCAGGGAGATAATTATTTCCTTCTATCCATTGTCTTTATGGTATTTGTTGTTGTATCTGTCCCCTTTTCCCTGATGGAACTCCTGGATCTGGATAAGGGGTTAATGTAGTTGTCCATTGTATGGAAATTGCTCTGGACATATGGTTGCCCTTGTCCTCCTTGTTGTCATTGTGAGTTTCCCCATGTTTCTTCTGAGCAAGTATCTGTTTCCTTCCTACTAACTGGTATCAGTATTTAGAATTTTGAGTCCTCTTGAGCTCAGAACTATCCTTGTCATAGTTATCTATTATTGCCACCAAATCTTCCATTCCTCATTGATTATCCATTGTCCTGCAGTTGATTTTACAACCCTCAAATAAGGCCATCAACAGTCATCTCATTTGATCTTCTTTTGCAGATAAGTTATGAATATGTTTGAAGCATAAAATCCTGAGTTACAGATGTCTCTACTGTGAAAACCGAGCATTTATTTTGTCTTTCTTTTTCCGGTCTTATTTCCTTCAATGGTACTTCATTCTATTAGTTTGGTAAAGAGTCCTTGGTGAAGGATCTTACCCAATGCTTTCTGATGCCCAAAGTGGGCTGGATCAGTCAGATGCCTTTTTCTCCAGGCTTGTTGAGAGCTTGTGAGCCATGACTGTTCCTTAGGGAAGTGATTTCAGCTCTTCTGCAGTGTCTTGTTTTTCCATCTGCCCATGAACTCCCTTTTCTGGAACAGCTGCTGTGGGCCAGTAACAGAGATACCTGTGCTAGGCAAATCAGTAGGTCCCAGTCACTAAAAGCTCCCCACTACTTGAAGATTGAAGAACCCTCTCCTCTGGTTGTGGAGTAAGTTTAAGTTAAGAGCTCGATACCACTTAGTCAGGTGTTTAATTTTTTTCCCTTTTCTCTTGTTTATATGAATGCATATTTTTCATTTGCCTGCTTGTTCAATATCTCCTTCAGACACATGTTAAGGATGGATTTTCTGGTAGAAAATAAACATGGGACTGGTTTTCCACTATTGTGGAAAGCTCTACTTACAGTGGTGAACACTGATATAAAACAAAAAAGGCATGTTTTCTGCTCTCGTGTTACCATTTTTGCATTTTCTTTCCATATTCTGCTTTATCCTTCAGTATAATTTCTGCTTTCGATGTTCTGAAAGAAAATCTATTAATATTTATGTCTTCTGCAAGCTCCTACACACTTTCTTTTATAGCTTATTTTGTGGCTTTATATAGGCCCTACCAGACTGGCCTCTTTTCTCTTATTTAACTGTATCTTCAGACTTCCAGCATTGCCTATTTGCTTTTTATAACTTTTCTTATTTTGCTGTTTGAAAATTTAGAAATTAGGCAGAGCAGTTGTGGATTTTGAGTGTTTGCTCTCACTACAAGAATACTACATTTGTTTTTTGAATGTTAATCTCATTTCTGATGTATTATTCAAGATTCAAAACTACATGAGTGAAAATAATTGCAAAACATTAAGGTCACATGGTTCTTTAGAAGTATTTTTATATGTCAGTGTATAAAATAGATTTTCCCAATTATTTTCTTCACAGGTTTTTACAGTTGCAACACAGAAATTATGCCTGGTATAAATAACTGGACACCAGAAATTCAAGTAAGGTTATTTAAAAAAATTGGAACTTTTGCTAATTGTGTTGAAATATGCTCTAGTAATTTAAATACCTATTAGAGGTAACTATTTTTCAAAGATAAATTAAAAGGATACCCTTAGGATGGAAGTAAAAGTAGTATTTGGATAAGAAAATTAGGATATGAGAACCTTTGGGTTTTTCCAATGCTGTTTTTTTAACAGAGCACCTATTAAAAAATATGAGCTTCAAGATTTTGGGCTTTTTAAGAGCTCAGCCAGATTTTGAAGCCTCTTAAACAGATTGTTGGCTGTTACTTAGCATGAGGTACTGCGTATGATAACATGTTATGTGTTGTTTTCCTTCTTTATACATTTGTTTTGGTCTTAATATGTTGGATAAAATACATTGCCTCATATTGGCAAAAAAAATAAGTGTGTTTGTTTCTAATTCAGATGTTCACAGCAGTAAGAGTATCCAGATTGAGCAACATTAATCCAACAAATCAAACACTTAATAAGAACTTTAATGATCTCTGTGAGAATCTGTTGAAGGTAAGAATCTTATTTCAAATATTTTTTTAATTATTCAAATGGAAGCAAAGTAAAATTAGGCTATACTGAAAATGTGTTCTTTATAATTACTTTTTGGAATTAGTGTACTAAGTGTCTATAATTAGTTTGTATGTTGCTGTAGAAATAGATTCAGCCTTTTTAGTATATTAAGGATCTCCAAAGCTTTTTGAATTTGAAGGAGTCTTTGCATTCTGTCCTGCCTTTTCACACATGTAATTCTTATTCAAGAAAAAAAATTAATACAGAATCATAGAATCAAATAGGTTGGAAAAGATCTCTGAGATCAAATCCAACCTTTGAGGAAACACCACCACATCAACTAGACATGCAATTAGACAACTCGAACTAGGAAAAGAGCTTTGATCCTTAATTTCTCTGCAGCAAACCATACATTTGGTTTTACCTTGTCTTCAACAGAGCTTGTATTTTAAACTCCGATCTATGGTCCCCTGCTGTCTTTGCCATGTGAATTTCACAGTTGCTTTACCAGAGGATGAAGTAGTTCAGGTAAGTGAACTACTTTTGACTTTCAGCTCGTAGGCTTGGCAGTTTGGGCCTTTAATGGGTTGCAATTTAATTTACTTGGGTGTCTGGTGAATTCTAAAGTAATACTTACCAGGTCATTCTTTTTCTTCGCTGAACATTATGGCCTTGAGTTCACCAGTTTTGGGGAACTGAACCACAAAATGGGTCAACTTGGAAGGGACCACAGTGTGTCATCTGGTCCCACCTCCCTGCTCAAGCAGGATCATCCCCGAGCACCTTGCACAGGGTTGTGTCCAGGCAGTTCTGGAATATCTCCAGTGAGGAAGACTCCACACCCTCTCTCTGCAGCCTGTTCCATTGCACAATGAAAAAAGTTATTCCTCATGTTCAGGTGGAACTTCCTCTGCATCAGTTTCTGCTCGTTGCTGTCATTGTAGTTGTCTCATTTTTATTTCCCATTTCAAGATGATGTGTTCTATTTTTATTATTTTTAGACAAAATGGAAGTTTTTTTAGAATATAGAATCATTTTTACATTCAATTAAAAATATCTCTCTTGAAAATATGATGATAATGAGTTTTAAAGATCTTTCTAAAATGTCTCTTCACCAAGAAAAAGAAAAGAACTGATGAACAAATCCATAAATGTGGGACAAATAGTGTCAGGCATGCAATCAACAACAAACCTTTTAGGCTCTGCTATTGAGGGGTTTAATGTGTATGCTTAGATGATTTTATTTTCCATATTCTCTTTCTATGCAAAAAGCTGTTTGTTCTCAAAATCATTTTTGCAGATTGCACAAGATATTAAGTTACCTATTAAGCTGTGTATTTCTGATTTGCAGATTGCAGTCACAGCTGTTGCAATTACATACGACAAAAACCAAGCGTTACAAGCCAGCAAAGCCCCTACAGAAAAATCACAACAAAGAGGTAAATATTGTGAGGCATGGCAGGAAAGGAGATAGTGTTTTTCTTTCCTTTTTTTTTTTCCCCCCCAGTACTTAATGAGTCTGCATTTTAATTTCAGTTACATGTAAATATTTTTACAGGAAAGTTCTTTCAAAACATAGAGGGTTTTTAGAGTTTCATATATGTGACCTCCAGCAGGATGACTTACTTATCAATTATTAGGTGTTTGCTTTACATTATCAACAAACTTAGAGTAACACAAAGATAAAATTTAGTATTTCTTCTTCAATCTACCATATTTCTTTGATTATTTTTAACTAAAGAATTCGTGTAACAGATGATGACATTTCCGTTGTATTTTGAAATGTGTAATTCATCAGAGAATACTTGTTCTTACAAGCATCAAATTTTCTCCTTATTTAAGAAAGTAGAAAATAATACTTTAAAAACTCCCTCCTTAAAACCCTTAAGATGGTCAGTAATGGTTTTGGAAATCAGTGAAGCATATGGAATATGGAGGGAATAGAAGAGACTGCTGTAATCTGCCTATGTCATCTTGCTAATGAAGCACCATCTTGTGCTAGAAATGTATGTATGCAATATGAAAATGGGAATTTAGACAGAATTTTGAAGATATGTGATTCTGAAGAGTGGAATTAGGTAGGGGACAAGTTGATTTCTTCAGTGCATTGTTTTCTTTCATGTGAAATAAATCCAAATGTTAATTTTTACTGTAATGTTTAGCTGACTTAGATCCAACTGCAGAATCAAATCTAAAATTCATGAATCGGCTTCATATTTTTTCTTAAAAATACTAAATCGAATCCTGTTCAATGGAACACAGACTCTGTTCAGTATTGCAGCTGGATTTATTGTCAGACACCAAACTGTTCCTACAGAACTGCATCACTACTTGCATATGCTGAGAAAATCTGTTTCAGTCAGACCTGACTAAATTGAATCTGCTGATTATTACTGGCAAATCTTTTTTTGGGGGTCAGTTATCAATTGGGAATATTTTCATTGTTGAAGCATCTACAGACAATGAAGAACAGCTACAATTTCCACTGGAACTTTGCTCTGATCCGCTTGCTTCTCAGCCATTCTCTCCAGCTAAAGGTCAGTTAAGTGGAGGAATGTTGAACTATTGGTTTTTATTGATTTTTGAGTTCTGATCTTTCATGATTGCTCTGGCTTTAAAATATCTGTACCTTCACATGCTTTAAATATTCTTTGCTACCTAAGCATTACAGGTATATTTACTTCTGAAGTCAAAGGTTTTTGACTCTCAGAAGATGAGTTGGCTAATAATTCTGTTATTTTTTGTAGATTTCCTGTAGTAGTTCTATCTTTGCATTTAGAATATTGAAAATCCTGCAAACCACTGGGTGTTTGGTGTCATTTAACTTAATTATGAATTACTTAATAATTAGGCTTGCTGCATACTGCTTTGCTTCTGTAAATGGCCAATACAAAATACCTCCCTATTTTCTCAGCCTCAAATAATTAGTCTCATTGTTTTCATTGTGGGAAACACTTTATCTATCAAGTACTGGTTGCATACAGATTTTTTTAAGTGAAAGGATCCTAAACTTGTATAGTAACCAATTTGTACAGTGCAGCACATTTCAGCCGTTAAGCAGCTGCTATGTTTTACCTGAGTTAGAGCTGCGTTTCAAGAAAAGGTTGTCACAGTTTTTCTATGACCGCATTAAAAATCAGGTTGTCATTCACTGAAATCTTTACTTCTTTTTCCATTGTTGGATTATCTACCCACCAAAATGGCTGCTGAAAGGAAATTTGGAATCTGTGGATCACTGTTAATCTTTTTTTACTAACATGTTCAAAAGCTCCTTTTTTTTCACCTATTACATCAGTTGTACAAAGGAGGGTACTGCCACATTTACTTGTACTTTCAGAGGTTTTATTAATTTCAGCAATGATATTCTTGTTGCTTTGTATTTTTTAAGGCATTTGCGTGTGCTTAACTTTTAATTGGTCATACTGTGACACTGTAGACCTTTTATCTTCAAAAAGAGGAGCTATCCAGAAGTACCTGCTGCTCTTTCTCACTGTTAGTGGACTGTGCTACCTGTGTACTGGGCACTGACCAGTGGAGGGCAGCCTGTTCCTGTGTATCCCTTTTCCTGATGTTCTTCACATTCCATATCCTGCTGTTCACAGCCTGAGAGCTTTTCAGCTACATAACTAGTCCATCTGCCATTTCTTCACAACTAGAGTCGAGCTTTCATTGTAGTTACATTTACTTAGAAGCTTATTTAATATATTGCTACTTTTCTGTTGGACTGTTATTTTAAAAATATTTGTATACAACCTTATACAGTAATGAAGTCTAATAAGTAATCATATTAAAATTACAAGATAGATTTACTAAAGTTAATTTTTTATGCTAATTCCGTCCTGTCAAAGTACGTAGTATACTGTATAGAGGTTTAGGACTTTTCATATTTTACTTCAGAATTTTTTATAAGAATCATAGAATGGTTTAGGTTGGAAGGGACCTTAAAGTTTATCCAGTTCTAAGCCCCCTGCCTTGGTCAGGGACACCTTCCACTAGACCAGGTTGCTCCAAGCCCTGTCCAACGTGGCCTTGAACACTTCCAGGGATGGGGTAGCCACAGCATCTCTGGGCAACCTTTGTCAGTGCCCCACCACCCTCACAGGGAAGAATTTCTTCGTAATATCTAATCCAGACCTACTCTCTGTCAGTGAAGCCGTTCCCCCTTGTCCTGTCACTACATGCCCTGTAAATAGTATCTCTCCATCTTTCTTGAAAGCTGTTGTCCTGTACTATGGGGCTCTGCTTAATATATTATCTGAACAGACTTAATTTTGTCTTTTTAGAAGCCCTGGAGGGTACAAGTTCCCACACAGGTATTCCTGCTGCTCAGAGAGGTGAGTTTAGTTAATTTGGCTGTATGCCAGAACAGAATGAGCATTCTTGGGATATTGGTATACTCTTTTTGGATGTGCCTTAATCCAGGAAGTGTTTACTGGTTAACTGAGAATGCATGCTCTGATGTGGCTTAATGATATCATAGTAGTTTGGTGTGGTTTTAATGACAAAACTCAGATTTGTTAATAATAAGTGTCTCTCTGTCAGATATATTGATATCACATAATCTGACAGAAAATTAGTTCCCTGAAAGAGCTGTTTTGCTTGTCTTAATTTGAAGTTAGCATGTGTTCCTTCCGTTTCTTCAGGATAATGAAGAAACGGTGTTTGCAACCCCTTTTTTTTCTTTAAAAAGATATGCAAACACCCCTGCAACTAATACCAAAAGTCATAGCAGAAACAACTCTTCTTATTGTAATGATGATGGGGGAGGGGGTGTTGGAGGGAGAATGTTGGGGCAAAGGCAGCGTTTTGTAAAGAGAATTCATTTGTGTTTAAAACCAAGGCGTTGTTTCAGCTTGTGACTCTTATCCTCATCACAAAAGCTTTTTTTTTCAGTCTGTAGGTTAGTTATTGATAAAGACAGTTGGGAAGTTAAAGTCATAATCAGCAGCTCTTTGTGAGGAAAAGAATAGCAATGAAAATTGAAGTTAAACAAGGCTTAAATAAAGTTAAAGAAGCCAGAACATAATACCTAAACTGAGATTAAAAAGTACTAATCTAGCATAAGTCGTTAATGACTGTATTTGCATGTTTTTTCAGTGATGAAGTCCCAGTCAGGCAGTTGGTTCAGACCTGGGACAGCACCAGAAATCGGTACACTGGTTTGGACAAGTCCAAACCTACACTGTAACTTTTCCTTTAAACAGACCTGGAAGGGGATGGTTGTTCTCTCTCAGTAATTGCTTCCTCAAAAGGAGCATTGAGATGAGCAAGAGACATCATCCATATTTTTTTTCTGTTTTTTTCTTTTGTTTTTCTGTCTGTGTTTTCAGCAACGTCAGTTGAGTACAGTTCCTTTGCAGACAGATGCAGCAACTGGATAGAGTTCATTAAACTGAAAGCTCAGACCATAAGGCGCGGATCAATTAAGACAAGTAGGCGGCTGTTTCTACCACGTTATGATAATCTGAGACATATCTCTGATTTCCCAGTGGTGACTAGTGGAGTTCCCTGCCCAGCAGTGGCATTGCAGATCATGTGTAGAATGAATTCGGAGTATGAAAACTGCCGACATTGTTGACGTCTCTGTAAGCTCATGTAGGGTTTATGAACCAGTAGCATAAAAAGCAAAATATAGTATTTCTCTTCACTTAGTAAAAATTAGCTCTCGATACATGTGTACGCCTACTAATTGTATAACATACACTGCATGGATGTAGGTGTATGTATGATCTTGGAAAATTTGGGGTGAGAAACAGGAAGCAATCACCAAGGTGACAGTCAAGGCAATGGTCACTAAATTAGCAAGTGGTGAGTTGTTTTTTAGTAGTTCTTTGGCCACAGGTCTGACTATCTTGCTTAAAGTAGCAGAGATTAATACCTGTTTTAATGGAAAATGCTGCACTGGGGAAACACAACAACTTTCACACTTCCTATAATTTGTTCCTCCAGCAGAATATGTATTTCAAAATGTTGGCACTTTTTTCTTTACCTTCACTTTATAACTGATTGTTGTATGTGCAGCTGCTCGCCTCAATGTTTTCCTTTGCAGGAATGCCACTCTTCCAAATAAATGCCATTTCAGCTTTTTGTCTCCTTTTGCATGCTTTGCATGATAATTTCCTTTCTCACGTGGTATGGCTGAGCATCACAGGCAGCTGAATGTTGTCACCAAGCTATTTGGAAACCATAAAGAAGAGTTTTTGTGTTTTGAGAAACAGTAGTCCATCTTGATAGTTACTTTCTCCTCTTTTTTCCTCATCTTTTTAGCTGCTTCACTTGATAAAGCAAGTCCACTGGCTGAGGGATACTTACGGCACCGTTCTGTTCCATCGTGCACCAATTCTACAGTCTCAGTTGTTAAGATGACACCTCTTTCTTTTCTACCTGGGGCTAAAATAACCAAATATCTTGGGATAATCAACATGTTTTTTATACGAGAAACCACTTCTTTGCGTGAGGTGAGCTGTGTGCCAGGGGTTAGTGTTTTGTTAATCACAACAACCTGAAGAAATTTGAGTTTGAAGTAGGGCACAGCAAGGGAGTAGAATGTGTGTCACTTGAGGATAGGTGCTGGAGTGGGGAGTACGTTCCATTGCCCTGCTCTTGTCACAGAACACAGAGCTGCTTTGTGTTTGGCAGCGTTAGGAAGGGGTTATGTAACCATTGCCATTGCTGTTCAGTTGGATATGATACTGAACCCATTGAGTTCTTAGACAGAAATATATAAAAAATGGATCTTCGACTAACAGTGGTAGTTGGGATCATTTGAAACCAAAAGAGAGATCAATTTAAATGCTAAAAAAAGCTCCAAAATATTAGAATCACAGAATGGCCTGGGTTGGAAGGGACCTTAATGATGATCTTGTTCCAATACACTGCTATGGGCAGGGACACCTTCCACTAGACCAGCTCATCCATTCTGCTTTCATTTATCAAGCTCAATGATTAACTTTCATAGTGTATTTGGATTTTAAAACTCTTGGGTTAATACAAGGTTACCTACCATGTCGTAGGTAACTGTTGTGCTGATTTTTAACATTGTATTCTGTGCATTCGCTGTAACAAAACTGTGTGATTAATGTCATAAAGTACACCATGGAGTATATAACCACACAACCAGCTTACAGTCTGGATCTGGAAAACAAATAATCCTCTGAGAAAGCCAAAATGCAAGCCATGTTCCTTATAATTTGCATGTCCTTTTGGGAAGTAGCTGCATCTTTCTGCATTTGGCCACAGAAACAGACTGTACCTCTTGCCTGGTTTGTTGGTGCTGAAGGCTGTGCTGTTTCTTATTTATTACACATTGATAAAATTACAGAGGAGATGTTAATAAAGATGATCAGCCTTCATGAGATGGAGCTGTGAGCTCTCTAGAGAAGCTTTGATCAAACTTCTTGTTTGGATCTTGCAATTACAGCCCCTTTTAACCTGAGAAATCTGTGTGTGAGAAGGGACAGTGTTTTCAAAAGTATGTGCATGGTCAGAGCAGGGAAATGGCATTTCTGTATGAAGTGCAGCTTCTGCAGATACAAGTTCAGTAGCTGATAAGCCACTTTGGTAACTGTGATAGCAGATCCCAGCAGAGATAGATCGCTCAAGTATTTGATTCAGCTCCTGCATGAAGTTGGGATGGTTCTACAGTCTCTGGGATATTGTCAGTGTGCTTTTTCCAGCACCTGGGGCAGCTAATTTAAATTACTCCGGCTACATAGGCTGAGTCACAAACTAGTCTTAATACTGGTTGCACAGTATTGCCCTGAGGCTGTAACGGAGTCAGAACAGAGAAGTTTTTATATCCAACTCCAGCAATGTGTTTCAGGTTCCACAGGAAAGTAATTGGCAGCATTTGTGTTTCTATTGCTTACAGAATGTTGAGGCCCCATGAACACTTTCATGGGCTGAAATGTATACCAGCATCAAAAATTAATGATAATTTAGGGTATGATTGATCCATTAGTTTTAGGTTTTGCTCTTTACGGGTTGGTATTTATAATCTTTTTGTTGCCTGTTATCATTAAACTTTGTATTAAGTTTATAATGTAGTTTTTTGCATATTAGTTGCTATAACTTGGACAAAATAATTTCATGAGAATGAGAATGATAAACTTTTATTGAATTTTGATTTTTTTTGAGCGCAGTTGACTTCATTCCTGCTTTTTGATGGGATTGATAAAGTTGTACTTGCTCTTTTGTTTGTAAATTTTCATCCAAAATATGGGGGGGGTTGTGTCTTCATGAGTCTATTCAAGGCAGATAATACTTCTTTCCATATAAATTCAGCTTAGTTCAATCTCTTCATCTGTCTGCCTCTTTGATTGTCCCCAGGGGCACATAGACACACATGTGGGAATTTTAGTAGTCTTGCCTTTCACTTTTATTTTGAAATTTTGCAGATATTTTGAACCAATAGTGAGCTCTGTTTGATCAGTTTCTTAGTTTTTTTCTGTGGATTTTTATTCTTTTGGTTGGTTGCCTGGTTTGTGTGCAATGGGTTTTCCCCCCCTGTGTAGCTGCTCACATTCTTTCATAAGGGCTATCTAGGAAAATCCATACTTTGTTGTTTTCCTTCTCCTTTCACATCAGTTTAAATTATTTAGTTTGGCACCAAAGAAGTAAAAATTCCCCACAAGCACCATCAAGTCAAAAAAATTAATGAAATGGGATGGCTAGAAGATCCTTTGGGCTTCAAGGAGGAAAATAAAATAAATAGCTTGAATAGCTCAAGTCCCTGCTCTGTCCCATGCTTACTTTTCATTTTGAAGGATCATTTCTTTACTGAGTGTTGAGAATTAATGACAGTCATTAACATACATGAAGTTGGAGTGATCAGAGATAATGGCCACCCCTTCTGTTAATTTCCAAGAAGTCTAAATCTCTGTTAATCCTCAGTATGAATTATTCATTTGCTTTCCAGTTATTTTTAAAAAAATAAAAGCAGTATCCTTTCTGATGAAAGAATAAATGTTCCTGAACTGTCATTGGACTGTTAAATGTTCCTACAAAGGTATAGGAATGTCTGAAAAGTATGGGTATATGTAATATACTGACTGCAGAGAATGAGTCACAAATTAGTAACTTACTTCTCATAGTTTTCCTTAAACAGTAAGTTCATAGAATCACAGGATGGTTTGGTTTGGAAGGGACCTTAAAGCTCATCTAGTTTCAAACCCTCTGCCATGGGCAGGGACACCTTCCACTAGAACAGGTGGCACAGAGCCCCGTCCTGCCTGGCCTTGAACACTTCCAGGGATGGGCCATCCACAGCTTCTCTGGGCAACCCCAGTGCCTCACCACCCTCATGGGAACAAATTTCTTCCTAATACCTAATATAAACCTATTCAGTCTTTCAGTGTGAAGCCACTGCCCCTTGTCCTGTCACTTCAGGCCCTTGCAAATAGTTCCTCTCTATCTGATCTATAACTGTGACCAGTTAAATGGCAAATAGCTTTTAGCTTCTCCACAGTACACCATTTAGGATTCACTGAAATATTCAGACAACATATATTTAAGAAAATTACTGAGCATCTTGTCACTAGACCTAACATAACTTGTAATACATTTTTTCCCTTTTAGGAGGGTGGTGTCAGTGGTTTTCTCCATGCTTTTATTGCTGAAGTGTTTGCGATGGTGAGAGCTCACGTTGCAGCTCTAGGGGGCAATGCAGTTGTCTCCTACATAATGAAGCAGTGTGTTTTCATGGAGAACCCAAACAAAAATCAGGTAAATTATGATGTGAAGTAACAGTGCTGTTGTGATTAGTATGATACAAATACACATTTGATGTATTTAAAAAACAGCAGCTCTGCAGAGCTGTGTCTCCATAACACTTCTGGGTATCTTGTGATAATGTTTGAAGAAGCCAAGAGCCTTCTCAACACCTGCCTTAACACAAAAGTGGGAATATGGTTCATAAATACCCAGATGGCTAAAAATACTGAGTTTACCAGAATGAAGTAAATTGCAGGAAACAGTTGCACAGCAGTGCTGAACTTACTTAGCTTTTCTGATGTTGCAATGTAGGATTTTCATCCAAACTCCACATAAAAATACCTGGAGATGCTGATAAAAAATGCTCCATTTTGTACATAAATGGACAAAGCTTTGTTAGTAAAGACTAACAATGGAATATCGTCGTTTTGGTAAATCGAATATGTTCAAAACAGTAGTGAGAGCAAGTACCACTACCCAAATATTTAATTTGTGGTGTCTTACAAGAATCCATCTCCATGTTTGATAGCACACAAGTGAATATAAAAGAAAATACAGCACAGATTGCTTCCCTAATAAATTATAATAATTTGTCCTCTGATCTCCATAGACTTTTCCGTGTAGTTCTGTCTCTGAGATCTAATTAAACATAAAATACATTATTGTTTAATGTTTAGTAACTGTTTAATGTTTAGTAACTGTGTGTTGTCTTTTTTCCCAGGCTCAGTGTTTAATAAATGTCAGTGGCGATGCCGTCATATTTGTCCGTGAATCTGAGCTGGAAGTGCTACCAGTACAACCTTCCACAGCTGCTCCTCAGCCCACAAGTTCTGCAGGAGATGTCACAACATGAAGACAGAAAAAGTGAAGTAGTCTCTGCCAAATATGAAGATTATTTAAAATGTGGGAATATTTAGGTTTGCATCTTCAAACTCAGCATTTCTCCATAACATTCATAGCCAAAACCCAAGACAATCACTTTTTTATGTCGTTTACCTTTATGTTGGAGTCAGGGCAGTGTACTGGCAGGTGTGCTCTGGCTCTTCTGTTATGATTCCAGGCTGCTGTGAAATGTAGGCAGCAGGTGAAGCACTGATAGAAGAGTGTGGATTAGAATAGCAGGCATCCCATGGAACTGTGGAATTAAACAAAAATTCTGTTTTGTTTTTGAGCTGTTCAACGGGACCACAGCAAGGTGTAATTCAGAACCATTTTGGAGGTTGGGTGTTGTATGAGTCGAGGTGGGAAGGAGGTGACTGTGTTAGCAGCCTTTGTCCAAGGAGCAAGAAATTGGTGTCCAGGCCAAGAAAATGGCCTGAATTTCCCTTAGAACTTAAGAGTATGAAGAGGAAAAAGCAGCACCAAAAAGCCACAGTTGGAATTTCTGCACATTATCAGGCCCTTCCTTTTTTTTTTTCTTTTTTTTTCTTTTTTTTCTTTTTTCTTTTTTTATTTTTTTTTTTGTTTTTGTTTGGGTTTTGGGTTCTGGGTTTTTTTTTTTAGTTTGTTTGTGGGGGTTTTGTTTGGGTGTTTTAATGTTCGTGGGGTTTTTTTGTCTTTATTTCTGTGAACTGTTAGTGAACTGCTGGTTGGGGGTTTTTTTAATAATTATTACTATACAGCAGATGTTTTGGGTGGGTATTTGAGAGGAGGTTTTCCTGTTTGTTTTTTCAAAAGGTGCCAGATTACAACACTGTGTTCCTGGGCATGCCTGTGGTGGGGAAAAAAAAAAGAACAAAAAGTTCCAAAGTGCATTCGGTGCTATTAGGTGAAGTTCACTTCAATATTGACAAAACAAGTCTTTTTGTTATTTAAGATTTTGTGGAAGAGGTTTCCTGAGGTTCATTTTCTTAAAGAACGAATGATCTCTTGCAAGGATCCCAAAAGTCAGTTGTGCAGAGGTTATTCTGCAGCCTCCTTCCCATTTAACCTGTGGGAAGTGCCTGGCTGACTGGAGATTCATGTACGTTGTGACACTGGTTTCTGCAGGTTGGTTTTGTGTTTGGGGTTTCCTGTTTGTCTTTGTTCTTTTCCAGTACTGTAGCTGGGAAATGAGGGTACTACAAAGAAAGGAAATTTGTCATTTCCAGTAAATATCTGAAAGGCGGAGATATTTTAATGTAAAAAAGAAAAGCAAACTTTGATTTGAAGATGCATTCTTACTTAATTCTGACAATGTCGTACATGGAACTTGAACAAAGATGTAAACTTGAATGTAAATATTCTGTTTAGTGTTGAAATTAAGCAGTGGCATGATTATTTGTTAAAACTAATTATTTCATTGTAAATGAGCATGAAAATCATTCTTGCACAATAAATTTCTTTATAAAATTTACTGGTTTTTTACATGTGTAATAGGGAAGTATGTAAGCTGGATGTAGTAGGTACTCAAGATATCCCACCCCAATTCTCCTCAGAGGAACAATTCTTATATAGAATGTTACAACACCATTTTTATCCTGGGCTGCATCCAAAGCAGTGTGGGCAGCAGGTGACAAGGGCTTTCTGCCCCTCTGCTGTGGTGAGACCCCACCTTTAGAACTACATCCAGGTCTGGGGTCCCGAGCACAAGGACATGGACCTGTTAGCAAGTCCATAGGAGGCCACCAAGTTGATTAGAGGGATGGGGCACCTCTGCTATGAGAAAAGGCCGAGAGGATTGGGATTGTTCAGTCTGGAAAAGAGAAAGCTTTGGGTTAACTTAATTGCAGCATTTCAGTACCTAAAGGGAGCCCACAAGAAAGATGGAGAAAGACTTTACAAGGTCATGGAGTGACAGGGCAAGGGGGAATGGCTTCACACTGAAAGATTGAGTAAGTTTATATTAGATATTCAGAAAACGTTCTTTAATGTGAAGTTGGTGAGACAATGGAACAGGTTGCCCAGAGAAGCTGTGGATGCCCTATCCCTGGAAGTGTTCAAGATCAGGTTGGATGAGGCTCTGAGCAACCTGGTCTAGTGGAAGGTGTCCCTGCCCAGGGCTAGGACAACCTCCAAGACCCATCCCAACAACCTCTGAACACCCTCCTCAACACCAGCCCTGCAACAGATGAACTTTAAGATCCCTTACTACCCAAACCATTCTATGATCCTACAGTTGTGGTATTTTGGAGAGTTAATTACCCTTTATATTTGAAGTGTTCAAATTTGGTCCTTACTGGAACATGTCACTAATACTCTTAATTGTCTTTCCAATTTCTGCAGCTGTTGCAACCAAGGCTGCCATGAATTAATTTGCCTGTGAACAGTTGCAAGCTCTCTTGATTATTTTGTAAGGCAAATCTTGTTCCCCTTTGAAGCTGATGGCAGAATATGAATAACTTCAAAAGGTCTTGGATCTGGCACAAGAAGCTGTTTTCAGCATAAGTATTCAGCATGAAATATTTTCTGAAGTAGCACATTAAAGTTTTGATTATTTTTCTTTCTGGGGGGTGGCGGTTGCTGCTATGGAAGCATTAATGTCATCTCTTCATTTCTAGCTGTTTAAAGGTCACAGTTTCCTGTAGTGTGTTTCATTAGACATAGGGGAGATTTCTCATCTAGAAATTTTCATTCTTATCTAATTATTATTCCAGAAATTACAAACATGGGTTTTAACTGTTACTAATTGGAATTTAACTTTTCTTAATTGGACCAGTTGGATAAATGTAACCCGTGGGAAGTTGTACACTTAAGTTGCATTGATTGTTATTTATGTTTCTCTTCAGTGTTTAAAAAAAAAAGGGGGTAAGTGGGTGCAAGCAAACCTTGCCTTGGCAATTTACTCTGGAAATAGCTGCATTGTCTATCTCAAATCAGGAGTTTCTTCACACCCTCCTGCTGAGAGGGAAGGAGCAAGTAAGCAGCTGTGTGGTGCCTGAGTGCCTACTAGGTTTAATCCACAGCACTGCTGATTTCTTTTGACTTCAGGAACCCAGATGACACAGGGAAGAGGGAAAGTAGCCGTGCTCCTGTCTGCAGCCCTCAGAAGAAACACCAAGGTTGGGCTTAAAACCATCATTTCAGTATTGTGAACAAACTGGGTGGTATTTTGTTACAAAGAAGTGGTAGCATCAGCTGTAAAAACCCACTTCTCCAGGCACTGCTTTACTTGCAGTAGCAAAGCTGAGTCTATGTCAGGCCTTCAGGGCCTGGAGAACTGTCCCCTCCCCTAGAAAATAGTAGCAGAGTAAGGAAGAGCCTCTACAGGTGATGCTTGCTGATTCCTTCCACATCTTTCTCTAACCACCAGTATTTTAGGAGATACACAGTGCTTGCTGAGCTTGGAAGTGAACAGAAATAATCTTGAATGGAGTTGTTGGCTTCATGTTTGTGTCCCAGCTGGCTCAGTGCTTTAGGAATGCATTTTCTGGAATAACATCCCACTCTCTTTTTCAGCTAAAAGCTTGTTTTCAGAGCTGGTGTGAAAATCCTCATTCTGCATTATTTATCCATGTTAACCTTTGAGTTTGTGAATTCTGATGCACACATGTTAAATGTGCAAAGTGAGAGCAAATCTCCTCTAGTGAATGGTGTGAGGTTGGTTGTTGCTCCTCTCTCCCCAAGTGGAATCAATTGGGTTTTTTCTTGGTGTTCAGTTAGAATTTCCTAGGAGATGAATCCTGATGCTCTGGTTCACTTCTGTCAGACTGGAAGACAGTCCTGCACCTAGAGACTTACTGAGAGGCGGATACACAAGAAGCAAGACAGATGCAGGGTATTACAAACAGTTGCAGGGTGAGATATCTGTGACTGTGAAGTTTGGGAGAATTCTCAGTTCCCTTTGAGTGTTCAGATAAGGATAGATGGAAGCTTTGATGGCCGATCTAAGTAATAGAGTTTTCTTGGTGAGCACATTAGGAACAAGTGTGCTCCAGCAGCATCCACAGATCAGTTGAGCCTTGGGCTGTGTGGCGAGAAAGGTTTTTTTGCCATGCAGAATCTGTAGTTTTGCTAGATAGGAGAAAGCCCAGCTTTGACTACTCTGCAATGCAGAAATGAAGCAAAAAAGGATGAAGTTACTTGCCCTGTCTCAGAAGGGTGCCAGGCCCTGTGAGCACCAACAGGTCTTACAGTCCATGCCTGGCCTTATCCCAGCCTGCCCATGGCGTGTTTCAGACCCTGAGGACTCTTGCCCCAGTGATGCTGCAGCAGGGCTGGTCTCCAGCCCCCTCATCCCTGCCCTGCCTGGCCATGGGCACTGCTGAGCTGGGGCTGTCCCAGTGCCCCCACCTGCCCTGTGCACTGCCCTGCCACCCTGGGGAGCCCCCATCACTCCTGGGGGCCTGGGCAGCAGCATGGCACAGGACTGACACAGTAATTTCAATATTGAATCATCATTTTTAAACTTGCACAACTTACATTAGTTGTGGTAAGTCTGATGTGCCAAAGGTTTCCAGTGGCAGGAAAGGGCTGAGACTTTCTGGGGCTCTCCATGCACAGGCTGGCTTTCTTCCCAGGTTTTCAAGAAGTCATTAATGCAAACCATGCCTGGTATGAGAGCAAGCCAGGCTGCTGCTCCTCATTGTACAAACAACCCCACCAGGTAACACTTTTCATGGGTAACACCTCCAGTGTTTCACAAAATCGATTGGTGTCATTTCTCCGCTTCATGGCTGAAGTAGCTCAGACAGAGGTGTGAGGCAAAGGCCATGCTGGGGGACAGTGGCAGAAGCCAGTCTCTCCCCAGGCATGAAAACACCATCCTTATGAGTATAGTGTGACAAATGCCAGTCAGCCAGACAAAGATC
Organism: Sakesphorus luctuosus; assembly: GCA_013396695.1. NCBI lineage: Eukaryota > Metazoa > Chordata > Aves > Passeriformes > Thamnophilidae > Sakesphorus > Sakesphorus luctuosus. The sequence continues at coordinate 333,620 of VWZD01010851.1, read as the reverse complement.
TATGTGGCACTGGGTCTGCTGTCATTCTACCCACATCGTGAGCATGTCGAAAACAGACCTTAGGCTGCACTGATATAGCTGGAGTTAATGATCTTGGATAATAATTTACTGTGTGCATCAATCACTGGGCAAATTGCTGAGTGAAAGATGGAGTCTGACATTTTTAATGTAATTTTTGGAAACAGGAGTAACACTTCAATTGATCTGCACTTTTTTAGCATAAATGTGCACAATCATGTTAAATAATATGCATTTATTTTTGTTGCAAAAGCATTTCCATTGATGTGTATAGATATTTCTCCTTAAATTGTAGGAAGGAGAGGAGCTAGGGTGATTCCAGTTTTGGTTTAATTTTCTTAAAAGCAGATGTCTCTAACACTTCAGTCAAGGAGAACCTTTGCCTGTAAACCTTGTGAGGTTTTTGGAAATGTCAGAGTAATTACAACCTTGTGAACATAATATTGACCCCTAAAGAGCTCTTAAACTTTGAGGAGGTGTAACAGAGAGCCTGGGAAGCTTTGCAGAGATGCCATTATCTCCTGGCATGCACTCTAGAAACCAGAGGAGCAAGAGAAAGCACTTACAGGCTGCAACCCTCTCTCTTCCTGCCTTCCTCCTCTGCCCAGTCTATCCTTGTCCTCCCCCGACCCAGCACCTTCCCTTCCTGGGATAATTGCCCTGGGCTGCACTTCCCCTTCCTTCTCTCCCTGCCCTGTTTCTGGAGAGTTTGGTTAACCACAAGTTGGCAACAACACATGCACTTACCTTGTGCTGTTGCTCAGCACAAAGGAGAGGAGGCCACCGTGTTTGAACTGGGAAATGGCAGATCCTGTTCACACCTCCTGTGGGACAGCAGAGCTACTGCATTGCAGAGCTCTAATTCAATTTCCAAGCTTTTATTGAAGTTGGTGATCTATTTATACCTTGGGATTGGTCCAAGAGCAGTTCTCAGTCCAGGTGCTGTTTGCATGAGTGGAAATGGCTGAGAGAAGGTGAAATGAAGAGTCTCTTGTTATTAAACTGTCATAATGTCCTTCCTCTGTCTTACCCAGTGCTCAGCTCCTGCCCTTGTGCCGTGTTCCATGAGCTTCGTCACCAATTTACTCTGTCAGTTGGAGCTCTGTGTGCAGAGTGATCAGAGCTTGCTGGTCTGGAGGGATGTCTTGTTCATGTCAGAAACCTGCAAACAGGCTTTTAAATTGTCACTTCGATTTTACATGTATCAGCTGTTAAACTCACCCAGAGGCCACGTGAAGAGAATGAAATTCAGCAATAATGTGTTCTCGCCGTCATTCCTGTTGACAGTGTTGGAGCACTGTTTGTTGAAGGTGAAATGCTCTTGTGTGGCTGATACCACTGATGGTTTTGACTGTTTCCACAACAAGCAGCAAGTACATCTGCGGGCCATCTCCCAGCCCAGAAGGGTTCGGTGTTGCTTAAATATTTCCTATTGCCTCTGCAGAAGAAGAGGGGCTGAGATAAACAAGGGCAAGGCAGGAGATAGGAAAGACACAAGAAGGTAATGTGGGTGGCAGAAACAAGGAAATAACATGATGTTGAGTGTCTATTAGCAAAAATGACAGGAAGGAAAATACATAATTGGAGACACAGACCAAAATAAGCAAGAAATACCTGAAAATAAAGTAGGATAATGTGTCGTTTCAGCAATTGCTACAGTAATGTCTTGCTCTCATGTGAAACTTTCTATTATTAGGACTTGAACCTTGTTGCAAAAATATGGATCACTGTCCAGATTTACAGTGAGGGACAAGAAGACTGACCAAAAGGAGTCAACTGTTTGAATCCTACTTTGAGAGTTACTATGTTTCACCACAGTTACTATGTGTAATGACCTACATTCACCACAGTAAACAAATAGGGCTGATGGTCTCAGGTGTAGCCACTGCACTTCTGTGCTTGGGATTCATGGTCTCAGTGAGTTAATTGCCATGGAGGAGAGTCTAGCTCTCTGCCTTTTTGTCCTGGAGGAGGTCACTGTCACTCCACAATGTGGAGAGCCCAGAAAACATGATCTGTGAGAAATAGCTGACTCAGCTGGAGCAAAATAATGACCTGGCTACCGTCTTCATGGGCTGTTTCCTACACCTGCAGCAGAAAAAGCAATGGCCTTGAGGCAGAACAGGAAAGGTTCAGGCCACACGCACAGGTTTGCAGTTGTGAGGAGCAGGAAGCGCTGACTTATTGCCCACGGAGGTTGGTGTTGCCCTCCATCAAATGCCCTGGAAAGCTGGGTATCTTTTAGCACTTGCCTGTGTGCCTCTGAGCAAGGGATGAATTGGGTGATTTCCCAAGATCCTCCTTCCTCCTATGGATTTACATGGATTCAGTGTTGAACTGAGAAAAAGGTCTGTCTTCCCAAGTACTCTGGTCTGGCCTGAGCTGCTCCTCCTCACCCATGTTCCGGTAAGTTCCCAACAGGAAGCAACAAACTTAATTATATACAGGGAGAAACAGGCAACACTTTTCACAGGTGTCTTTCCTATAAATAAGCTGATATTATTTTAATAATGTAATTACAGTGGTATGAAATCCAATGTAGTTGTTGTTCCCTTCCTAAGAAGAAAGGTTTTATTATGAATTTTCTGAACTCATCACAGAGTTTAGCCTTAAAAAACCACAACCAGGCCCCTCAGAAATAAAAGGGGTTTGTGCTACAGCAATTAAATCAGTGTCTAAATCACTTATGCTAAATGGGAATGTGAAAATAGCCTGGATAGAAGTTTGCTCAGATCCCAGTGATAATGATAATTCAAATACATGTGCTCAAAATTAACCTGATATTCTGCAATAAAACAATTACATTGTCTTATTTAATTTAATGAACCACAAAGTCATTAGTTTTTGCAATTAAAAAGTTGTATGGAACAAGCAGCTGGTCTCTCAAGCACTCTGGCTGTACTTTAGAGACAAATTTGACAGGAAATGATGTGAGACTTTTCAAAGCAGTTGTCCAAGCCATTAGGAATCTGACATTAGCAGCTTCAAGTGATTAATGAGTTTGGTGGGTTAACCATAGATTTGTTTGATATCAAACAACCAGTCTGTGAAAGACACTAACAGTGTGTCATTAATTTCTCTCCAGCTCATTCTATTACAACCCTGCATTGCCAACTGTTCTCAAATACCTACTGTAAAGCAAGTCTAGTGCAGAATGTGTGCTCAATCCTATCAGGTGCTTGTGTGATCAATTTGCTTCCTTTGAAGGCCTCAGGTGAAGTTTTTTTGACAGCATTTAAAAGCATAGTTCCAGCCCAGTCAATGAAACGTTGGGGTGCAATGTAGACCTCTTAAGGAAATATGGGAGGCCTTCCCATGGTGATGGAACACAAGAATGTCAAGGTTTGGATGAAAAGGATATTGCCACTGGGCAAATACAAAAGAAGGTATGTGGGTTTGGTAACTTGTGTTGTTGAGAAGTTTGTTCAAAATGAAGTGTTGCATTTGTCTATAAGAGCTTTAAGGAAATAAGAATAAATACTTTGTGAGAAATAACAGGAAAGCTAAAAGATGGTATTTAAAAAGGAGACCAGTCTGAGTGTTCAGCTGGGATAGGGTTATCAGTGGGATGGGGGAGGGAGTGAGTGGCTGCATGGTACTTAGTTGCTGGCTGGGGTTAAACCACAACACTGTCTTGTGATGCAACTTCAGAAAGAAAAAAAAAAAGTGCACTCCAATGACAACCAAAGATATTTTTGGCTGGCTAGACCCAGATTTAATTCATGTGATTTGCTTGAATGGTATAATTATGATATTAATTTTCATCATGTTGCCTAAATACAAATGCAAGTGCCAGAAACAGAAGACTGAATTGGCAGCCAATGAAATGCAGTTAACACACAGGAAATATCTCAGACTAAAGTAATTTACAGATTAGGAGAATGAGTGGGAGTGAAGCAGCAAGACAGAAGGCAAATATGATATATGGAGATGACAAGAAATCAAATGAAATACAAATTTCACTTCTATTGAATTTTACCAGCTCTGCTTATTTTTCCTCCAAGAAAATCTCATATTATCTTAGCCCTGACAACCTTAATGATTGAGAATTCAAATATTTTTGACCATTCTCTGCCATAACGTCCCCCAAAAATTCCTCAGTTCCTAAAATCCTGCTGTTGTAGGTAAGTGGGACATGAAGACACCTGACAGCTCAGAAAAGTCCTAAGACCAATAAGGTAGTGAAAAGAATGCAAAGGATGAATAGAAGCATGTATGGCTGGAATAAAGAGGAAAATATCCAAGTGCTGATACAGCTTCTGAGTAGGGAGATTTTAGCTCTTAATCTTCAAACATCTACAAATGATTGGAGAATTATTATTTGTGGGATTAAGGAAACTTCTGAAAATCAACTCTGAGATGGATGAGGCAGTGAAATATTCATAACATCTCTTTCCTTCCTTTGCTTTCTGGTTTACCAAGGGAGGTGATTCTGCCCCTTTGCTCCTCTCTGGTGAGACCCCACCTGCAGTGCTGCATCCAGCTCTGGAGACCCCAGCACAGGAAGGACATGGATCTGTTGGAGCAAGTCCAGAGGAGGCCATGTCTCCTATGAGGAAAGGCTGAGAGAATTGGGATTGTTCAGCCAGAAGAAGGGAAGGTTTTGGGGTGACCTAATTATGGCCTTCCAGGCAGGTCCAACAAGAAAGATGGAGAGAGACTATTTACAAGGGCCTGGAGTGACAGGACAAAGGGGAATGGCTTCAAACTGAAGGACTGAGTAGGTTTACATTAGATATTAGAAGGTAATTTCCCCTGTGAGTGTGGTGAGACACTGAAACAGGACAGGTTGCTTGGAGAAGCTGTGGATGCCCCATCCCTGGAAGTGTCCAAGACCAGGTTGGATGGGGCTCTGAGCAACCTGGTCTAGTGAAAGATGTCCCTGCCCATGGCAGAGGGGTTAGAACAACTTGAGCTTTAGGGTCCCTTCCAACTGAAACCATTTGGTGATTCCATGATTCTGTGATTCTATCAAATATATTTGTGTTATTTCTGGATGCATATAATCGGAACACCTATGAAAATAACTGAGCATGTGCAAACATATTGGTGCTGTGGGAATTCTTACCTAAAGATGCAAACACATGCAGCTGACCTCAGGATTTTTTTTAACTGTCAAAAAATTCTAGCTAATGTTTGGAGATGACCCAGCAACTACTCGAGAGGCACAGCTGGATGTTCCGTGAAGAGGAACAGGGACCAAACATGCTGCCCCTGAAAACCAGATTACAAAATTTAAGGAAGACAATGGAAATTAAACACTGATCTGATACAGAGATACCGTAAAAGCCAATTAAACAATGAGCCACTGATACCACGGTAATTACATTATTTTTTAAATGTTTAAACTTCTGCTTACATTAATTCCTGTCTTATTAGAAAATTGAGTTAAGTGAATAGGTTAGTGCACTGCTTTACGTGCTTGAGTGCTCCTAAGTTAGCAATCAGGGGAATTAAAATCTTAACAGACACACTGAAAATCAATTTAAACTCTGTAAGATCCTCACTGTAAAAAAGTTCCAGTTCCCTATAAAATCAGGTAACATACTTGATAGAATTTGGTCTGCAAGATCCTTGTTTTACTAGAAGGGATGATGGGTACTCAGCTCAAAAATGTCTTGCTGAGTTTTTCTGGGTTTAATACACTCTTCCTATGGTTTTATAATAGTATTTTAGAGCTTCTGTGATTCATTTGAGTTGTGAGTAATTAACCCCTCTGAAAATTTGAATCCTGAGGATGTCTCATGTTGAATAATCATAAAATGAATCACTGGAATTAGACATGGGGATATTTTGAGCTGATCACCCAAAAATTAGGAGTCATTGTTTGAACAGATACCGACTCAAAACCCAAGTGTATCTGTCCTGCAATCAGTGTCATGCAGGAAAAGAAATAATATTTGAATTAAACTAGATGGTACCCAAGGCAGAAAAGCAAAGGCTATAGTTCAAGCCTAGGACTGACATTTTTCCAGACTGCAGACCTTATCCATTTTCCAAACTTAGCAATCACAAAACCTTTGACCCCAAAGAACAGAGCATTTTTTGTTACACTGGTTCTGTGCTGATGCAAAGCATTGCTTGCAGATGTATCAGCTGCTCTTCCACACTCGATTCCTTTTCAGTCTCCAGTAACTAACTTACCTTTGTAGAACTGCAGACATACACGAACCAAGCTTCCAACTTCCACTGGAGGATTTATCTGCTTATTCAGCAATTACGGATTTTGAAAATCTGCAGAATAAAAAACCCGCAGACTTTGCAAGATGTTTGACGTTTATAATTATTATAACTGCAAAACACAGCACATTATTTGTTCCAATAATAGGCCTCAGCAGCAATGGAGTGTTTGCCCCTCCTCCAGGTCTCAGCTGTGGGAAGTATTTTGACAGTTGGATCCACAGTGTGTAACTACATGTAGGCAGAGTTGTGTTTTCTTTTTGCTGCTGAAGAGAGACTTTCAAGTTTGCCACAATTTTCAGGCATCTGAGCACATTTTCCTACTCAAATCCTTTCTTATGCTCTCCTTCCCTTTTGAGGGAGGGAAGTTGTTGATATCCACATTTGTGCTTAGTAGTATCACTCTCTGGAAAACGCTTCCTCTGCTATTAGTGGGACACTGCAATGTCAAATACAGCTTAGTGTCACAAAGCTGCAACAGCTGGGCCTGGAAGATAAAATTCCCCTCTAAGCCTGGAGCCAGTGAGTCGCCCTCACACCCCTTCCGTCACGCAGTCCCCTTTGCAGGCTGGCAGCTCAGGCACCAAGCTTGTCTTGGGTCTTTCCATAGGCAGGTTCCATCCATCATAGAATCATAGAATTGGCCAGGTTGGAAAAGACCTCTGAGATCATCACATCCAAACCCTGATCCATTACCACTGTGGTTACTGGACCATGGCACTCAGTGCCACATCCAGTCTCGTCTCAAAAACCTCCAGGGATGGAGAATCCACCACTTTCCCAGGCAGCTCATTCCAATGTCTGATCACCCTCTTTGTAAAGAATTTCTTCCTAATATCCAACCTAAACCTCCTCTGGCAGAGCTTAAAGACCATGCTCTCTTGTCCTACTGCTGGTTGCCTGGGAAAAGAGACCAACCCCCACCTGGCTACAACCTCCTTTCAGGTAGTTGTAGAGAGTGATGAGGTCACCTCTAAGCCTCCTCTTTTCCAGGCTGACCAATCCCAGGTCCCTCAGCCTCTCCTCACAGGGCTTGTGTTCAAGTCCCTTCACCAGCCTTGTTGCTCTTCTCTGGACCTGCTCCAGCACCTCAATATCCTTTCTGAACTGAGGGGCCCAGAACTAGACACAGTACTCAAGGTGTGGCCTCACCAGTGCTGAGTACAGGGGAAGAATCACTACAGAAAGTAGGTGGTGATGTGTGCTGACATCCCACACAGGCACCACCAAGCCACCACTGCAGGGTATCTGAGAGCTCGTTTACCCTCATGACCCAGAAACAAGTTAAATCTAAACCCAGTTCAAACCTGGAAGAAGTTGAAGGCAAGAATCCAGAGAATCCAGGATCAGCTTGGAGAAATCTACCCTCCATGTTGCAAACCATGGACTCTCTGTTCACTTGCAGTGAACAGGCTCCTCTGCTTTTATACTCTTTGGACTACAGGCAGATACTGTCTGAGGATTCATAGATAATGTCTTGATTTCCATTTCCCTCTCTGAAGACACAATTCTAGAAAGAGAAAGAGATACCCATCTCTTTTTTTCCTCTCAGTTTGTGGTTACAGTGAATATAAATAGTAGCTTTCACTGCAATTTAGAGCTTCCTCGGGTTCTGACATGAAGAAGCTTGGTGGTTTCATGCAGTTTGATTAAATGACCTACATTTCAAAGCTTTTCCAAGCACTGCTAGCTTGGGAATCTCATGAACACAGACTTCCCTGTGGTGACTGAGCAATTGTGTCTGCCCTGCTGCAACTGAGGAATGTGGAAAAGAGGAAAATGGAAGTTCAGTTAACTTTGTCAGTCCACTTCGTCTTTTTGTTGTACTTTTCTAAGCTACTTATGCTAGGTATTAATATGCAGACCTTATGGACAGTAATTTCTCGTCTTTTTTGTAGCTCAGTTTAGTATGGCAGTCAGGGGAAAGAGGCACTGTATTCACTGAGGAAACAGATTTTACATGGCACTTCAGTAGGCACTTTTTCCCCAATACTTTTTCAGGAATAATCAGTCTGTTTGAATCTTCAAGTCCACACAAGACATTTTCATGTTCAGGTAAGGACTTTGGGGTTTTTAAAAATTGATTTTTAAATGACACTCATCAGTGTATTATCTCAATTGGCTTGGCTTTCAGACTCTATGTTTTACATTGCAACCTACGTTTTGGTCTTTCCAGTTCAGCAGAAATCATGTTAATGATGGTACAATTGTACTTGCCATCTTGGTGTGACAGATGACTGATTAATTTCAAGTCAAAAGTTTTGTTCTTTGCTTCATTTCTGATATACCGTCAGTTTTCTGTTACCCTTTCTGTGCCCGAAAAAAATATTCTTAGTGCAACAGTGTTAAAATAATCAATTGATAGTGGTGTATTTCCCATAAAGTGAATAGGTAGGCTCGAAAGTGTGTTGTCTCCAAAAAAACCAAGGGTTTTGTTGATATTTATGTTCCCAGACAGCTTATGTTATCTATTAGACTCTGCCCCACCAGCTGTTCGAATTAATGACTTGTGAAACCTTCCTTCTAGATGACAGACATCACAGTGTGGCATTTTGTAAGACAAAGCCATCCATCTCCTGTGACTCTTCTCAAGAATGAAAATTGTTATTTCCTTGCCTTTCAAATGTTTTTCAGGACTAACCTGGAAACACAGCGAACCTGAAACATTTGTTTATGAGGGGATTCACATTTGAATAAGTAATTAGAGAAAAATAAGCATGATGAAGGTCCAGAGCTAAAGATGTCTCTGTGCCCAGAGTCCATGTACCTTGGGTAGCACTGGTGGGACCACATTAATTGACAGCTGTGAAGGAGTTGCTCTGGTCTGGGATGCAAAGTATGGCTGAAGTCCAGCAGAGGAATATGCAGGTTGGTGCCAAGTCCTTGATTGCTTGAGTTTTTAGTGACAGTGTTGACATCCTCTTTGGGTGATCCTGCAGATCCCTGTGGGAAGCTGCCTTCCCCTGGATCCATGTAAGTCACCATGTGCAGATCTGTGTGTGGTGCAAGCCCAGAAACCATCCATGTCCTGGGCTGCATCCAAAGCAGTGTGGGCAGCAGGTGAGGGGGAGATTCTGACCCTCTGCTCTGCTCAGCTCAGCTCAGCTCAGCTCAGCTCTGCTCTGCTCTGGTGAGACCCCACCTGCAGTGTTGCTGTCCCCAGCACAGGAAGGACATGGACCTATTGGAGCAAGTCCAGAGGAGGAACATAAATTTGATTAGAGGGATGGAGCACGTCTCCTGCAAGGAAAAGGAGAAAATGCCCGAGAGTCACAGCCATCCTTGCTGAATCTTCTCTTTAAACATTTCTGCATCGCCTTTTTTAGCATCATCCTTTTATCTGTCATGTTTTCCAGGGTGGACAACTGAAAAAATCACATCATCTAGATCTACTGTTAATTCTCAGCTGGTCTCAGAAGCAGAGAGGCTTCCTGATGTCTCACACAAATTCATGTGTTTCTCCCTAGTAAGAACTTCAGGATCATTTGTTATAGGAACAAAAGATACAGCAACATTAACAAGCTTTTTCCTCTCCTCTGCTTTTCTTCCAACCACTTCATCCTAGTCTAGAGGGATTGCTTCTTGCAAGACCAAATTTATTATGTCCCACTCTATATCAGAGACGACCTTCTCATGAAGAAGATTCTTAAACGATACTAAATTATGAATGATGGCTTCCTGACAGCAACTGCTCAGATCGAAATTTCAGCAAATGTCAGACATGAGGTCAGAATCTGTTTGAGTCCCCAAGGAAAAGGAACTACACTAACAAGGGAAGAGCCTGCTTGCTTCAGAGATGTGCTTGGATTTTGTGTGCATGTCTATGTGCATGTTCTATTGTTCCTTTTATATGCATTTTATTTCCTTTATAAATGGTCCATAATACAATAGGAACCCCTTTAGCCACAATATCTTTGGCATGACAGTTCTAGTACATACAGTCATAGAGTAGTGTGGATTGGAAGGGACCTTAAAGATCATCTTGTTCCAACCCTCCCTGGGCAGTGACACATTTCACTAGCCCAGGTTGTTCAGAGCCCATCCAACCTGGCCTTGAACACTTTGAGGGATGAAGCATCCACAGTTTCTCTGGGCAACCTATGCCAGTGTCCTCCACCCTCACAGTAAAGAATTTCTTCCATATATCTAACCTGTAATTTGTCTTTCAGTCTGAACATTAATTTGATATTGTAGTTACAACTCTCCACTCCAAGAGGATTATATAAAACTGTCTGTCCTATCAGTGCCTTAAAATGCTTTACCAGGGAGAATGCACATTTGTCAGGGAGAATGTGCATTTGTTGGTGGTTTTAACAGACTTGCAGGTGTAAATTCTGATAGGGAGAAGCATAATGGGAATTCACCAACAGGTCTTTGTAAGGGCAACTGTGTGTCCATTCATGGAGTTCACTGTGTGCTATTCTTACAGAATGAGATTCAGATGCCAGTTTTTTGAACTGTATCAACAGGAGGAATGCAGAGAAATCAGCTTGTTGACAGGCAACGCCACACAAAAGCTGGCCTTCAATAATAGCTTAGAGAGCAGAGGATTTCTGATCATTTTGCTGTTGTACATTGGGTCAAAAAACATAGCAAAGGAGCACTGAGGATTTATGGCAGTGGGGAGTAAGGGATGGAGTTAGACACAGAATGCCTGCTTTTTTGTCAGCTTCCTTTTCCCTTAGAAAACAAATCCAATCTTCACATAGACTGTACTAATGGACCATGAAATACTTGCAGAGCTGATGGCACAGCGTAGAGCAAGGAAGTCAAGTCAGGTGGTAACACAGTGCATTTGGAAGACAACAGATTTTCCAGGTATATGGAATAACACTTTCATCAACTAAAAGGATGCCATAGCCTGAAAGCTGATTCCAGTGCAACTCCTCTGCTAAATTCTGCAGAGGAAAGTGCGTGGGATACTGAAGGGGAAATCCCTGTTATTTTGGAAGTGAGAGAGCTGAAAGAGAGCGATGCCTGTAGGAGTACAAGATTCTCCAAACGAAAGGAGGCAAAACCTGGATATTTTGAAGGATGTAGCTCTGATCTTCGTGTGTGTTTTCTTCTGGGAGCCAGGGAAAGAGAACCTGGATTCTAACGCTTGGGAAAGGTGTTGGCTGAGCAGAGTGTCAGCTCCACCAGCAGGGGCAGGAGAGGAGTGCAGCAGGGAATAGAGGGGATCTTGCCGGTGCGTTTTGGAGTGAAACCGCGAAAATCACAGAACCGTGTTTTCTTTCTAACCAATGGACAGTCACACAACTTCTTCTGAGTTATTTCTTGCTCTCACCTGTGCCGCTTTTTAAGGGCACTTCTCAAGAATAANTTTTTTTTTTTTTTTTCTGGGGAGGATGGGCCCTGCTCGGGATACCTGGCCCTTCAAGTTGGGGATCTTACTTGGAACCAAAGTAATGGAGGTGAGGTTAAATCTTGCCACTCAAGTGGAGTTTAACAGAGTAGGATGACACCTGAATATCAATGTTCTGCTTTGATTTAAAGACATGGGTTGTTGATCACTACATCTATACACCTCCACGACTGCAGTGTCAGTGAGGTACTTCAGACTGGTTGTAAACAAGATTCATTTTTGGCAGTTTATTCTTACCTTCTTTATTCTCTACCTGCAGCTGTTTTCCTCAGCAGAAGGCACTGGTGCACTTCTTTTCAGGGCTCACTGACAGAAGGGAAGGACAGCTACTGATAACGCTGCCTAGAAACAGATTTGACTCTAGAGTAAAAAACCTGGGTTTGAGCTTCTCCTGATGTATCTGTAATTCCCACCTGTGCAAGAGCTGAATAAGGCCAGGTGTATTCAGTTCCCCATGGCAAGCCAGTAGCAACATAACAAGCTCTGCCTCATCTCTGTCTTGATCCACCAGGCTCCTTGCGGGCAGCAGGCAGGACACGGTGATGGCACTAGACAGACCATGGACTGTTATGAATTCAGTGAACAGCCTCGAGGCTTCATGCTGAAACAGACTCGGAAAAAAGAGAGGAAAAGCTTAGGAATATCTCACAAATAAAAGATATCCCAAAATCTTGTGTGTATTGGGGGTATTTTAACTAATTTCCTTGCAAGCAGTTTGGACAGTGAAAGAATAAGTCATTCCTACGTTCTCTTGTTCTTTTCCACTTTCTGCTTTCCCACGCAACACTGAGCCTCTGGTTTGTTTCTCTCCTCAGTTAAAGTGAGCAAAGAATCAGGATATAATTTGGGAAACAGGTTTGTACTTTTCAAACCCTAGTATTTTTACTTATTAAGAGTCTAACTAACTATGTTTTGAAGTAGTCTCCACAGACTTAATGGTTCTCTTCATTTTTAATAGAGGTGACTGAACAGGTTGTGGCTTATTTGCTATTGGTAAATAGTTTCTTCACCAAAATGAAAATACTTATCCTGCTCTAAGTATTTTTTTCCCAGAAGTTAACCAAAATGCCTTCTCAGTTTCTTTTCCCATTTTTGTTCAGAGAAAACAGCTATAATGCTCTGGACAGCTCTAGCATATCAGATATGAATTAAAAGAGTATTTCTTATGCAATTACATGTTTTTGGCATTTTTGTGTTCATTAGATATCATGATGTTAATGCACCATTTGTCGGTGTATGTTTCTACATGGCAACACACTATGAAAGAGAATGTTTCTCCTTCTCTCAAGCACTGAAAGTGCATTGAGATTTCCAAGTTTGTTTTCCTACTGAGAACTAAGTAGTATCTGTTGGGATCTCAAGCTGTAAATGCTGTTTAAACACCCAGCTAGTATTTATGATTATTTTATTGCTGCCTTATGGCCAGGAGATGCTAAACTAACTGTGCCAAACTTTCTTCTTGCTTTCCTTTACTCATTTTTTTGAAGCTTCCTTCAATCATTAAGCCAGGGGAAGGTCAGGGCATTTGCAGAAAGAGCTGTAGAATTTGGGGTTGTCTGTTTTCAAACTCAGAATTTGTTTGACTAATCAGTCAAACTGCTTTGGTTAGAATCTTGACCCACAGATTGTTCTTTTGCTGCCCTTTGCTAGGTGACTAACAGCTGCCTTTCATCACTGTGCTCCACACAATTTTAGCAGATGAGTTCAGTTTTACTTCCCCCCCCACATCACCCACCATGATCCACATATCTCTGCAAGATGTTCTGTGCTGACATGCTTTGAGTCAGGCTAATCCCTGTCTTTCAAGGCTGTCAACACGTCCTCGCTACCTCAAGTCTCAGATTTTAAGCATTCAAAGCCATCCCTTAGTTGCCACTCAACCGAAGCGCCCGAAGTAGCCAAGTGTGTGTGTGCTGAAAGTCTGGAAAAGCAGCTGGCTACTGACTCACATAAAACTCTATCTAGGGTTATGTGAGAGTCTGCAATATTTCCCAGTAGGTCTGAAAGGTGCCTGGAGATGCTGAACACACACTGATGGTACCAGCCCGGGCTGAATCTGCTTTTTATGCCAGGCAGTAGAGGCGGGGCTCTGAAACTGGAGACCGTCTCCGAGCTTCTCACTGAGAGATGAATGTCTTATGTGTTTCTGCCTACCTGGCTGTAGTGCTTACTACTGCTGGAGTCACTTTATTGGTATGAAATTATCACAGTTTATTTAAGAGGGCTGAAGACCACTCATGTGGCACCCTCATCCTGGCAGGCAGGTGGCGGGTTCCCAAAGCCTGAGCTGGGCATTGCTGCTGGCTGGTGCACCCTCTGCTTTGAGGTTTTCTGTACAGCCTCCACCCACCAGTTTGTTACAGTCTCAAATAAAAGTATCTTAATCCACACATTTTCCCGCGTACTTCACACAGGACGTACTTTGTGCAGGATGCGCTTTCACTGGCACGGTGATCCCAGCTGCGGGGTTTTCGGGCTCGAACCCGGGGGCTGACCGCGGGGGATCCCCAGACACGAAGCGCTCCGGGCGTTCCGCGGGGAGTCACGAAGCGGGGACGGAGGGCGGGATGGAGGAGGCCGGGCGAGGGTCGGTGCCCACCAGGGCGCGCTGGAGATCGGCGCGGCCGGTGCCGGGGGAAAAGCCCAGCGCCGGGAGAGAGGGAGGGTCGGTGTGTGCCAAGGCAAAAGCCCGGCGCTGGAAAAGGAGGGAGGGTCGGTGTGTGCCAAGGCAAAAGCCCGGCGCCGGGAGAGAGGGAGGGTCGGTGCGTGCCGGGGGAAAGGCCGGCGCTGGAAAGGAGGGAGGGTCGGTGTGTGCCGCCGGCGCTAGGAAAGGAGGGAGGGTCGGTGTGTGCCGCCGGCGCTACCCAGAGCGGGACCTCCCTCCCTCTTTCTCTTCCTCCTTCCCTTCCTCCGCTCCACTTGACCGGTGCCCGCGGGTCGAGCGGGAGCGGCCACCCCGCCGCCCTCGGGTCTCCGGCGCCGTTCACCCTCGCTCTCCCCCTCCCCCAGCGGCTGGGGGCGGGCGGCGGGGCCGGGGCTCCCCCCGGGCCGGGGCGGGGTGGAAATNAGCCGGGCTGAGCCCGCGGGCGCCGCATGGCGCGGGCCTGATGCCGGAGCGCGGCCCGGCGCCGCGGCGGTGCTGCGGGAAGAGGAGGATGGCGGGGCTGCCCTGGAAGTGGCCGCGCACCCGCCTGCCCGTGGGCGCCAGCGCCCTGGGCGTCTTCGTCCTCTGCTGGCT
>VWZD01010851.1:150231-318643 GCA_013396695.1 Sakesphorus luctuosus | reverse complement strand
GGAGCGGCCACCCCGCCGCCCTCGGGTCTCCGGCGCCGTTCACCCTCGCTCTCCCCCTCCCCCAGCGGCTGGGGGCGGGCGGCGGGGCCGGGGCTCCCCCCGGGCCGGGGCGGGGTGGAAATTTACCGGGTCCGTCCTTAGCGAGGAAGCGAGCAAGGAGCTCGGCGGGAGGCGGAGGGAGGGCGGGGAGCGGCGGAGCATCGTCTGGCGGGGAACGCGAGGGACCAAATGACTGTGAGGAAGGGCGGCAGCCGCCACCGCCGAGACAGNCAGGGGGTGCTGCTGCAGCAGGGCAAGGCGTGGAGGAGGAACCAGACTGCGGTCGCCCTGTTCAGGTACGGCCGTGCGCGGCCAAGGGCAGCGGGGACGGGCTCGGAGCCGCGGGGAGGCGGGGGGGNGGAGCCGCGGGCAGGCGGGTGGCGGCCGGAGCCCGCCCGGGCGCCCTCCCCGTCCCGCCGAACCCCGAACTTCATTCTTTGCTCCCCGACCCTTTGTTTTCTTCCTAGCGCTACCTGCCCTTCTCGCCCAGCAAAACTTTTTTGGGGTGGCTCCGTTTGCTGCGGGGAGGAGAAGGGGCTCGGCGCGGGGGATAGAGGTTTATCCTCGCAGGGATACCTTTCCAAGGGGGCTGAGATTTCCGGGGCTTGCGACGCTGCCCGCACAATGAGGTGCTCCTCGCTCCCCGGATAGCAGCTGCACCGACAGCCCCTGGGGCTGCTCACAAAGCCCGGGGCTGGGAGCGCGGCTTCCCGCGGTGACGGGCACTGCCAGCTCGCTGCCAGAGAAGGCTCAGCTTGTGGAGCTTCCTGGGATGCCTGAGGGAAGGTTTGCGTAGATGTGCATCCGTGTCAGCATCCCCGCTCCGAGGAGCACTTGGGAAGCACCGCGCTGGTCCTTGACTCTGCGGTTTATTATAGAAACCACGTGAAAAGGCACCTTTTTTCTTTCTTTTCTTTTGACGTGGCTGGGAAATGGCGATAATCCTTGGAGCCCATTTCACCTTGCACAGATGCACAGGAGAGGAGGAATATTGCAGGAAGGGGTGCCGCTGATAGCGGTGGAGAACCCGGTCCCTGCAGCGGGGAAGATATTTTTGAATGGCCCAGCCCTAAAAGCGTGTGCAGTGGAGATTCGCATCCCCGCAGAAATTTCACACGTGTCTGGGTAAAATACAGACAACTGGAAGAGAGGCGGATTTCCCTCCTTTTCCCGGAGGGAAGCTGGGCTTTTCTCCTCGTCTTCCAAGTAGAAAATAAAAGATCAGAGTGAGTGGTAATCAAAGCGCCTGCAGAAAAATCCCCCAAACCACCAAAAAAACCCCCCAACCCTCTTTAGTAAAAGCTAGAATGAAGCAGATCCACATTTCAAGGGCCCTATTGTCCCTTTTTAAATATGGTGTTGTTTTGTTTTTAAGTGATGTACAGTTTTATTTTATGTTCTTCCATATTTTTGAATGTATTTGCATTTGCCATGAACGGGAGCCAACATATGATCGCTTAGTATCTTGTGTGCTGGGATAACAGAAACTTTACAGTTCTTCAAAACCTGCAGGAGATACACAAAACGATGGATGATAAGCAGGGGTGTGTTAATATTATCTCATTGGGCAGGCCTGGTTGAAGTCCTCCCTTTAATACAGAACTAGCAATAAGATACAGATGCATGACCCTTTCCCTGAAACAACTAACACTAGAAACTAGTGGGTCCTAATCAGTGTTAATCCTGTTGTGCCACAGATCCCCATTTTGGGGCGTAGAAGAATCCAGATTCTTAAAAAGTTACCCTGATAGGTGATGTAGGAAAGAGTTCAGTCTATCACTTTTCATGTTTGTAAACCCGAATGTTGTTTGAAGATCGGTAGCGCTGCTGCAGCTTCGGTTTACAAAACAGTTTTAGACCATTTCCACCACATGGTATAGTAACAAAAACTCTGCGTGGCTCATCAGCTATTCCACTTGCCCATATGTTTCTCCACTCTCTAAGCATAGTGATTATCTCAGAGTGCTATTGAAGAGAGTCTCATGCAATAAAAGGAGCTATTGTTTCTTCTCTGTCTCTTGATGGGTTGGTGCAGTGCTAAAGACAATGAGCTTTAAAACAATCTGCTTCAAGAAAATCAAGTTTTTAGGAGAAATTGTATGCTGAAGATATGTAGTGAGTGTAGTATAGTATGTTATTCAAATAGTTGTGACATGGAACTCTATTTTTTCTGCATAAATTTGTCTCTCTTCATGATAGAATGTTTTGAAATTGAAGTCCATGTCAGACAACCTTCTGTATATTTGAGGTGATTGACAAACAGTGTCCCAGTCTTTGCTCTGGTCTGTTGTCTCTAAGCAAGCTTACTGTAAAATCTCCATATTTCACTTTCTGCTGGAAACTGCATGTGCAAGTCTTTGTTTGAATGGGAATGGAGGGAAGAGCTTCACTGAAGATCTGCGTGTGGACTTTCAAGTAGTATGGCTTTTCATAATAGTCTAATATTAAGTGGGCTTTAATGTATTATTAATATATTATTTAAGAACAGCATCAGTTCCCATTCTCCCTTGTCTCCTGCCACATTCTAGTTACCTAACAATTTTAGTTTTAATCATTTTTGAAGCATACATTTGAATTTGTGCTAAAAATCTGTATGCAAACTTTCACATTACTGCTCTGTGTGTTGTGGTGGCAATTGTGGTACTGCACAGGTGTTTGAATAGCCAGGGGCTTGCTACACAGAGCCAATACCTGATGGGTTTCTGCTCCTATGTAGATAAGTATTGTTGAAGTAGATGTTGGGTAATTAGCTGAATCAAATCTTACTTTTCAGACATCAGAAGGGTTGTTCCCCCTTTGCCTTCTGTACCTGGATCAAAGATAATGTCACTAAGTGACTTAGCAAGGTCAACAAAAGCCTCTGGGTCATTTGGAGTAGTTTGAGTTGAACCCTGGCAACCAAGTGCCAGTGGCTCTTCAATCTCCACTGCCCCTTCCTCCTTCTTTCTGAACAGCCAGAAACCTTATCACAGTCTACTCTGAGTTGGAAGGGACCCACACAAGGATCATCAAGTCCAACTCTTAAGTCAATGGCCCACACAGGGGATTGAACCCATGACCCTGGCATTATTACAACCAAGTTTTAACCAACTGAGCTGATCTCAGGGTCTTATGTAAAGATCTGACCCAGGTGAACTTTTGCTTATGCAGGAACACAGACTGCCCTGCTCCTTGTGGAATGATTCAGTGAGGGTTTTGTGTTTGAATAAGGATTCCCAGAACTGATTTTCAAATATAAATACCTGTGTAAATAGCCATGGGTTGCTGTTTTGAAGTATGTGGTGTCTCGCTGCAGCTGTGAGTAAGGACAGTTTGTGAAAGGCAGGATTAAGCCTTTCACTGTGTGTGACTCCGTGTTTAAAGCTCTCAGCTTACATCTGCATACATGGCTTTTGCGAGAAGTCCTGGCATGTTGGATGGGGCGCTGAGCAACTGGCTCTAGTGGAAGGCATCCCTGCCCATTGCAGGGGGCTTGGAATGAGATGACCTTTAAGGTTGCTCACACTTCAAACCATTCTGTGATTTTACAAGTGCACGGAGTTGTGCTGCCAGCAGTGCAGTGGGTGTCAGCACAAGAGCTGCCTGGGTTCTTAGATTGAAGGAAGGTCTTGAAAAGCCTGAAGGTACAACTGAAGTTATTAGAAGAGCTGTTGGTCCAAATCCTTTCCTCAGCTTTGTTTAAAGTCCTCAAAATCAGGGCATTCACAGTTGTAAGCACAGTCTACTAGCCTTTTATCACTAGAAGCATCCTTTAAATTTCAAGTCAGTAGTGGCCAAGGGTAGTCAGCGTCTCCACTGCGGAAACATCTCCTGTCTGACAAATGCTGAATAGTCTGTCAGTCAGATGGTAAACTGCTTGAACTACAAAGTGGTCAGAATACGAATGAGACTGTCATTACAGTCACTAATGGCTAATGTGTCTAATTTGCCTACAATATAATGGCTTGTCATCCTCTGAGGTGGTTAATATTATTGTGCCCTAATTGTTTTTATGGATTGCTCAGGGTTTTTTTAAGGGCCTAATGCTGCTGAAATTACTTAGACAAAAATGCTGTTAATTGTTGTTTGTTATTTGTTGAAGTAAATGACATACAATTACACCTTTAGGATGCTTTTATTTAAAATGTTGCAATTCATTAAAGCCAGAGCTGGATCTTTTCATCTACCTTACAAACTGTATATAACCAAAAATCCCAAGTGCTGTGTGTTTATATGACACTTCTGCTTCATTTGTTGCCTGGGGTGGAGTGAATTTGCTTAGGGCCAGTGGGCTTTTGACTGTCCGAAGTCCCACTAAGGGTTTCAGTGGTGATTAGTGACTTAGAGGTTCTTCAGGAAGAGATGGAACAATCTGTGCAAGGCAACAAAAAGGCTTCCCTTCAGATCCAGATTGTGATCTTACTTCTGCTGCATCAATTTTGTATAATGCTAAAAGATCACCCAGTGTTTATTCTGAGGGTGACTTGGTTGAGCTGGTGGAAGGTGTCCCCTGTGAACTCACTGTTTGTGACCCACCTCCAGTCCAAACCATCTGCTACAACTTGACTCTGCTCTGCAGTGATGTCCCCTCTGTCTCTTGAGCTGAACAGTCCATGCTCACCTTGGCAGGTGATTTCTCCACTCCTTTTCGTCAGGTTTCGCCTCTTGCCCATTTTCTGTGGACAGAGTGGAGAAGCCACAGCACAGGATCAGTGGCCAAACAGGACAGAATATCCAGACATGGTAGACTCTGGTGGTTGCAGTGTGGATGTGGACAGACTATGTGAAGCCTCTTCTACTCTTGCCTCCCGTGTGACTTGCAAAAACAAAGCTCTGTTGCCACTGTGTGCTGTGCCAGAGGGGCTCTTTGGCTGTACCCTTGCGTGCCAGCTGCACTCTGCCAGCTGTGCACGTCTGTACCTTGAGTGCAATCACAGCGGGCACCGAGGAGCATCCCCATGTGCAAATCATTTCTCATTCTGGATTGTATTAACACAGAATTCCAGGTCACTTCACCGTCTGGGCGAGACAAATGCTATTGCCTAGTCAGCAAGGGTTTCTTTAGTTCAGAGTGCTTTTTTTTGTCTGCTCTTTTGGTGTGAGTGTTCCAAATTACGTGTGTTGCAACACTCAGTGGGGTATTTCAAGACAAATCTGCGATTAAACTTCATATTGCTCAAGTAAGAGTTAAGAGTTTTGCCTTGCTTAAACAGCTTTATCAGATACAGAATTTTTCGTGCTTCCTTCACTGAGACATGTAAAGGGTGGAATCAGGAGTAGAGGTGGGAGATGCTGGATTAGGTTAGTTTTGCCTCTGTGTCTCGCGGAGCCCTGCCCTGAAACTAGTGGACATGCTTACATGTTGTGCATCAGCAGTGGCCAAATCCAGCTAATTTTTCTCTCCTGAGTGGGTGTTGGTACTGCCTGACTGTGGTTTTTGTCAAGATTTTGTTTTTCTGGTTGTATTTGCTTCATTGGTAATAATGGGGACTTGTAATTTGTAGTTTCTTGGTGTCTCTTAGCTGAAGTTGGAAATTGTTTGAGTGAAGAGGCACAATTTAAAGAGCAGGTTAAAGGCAAGAGGAAATAAATTGTATTATTTAGAGGCTGTGATGAAGAAAGCAAGCTGTAGAGTTCTAGCTCCACATCTTCAAGGTCTTTAGGTATGTTTGGATACCTGGATGACAAGAAAACTGTGAGAATTAGTTATCTGAGTTAGCTCACTATGTCTTTGCAGATGAGGGCTGTGCTGGCAAGATAGGAATTGACTTAAATTCCTGAGTTGCAGTTACTTCCTTGACCCTAAGTAGCATTTTCTTACAGATTTTGATTCATGATCCTCATGAAACAGGCAGTTGAAATCCCTATTCCTAATATCTTGCAAAGATGTAGCCAACTCCCTGAGGCTTTTTTCCTGTTAGCTAAGAGCATCCAAAGGCCCAGAGCCAGGCACTGGGGAACAGGAGGAACAGGCACTTTATTGGAATTTGGGTTACCCAACTAAGGCCCCAAAAGTCTGGCATGTACCTACATGTACACTGCTGGGTTTGTGTATTTTCACGTCTGTGCTTTCCTTCTTTCTGCTGCAGAGTGGATGGAATGGGCACTGAATCATCCATACAATATAGTAACTGGTGATTTATTCCTCTAGTTGTAATTTTGGTCTTTGGAATAGCCAAGAGTGTTGCTCCCATTGATATGTGTTCAGTGATATATATTAAAAGACCTATGGAAAATGAATTTATCCTCCCATGATGTGGATGAGCCTCACTGTAACAAGGAGTTTGTTTGGACTGCAGCTTTCTGTTGTTCCAGTTTTCTAAGGACCAAAAAATGCTTAAAATTTAAATCCCTGGATAGATATTAATCTTTATCTGTATGCTGCATGGGATTCTCTAGATGCAAGAGAATTGCTTCTAATGTTAAATCCTTTTAAAATAGCTGCATGCAGTTAAATTCATACTAAAACACATTAATTCATAGTAAGTAGTATTTGTAAACCTCAGTGTAGGTTCAGGTTTTGTCATATCACAATTTTTACATACAGAAGACCAGAGACAATTCTTCTTCCAGGTCTTGGAATCTAAACTGGTTTCATGAACAGAGAGTAGGAAGTGGCACCGATAAATCACTTGACCCTGGCAAAGTCTTTGTCTGTAAAGTAATTGCTACAGAAGCTCTGGGCTTCACGAAGAAGCTGTGCCTGTTGCCTTGACCTTAGTGGTATTTGAAATTTTTAACAAGGTGAATTAAAACTGTGGAGAACAACATCCTGGCTTTGACCAGGATTCTGGAGGTCACTTTACCACTGCTCTGTTGAAATCAGATTGTTATAAAATATTTTATGACCAGCACAGTGGAGGGGGGTTTTGTTGTTATATTAAATCAAAATAGACGATTATTTTGACTTCTGCTGTTTCATCTGCTGGGAAAATACCTTCCTGAATTTCTTGGGTTAGAGTTTTTCTTTTCAAGTGGAGTTGTGGCTACAGTGAGGGTTTTAAAATGTCAGGAAACAGCTGAATACTGAATAGAAATGGTTACCTTTTTTTGTCTTCCATGTTTGCTGTGAGCATTACCTAATTTCCTGAAAACCATTTTGTTTATATTTTTTACCTTTTTATTTTTTCTTCCACCTCTTCAGTCTATTCCCATTCTTAAGCTGCTTGATGCCCTCATCAGCTATCAGGGGAGCCCCAGACTTTTTGAATGGCACCTTTTATAATTATCCAACAATCACAGCAGTAATATAAAGAACCTGTGTGAAATTACTTACTCCTTTATCTCCCTCCCCTACTGAGTTACCAGTCAGAGTCTTGCAGCTCCCATTGATGCTTGGGGTATCTCTCTCTTCCATCCTTGGCATGCCAATTGTTGGCTGTCGGGCTTTCCAGGTAAACTGCAGACTTTGCCTTCATGTATTAAGCAAGATAAAGTCTCTACTTATCAGGATGCCTCTGCTCTGAGGATGCACAGCCAGCTGTAATTTAAAAGCTGCCATGTAGCTAACCTGTATTTTAAGGAGCACTAGGAAAACAGATCAGCTATTTTGCTTGCTTTCTTGTGGGAAAAACTTGCTCTGCCTATTTCTGGAATGCCTGGAGTGGCTGTGTAACAGAGGAATAAAAGCTGTATATTTCCTGTCAAAGGTGAAAGACAAACAAACAAAACATAATTTTTGTTATTTCCCCCTAGTGAAAATGTTTTAATGTTTTTCTGTGTGGTCTGTCTTGGCAATTGTCAGCTCTGGGAATTCTGTTTTGTCTGCCTCCATGTTTGGAGGTTCCATTGTGTAGGATGATTTGGGTGTGCTGTTGGTCCCACAGTGTAGTGGTGTCCCAGTGCAGGGTGATGAGGTGTCTGCTGCTATAGGTGGGACTCATAAACACCACAATAGTTGCAAAAACCAGTTCTAAAAGCACTGAAATATGCAATGAGGGGGTGATGCTGAATACAGGGGTCTCTGATGCCTCTCTCTCAGTGAGTTGGTAAGGCTTAGGCTTAATGACAAATGGGCTAAAGACTCAGGTTACTCTGAAGGGTTTTCCTTCCATGAATGCATGTAGTGAGATTTGTCCCAACTATGCAGATTAGGAATTTTGATTAATGGAGTGGGTTTACTGCCTGTTAGTACAGTTTTTAATGTGAAGAAATACCTGGGCTAGTGGCGTGCTGCCTGACTATGCTCTGAAGAGATGATCATTCACTTGTACTGAAGGTTTGGTTGGTACTGGCTCTTCGTGCTGCTGGTACCTGGAGGTACCAGCTTATTACCTGTGAAGTGTGTAATGCTTTTGTGTAAATTTTGTCTTCTTTCTGTAGCTTTCACTGAAGCATTTGTCTATTTAGAAGGTATTAGAAGAGCTCTTTTTTTTCCATATATAGCATTCACTTGAGAAATGAATCATTGTTCCTGGGTAGTACCTTACAGTTTTACTTTCTATTGCCTATTGAGTTGCAGTGTGGCAATGCTTGCATGGTGGTCTTTTTTCTAAATGTCAATAAACTTTTAATTACTGATGGGTAAATATTTTCAAAACATTTCACACTCTTACATTCTCGCAAATCCTCACCAGTGTTTACACAATGAGATTTACCATTTGTAATAAGTTGTGTGCTCTGTTTGTCTTAGTGCTTAAAACTGTGCATGTGGAATCAGGCACGTGCCTTTTTGAGGGTAAAAAACACAGGAAAGGATTAACCAGAGCCTAACATTAATAGAGAAGTCAAGGAATGAATCTTCAGCTACTGATGAAATTCAGATTCTTACCTTTGACCACAATCTTTATTCCATGGGCTAAGTGACTGTTTGCTTTAACCGTTGCCCTTCCCCTTTAGCTGCTCTTCTTTGTTCCCTATTTTTTCCGTGTATCTTATATTCTACCTTAGTCCCATCTGGAGGGAAAAGAAACAGTCCTCACAGAGCTTGTGTGCTGTTGGCTGCTGTCACCCCACTCCACTGCCTGATAGGTGCATTTTCCTCCCCCTCCAGACCTGTCTTGACTGTTAAGTGTCTGTTGCCTGGTCAGCAGTGCACCTCTTGGCCCTTTGTGCCCTCCCATTGCATTTGCTGGCAGTGATGTTCCCTAATTCTCTGTGTGATGCCTCATGTGGTGTTGTGCTTTGGGCCCTTTTTCGCCCCACGTCTCAGACCCACTTGCCCCACAGCACAGGCATCTTTCAGTCCCTTCTGCATTGGCCTTGTGGCAGCACGTCCATGTCATCCTTGGGTGCTCCTCAAGGTTTCTACTGCAGTCATGGGAGTCAGAGGATGAAATGATATTTGGTGAACAGCAGCTCAGAGCACAGTGAGAGCTGCTGGTGTGGAGAAAATCAAGATCCAGAGAAAGGCAAAGAAAAGAAAGGAGGTATCAGGCTACTTGGGGAGCTGAGCCATGAGTATTTGTCATTCTTTCTTCTTGAAGCATCTTTATAGCTGATCTTCGTGCTCTTTCATGGTGTGCCTGCCCCATGCAGTGAGTGTTCAGTCTCTGCTTGGTCTGTGGGCTCTGTCACCAGACAGCAGCAGTGAGTGCTGCAGTAGACATCCCTAATTAGACTGTAATCTTCAGATTACCCTTGCTTGTTGTGGGTGATTTACTGCCATCCACCCAGGCAGCATTAGGTTCTTATTTGTTTAACAAGGCTCAGACTCTGCACAGTCTCCTGTGTTGTGCCATTTACTACTTCATGAGAATGTAAAAGGCATGAAAGTAAATCCATATAGGGTATGGCCATAATATGGCATAGAAAGAAAATGCAGTATTCATGAGACAGGATCATCTGATCCAATGCTGTTGGATCAGATGAGAATGGGAATAATGGGTTGAAGTCTCTTGCTTCAGCTTGCTTAAAGATCAATTAAAAAAACACCTTTGAAAGAAATACGTGCTGTATTTAATTATTAGTTTTTAGACCTCTGTAATTTTTAGGATGTTAATTAGGAAATGTAATGAGAAACTTAAGTCTCTCTACATACCTCTGTCCTGCTCTTCTGAAGAGTAAAGCAGATAGTTCACCTGTAAGTTCTCAGAAAGTTTATCCATCAGCCATTATTCCTTTCTTATGTGGAGAGGAGTTTAACATTT
Organism: Sakesphorus luctuosus; assembly: GCA_013396695.1. Taxonomy (NCBI): domain Eukaryota; kingdom Metazoa; phylum Chordata; class Aves; order Passeriformes; family Thamnophilidae; genus Sakesphorus; species Sakesphorus luctuosus. Next base: position 308,537 of record VWZD01010851.1, on the reverse strand, counting down.
ATCACTGTGGCAATCTTAATTCAGGAGTATTAGAAGACCTTTTGCCAAGGGCCATGACCCCAGCTGTTTTCAGGCTGTGGAGCTCTGAGGATCAGCAGTCCAGGGGATGTCCACCTGGGAAATTTCACCTGTCCTGGTGATGGTTACCCCCCTCCCAGAGCAAAGCAGGAACAGATGCTGAACTGTGTATGTTTGTGGTTAGGGGCAGTTAGTAGGACTTGGGGAATGCTACAAAGTCTTGTAATCATTGTCCTGCAGTCAAGTGAATTTGTGATAGTCTTGGTTTCATGAAATAAAAATGAAAAGAAATTTTTCAGTCCTCTTAGCTAAAGTGAAGTGCTTGTAAATGTGAATGGTGGCTTGGCCTCCAAAAGGCAAATAAAAATTCATTGTGGGTTGTTGTTTTTCAGATGCTTTATTTCTGTGCCTTAATCATAATTTGGGGGGCCTGACTCATGATTTTTAAATGCTAGGGAGTGCTATAGTGAGAATTACGTATCAAACTATAATTAGATGCATTTTAACTAAGGAAACGGCAACAGTGAAGGGAACAGGAGAAACAAGACCAATCTGGGCACTCCTTTATAGGTCGTATTATTGAACATTTTTTCTTGGCACCCAGCATGCATCTAGCACAAACACACTTGCTGAGCCTTATGGACAAATGCTGAACATCTCCAGGTTTTTGTCTGCCCAGTTGGATGAGGCAGTAAAAATGCACATGAGATATTTATTCTTTCTATCCCATTCCAGCCACTGCCTTTAAATGTTTAAGCGTATCCAGAAGGGAACAGCAGAGTGTGGAACTTGAGCTTGCTGATCCAAAAATGGTAACAACAAAAAAAGAGTAAACCTATCATTAGAGGAATCATGTGTTTTGATAGTTCTGTTTAGACAACAGAACAAGTGAAAACACTTATCTAGTGTAGTTCAGTAATGCTAATGGGTCCAGAATGTGATAACATGTTTATTTTTGCCTTGCATCTTTGATGCTTTCTCTGATTTTGTTTTAAAAATACTGTTTTGTGCTTCACTTGTCAAACAGGCCACTGCTAGTGAAATTCTTGTACTAAGAGGGTCGAGTTTGTTGTTCTTCTGCACCTAATCTGTGGAAAAATGTATTCACTGGCCTGAGTTGTTATACTGTCAGTTGGTTTTACAAGTTTACTGCAAGTTCTGTTTTCTGCAGAACAGCAGATCTGCATTGTGAGGAAAAGCAAAGTTCTCTCTGCTGGTGTGGACGCAAATGGGCTCGTGGGGTTTCCTCTGGGGTGTGGGCTCTCCTCTCTGTGGCACAACCAAGAGCACATGTGTAGTGTGCTTTCAGTTGAAAACGTGTCAGCCTAGATGAATATGACCTTGCTCAGGACTGTAGAGCTTAATAAGTTCTTTCCCAAATTTAACTTGATAATTTAATTTCAGATCCTGTCTTGTGTGGCTGTGCAGTCTGTCTTGTGAGACTCTTACTCCTTTCCACTTATAATCAATAACTTACTTTGCCTTAGAAAAATTAAAAAGAATCCTAAAATTCCTGAGAAGTTGTTTCCACTCCTGTAACGCACCTGTCTACAGGTATTTCTTAAACTGTTGGGTAACTGCTAAGAACAGATTAGTTTTCAACAAGTTTGAAGGAAGAAATGTTGAATGTACCAGAGAGGAAAATCTCACAAAACACACTGGCTCTGGACTAGGCATTGAGCACACAAATGTGGTTTAAAAGTATTTTTAAACCAACTCTCAGGCAATATTCCTATCTTAAGATGCCTCGTTGAAGGACTAAGTAGGTTGAATGATTTATTTAGTGAATTTTTACTTTTGTCCTCATACTGAGTAGATTTCTTGCATTAATTTCTTGAAGGTTTGTTTAGGATTTTTGCATACTCTTTTCAGCAACATCTTTTCAATATTGATACTGTAAAAGACCATAAAACTTCAGAAAGTTGATTCATAAGGAAGAGTAGTTTGAGTCCTCTGGGCTTATCATTTGCCTGAGGAAGCTGGTACTCCTCATCTCAGAAGAGTAGTGGGGAGGTACCCTTGGGATTTCTTACCTCCTTTCCCTGGTCCTGTCCTTGCATCCTTCCCTGTCTCGAGGCAGGTGGTGGCTGTGCGTGCTGTTCCTTGAAAACTTGCTCACAGGTGACGCTGCAGACACGCCAGCTCGAGAATAACTTGTGCCTCGGTGGTTTTTGAAGCGGATTACCTGAACGCTTTGGATCATCTCCAAACCTGCCTCAGCTGTCACCAGCATCTCTTCCCACTTCAAAGAGTAAGATATTCTATAAATAGTGGTGCTAATTAGGCTCTGGTTTTGTCCCAGTTCGCTCAACTCCTTTTGTCCCCTGTGACAGGACCATGGAGTGAGAGGCAGGGCAGGGTGCACAGCTCTGCTGGCATTTAGTCTTGTCCTAATTTCTGGCTGTTCTCAGGAACAGGTTGTCTTCCTTCATATATTCTTATTCTTATTTAAAAACTGGCTTTTTTAATTGGGAAAAGTGTCAGAACCCCCTTGTCAGCTGAGAGGAAGGGATTAAGGTACTCCAGAAGGAAGGAAAATGCACGCACTTGGAGGGCAGGGCGGGAGAGGGTGATGGTAAGATGGTGAGACGGAGAGGCTTTGGGAGGTTGGAAGGGAGGTGAAAGACTGGTAGGGTTTAGCAAAATATCGGCAAGTAGTTTGCAGCACCAGGGGCACTGAAGAAGCAGCAATATTAAAAGCAGAGAATAAAGGAAAGAAACATTTGTGTGAAGCAGAACAGTGGAGGAAGAAAGGCTGTAGTTGGGAAATTTGTGAATGGGTATGTGGATAAATCAGAAGGGCAATCAATTAAGAATAAAGTTCATTGAAGTGGACAGTTTAGGAACAGCTCAGTTGGTTAGGCAGGATAACCCAAGGAAGTAACAATTAATTAAAACAACATGGGCTAAATTACAATCTCAGTGAAGAAGCTCAAGTATCAGATGGAAGAAGATCACTTGAGTAAATTGAAGGTCCAGTTTCAATGGCCAGTGTGAGGTATAAGAGAGGCTATGAAACCGTAATAGGAGAGGGCATTTTCATGCCACAAGATAGATTAATTTTGCTTCAGAGATGACTGTTCAAGTGGTGAGATTTGGAAGTAGAGTGATGAAATATGTGGAGTTCAGCCCACTCACTGCAGCTATCTCTGGTACCTGTCCTACTTAAAAGCTGTGGTAGGGAAAATGTCCATATGGTTAGCAATAAGACAGGAAAACAACATTTGTTGCTCAGGGTTGGTTTTTTTTCTTTGATTGCATCTTGCCAACTAGACAATCCACAGACTTGACACCTAGTGAACTTTGCTGAGGGTTAGACTGTTCTCTGGAACTCCAGCAGCTCAGGGTTAGGGAGGATGAATTGCAGCAGGTGATTCTTTGACTTCTCTTATCTAAAGCCAAGGCTGGTTACTGTGGGTTTGGGGTGAGGCTTTAAAACAAAGACATGCTTTGTTCTGTCTGGATGCCATCCATAGCATTCTGCTGAGATGACTTCTCACTGGGTATTCTAATAGGATCGTACACATGGTTGGCATTATGATGTATAGATAGTGCAGCTGGAAACAGGGACTGAAACTGCACTGTTCTGAGCATATTCATCTACTCAAATCTCCTTGGCCAAAAGCACCTTGGCTAGTTATGGTTCCAAACTGTGGAACAGCTCTGGGAAGGCGAGGGGTTTGTGGGGGCAGAGATGGAGCCTCTGCACTTCTGGTTGTCAAATGCCAGCACCTTCTCCAGACTGATCGCACCATGCAGGAAGGAGAGTGGAAAGTGGTGAAATTCTATTTCTCGGGTGTTCTCTTTCTCTCTCCTCCTTGTTCTGCAACATTTTCATCATCCAGCTTCTGCTCCAAATGTACCTCCTTCCCAGTGGCTGTGAAAATACACCTTTGGGGATCTGCAGGGCAGAGTTGTGAGAGGTGTGCAGCATAAACCAAGTGATAATGGATTTTTATTACAGTGCATAAGAACACAGAAATGTCTCTAATAGAACAGATTACTAGGTCAGGTCTATTTGGTTTAGTTTCCTATCTGTGTCAAGGCCTGACACTAAATGTTGCAGAGGAAGTCATGCAATGGGTAGTAGTAGTATAATCTCCCAAATAAATCAACGCCTCAGATTCTTAGAGCTTTGAGACTTCATTTACCCTTCATTAACTTAGTTTAGCACCTCATTCATAATTACTGTTGTTAATTATAACAACTTTTCATATTCATGCTGCATATATAAACAATCTTTTCTTAACCTTCATTATGCTTAATTTAGGAAATGCAGGTGTTCTTAGAATCATTAGTTTTTAAATATATGTCTTATTCTTAGATTGTTGCTCAGTTGATTAAAAAATGTGTTTCCTCTTCTATATAACCCTCATATACCCTTTTTGTATTAATTTGCTTTTTTATCTAGTTTATTTTTAGATTGTGACATTGTACCAAAAAGCAAAATGTCATCATGCTGTTGAAAACTAAATGGTGCAGCTTCAACCCTGTTGTAAACAGTTTAACCACTGTGGAAATTGAATTATTGCTCTTTAAAGTTGTTCAGCTGATAGTTCTTAAATATGATTAATTTTTTTCCTAAATAATCCACTGCTTCAGTTTCTTGAGTAGTGTAGATGAACTGGCCGAGATTCAGTAGAGCTCTGTAGCTTGTCATGCATTCTTGAGCTGCAAAGTGAATTTCCAAGATGAGTATGTGACCTGCAAAGCTGGCAGTTGGAGTGCCCAGTTGATGGGTTCTCTCAAACCAGCGACTTGCAAGCCCAGGAGCTCTGAGTATAATGAAAGGCTCTGTCAAAGACAGCTAATACTGGGTTAACTTTTGGGTAGCCTACATCCTGTGGCTGAACATGGAAGTCTCCTCTTGCAGGTCACGGAGAGTAACATTTATCTGCCTGACAGGGCACGTTTCTCATTTTCATTCACTAGCAGGGAGGAAAACCAAAAACCCAGCAGTTGTATTGGAATCTATGTCAGATCATTGTGATATCAGTCCAGTGTTGCCCTGACAAGTCAAGGAGGAAAAGGGTCAGGAAGAGAGAGCGTTGTGGGTGGTCGTCTCTTGGGACCAGGGACTGCCTCTGCTCTGTGTGTCTGCTATGGGATTCTTGTTTCTAACAGGTAGTTTCCACAAGGCTCCTAAATGATTATGAGGCACTTGCAGTCCAAACTGATGAGTTCAAGATCAATCAATAAATTGCAGAGCCTGCTTTACTTCTTCCTCACTCCCCTCAGACATCTTGAATGCCACTATTTCATGGGCCAAGGGTTTTATTGATTATATAACCCCAACCAGTGCTTCCTCGTTAGTGAATAGTAGATCCAGTTGTGAGCTGACACATCAGTATGTGGATCAAAAATCTTCCCTGACTCATTCCAGAAATCTCCAGGTTTCTGTTACCAGCACTGTGCCTCTTCTGGAATGGGCACCATGGATGTCTGGGTAAAAGTAAACTCAGGTTATTGATTTATTTGTATGTTGGAGAGATGGGGAGTATGTCAGGACCACCTGCAGTTGGAGGTGAAGCAACAGAGTATGACAGGCTGAAGGTGGGTGGGAAACAGGAAGGTTCTCCCTTGGGCAACGGAGTGCCACCTGGGAGTGGTTAAAGGATGTCCCTGCCGTCTCGAAATAGCTGTTCCCCACAGGGATTACGTAGTGGGAAATGAAGGTGGAAGGTCTGAGCAGAGTCACTACAGTTCAGCTTGCTGCCTACTCACTATGGAGAAGGGCTCTGGTTGTTGGAGCTCCAGCTGTGCAGCATTTGCATAGTTCTTTAGGAGCTGTACAGCTCCTCTTCCCCTTTCCTGTTTAGAGGCATCACTTGGACACACTAGCTTGAGAGACTGCATGGCTGTGAGTTTTATGTCTTGTTTGTAACTGCTGGTTTATAAATTCCCCTCTCAGATCTTCTCAGAACCTGGTTCCAGTATTTTTTGTTATTTAGATTTCTTTGGATTATGGGTAGTCTGTGAAAACTAGAGCGCTGCAGCTAATTAAAGTGTAGCATTTCAACAGTCCTTCAAGCAAAAATAGTTTCCTGTGATATATGTGGCTGTATATGTCAAACTCTTCAGGTTTTCCTTTTATTTAGAATTTCACAACATTGCACTATATATAACTGTTACAGGCATTACAAGGAGCATGTTTTGCATTGCTGTAGTGTATGCCAGGCAGCTCCCTAAGCAGCAACAGGTTCCCTATTTACTACCTTTACTATAATGAATCCTGTAACTGGGTTTTCTGGGAATAAAGAAGTCTATGAAGGATGAAAAACTCTCAACCAGTAGAGCAGAAAGAGGAGGGAAAGTTAAGTTCCAGACTTGAATTCTGACAGGAACATTTCCCATAGCTGTAGGGAAGCTGTTCTGCAGCGCTGGAAGCCTCGGGTTTCCCAAAACCACCCTTCGGTGTGAGTGCCTGTGCAGAGGAGGTGTGATGGTATAGCTGGGGGCAGGTCCAACAGATGGCAGAGACAGGAGAGGTGGATGGAAAATAAACATCTTGGCAAAGCTGAGTAGGAGTCATAGCATGTAGTAATCTCTGCGGTTTTGTGTTTGACAGCCTTTTAGGAATTCTGATCTCACAGATAGTGTTAGCTTGTTAAAGGCCACCAGGCTGGGCAGAGGTTGAAGTTGGATACGTTGCGTTTTCTGCCAGGACTTCAGGTCTGTAAGAGCTTAGTACATAAATCACATTTATCCCCCAGGAAGCTGTTTGATTGCTCTGGGTAATGGGGTTTATGAATTCCCGATTTATTCTCAGCAGCATGGATTTATTCTCAGCAGCATGGAGCATAATGCAGCAAACTAGTTAGATGGGGATAGACTCAAATATGCTTCCTGTCACCTCTTGTTTTTAACTGCCAAGCAACTGTCTGGTTTCTAATTCTGCTGCTTTTTCTGTGCCTGTGCAGGCAATGTCCCCACCCCAAACCCAACCTCAAACCACTAAACATTGTGGTGTGTTGTGAAACTCCGTGTTCATAGTGAGTGCTGCTAAATATAAGTTGTTTAATGGTAATGGCAAAACAGTGTGCCATGAGTTGGAAGTTGTACATATGTGATGACCTTGATGACCAGAGCTGTTTGGATTATACGATGAATAAGGACATGATGTAATGATGTGCCTGTGAAGTTCTGTGGCTTGTGGAAACTTGAGTTTCAGCGCCATGGGAATATTTGTCCTGAAAGGGCAGGTTTACATTCCCTGATTACACTGGCAAATTCTTTCTAGCGGGCTGGGGAAAGTGTTCAGGGGAATCCTGCCAGCTCTTTGTATGATCTGGAATAGCTCGGATGATAAGCCTCGGCATGTCCTTTGGAAGCAGCTATTGACTAATAGAAATGTGAATTACATGTTTAGACTAAACAGGGAGTCCTTAGATCCCCAGTACTTAAGTCTGACCCAGGAAATTCCTAGTGTTTTATACGCCCTGGAATCAAAGCTGATAGTTGTGGTGGCGAGCAGTGAATTGATGCTGTGATTCTAGCCAGGGGGACTTGGCTCAGGTTAGATTGCCAGTGAGGAAGTGGAGTGACTCAGGAACGAGATGTTGTGGGTGGAAAGTGACAAAATGTCTACTGGACTCTTCCACATGTGTTGTTAGGTACTGGTGAGGTTACTTTGCTGCAGTGAGTGAGCACTGGAGACATTGGAGGTCCAAGAATGCTTTAAGTAATCACAAGAGAGTTGTAAGTAAATTGGCAGCACAGTTGAGACCAAATGGCACAAGTTTACTTCTGCATTAGCATTTATCCTTTCTGATGAGGTGCTAGATGGAGTAAGGCATACAGCAGTGTTTGTTATTGAGAAAAAAAAAATCACTTTCCTGTGTGTTCTTGTTGTCTAGGCCAGGAGATAAGCAACAGATTTTAATGATATAGAGTCAACTATGGATATAAAAGATTGAGGTTCATCACACTTACTTTAACTACCTAAAAGTTACATTTCTCTGATAGTACTCCTACCATGGCTTCCTCCACTATAAGTAATGAACAGGCAGAGGTACTTGCAGATACTGACAGTTCTATTCTGCTTAGATATCTGTGTTAGGGTAGGGTAAGTGTCCTTCTGCTGACTGAGGAAAGTCTGGATGACCAGCAGAAAATAAGTGCTGTGACATGGCTGGGCTTCGGTGGCAGAGCATCTTAAGAAGAACACAGACCTGAAGCACACACACAAGACTGTTACATGAGTGCAAAATGGAGCTTTGACTATCACAAATCGATTGATACCACACATAGACGTCACTCAGATGCTGAGAATGGAAGCAGGAGAGTAGCAAAAAGAAATCCTGTGTTCCAACAGCAGACAGCTTCTGCTTTTGCTTTATCATACCAGAGTCCCAGTTCTGCAGTAGCCCTGGTGATCATCAATACACTTGATTTTTGTTTTCTACTGGGTCTGCAGAAGAGCAAGCTGTGAAGACAAACAGGGTACATTGCCTCTTGTTCCTGTTTGCCGTTTAACTTCTTTTTGTGTGGCTTCAGCAGAGATAAAAATATGTAAAAAGACTTGGAATTGAAGCTTCTAATAAAAAGACCTTCCAAACTGGATATATCTTTTCCTTTATTTCAATCCACTAAGTGCATTTAGCAAAGTATTTACATCAATGAAACTGCTTTTTACAGTACCTAGTACTCAGGCAAGGTTTAAAACACACTAGCAGAACTTCAAAAGTAAAGCTTTTAACCGCAAACAAGGGAATTGCAAGTTCAAGGTATGTTTCAGATAAATGGCTCTGTTTTAATCTGTGGTGATTTTATTATTCATTTTCATCTGTTAGAAGCCATCTGTCAGCACACAGAAGGATCACTGAACTCAGTTCAGAAATATCTCTGGATACTTGGCCAACTGATCATCATCTGTTTACAAAAGTGATGTTGGTGGTTGCAGCAGCTTGGGCTGTAAGTGAAGTCCAGTGTCAGTGCTTGGCAGAGCATTAAATCATGGCTTTCATCCAAAATTGGACTATTACAGCTTAACTGGTGTGTAATTCTGGGTATACAGAAGCAACAAAGAGTACAGAGTTTTGTCCATGTTTCAATCCAAGGAAGCTAAAGCAGGGCATTATTTGGCATTTACTGGATTTGTTTTTCTCTCTCAATCAGTAAGAAATGTGATACATATGACTGGACTCTTAATCATAATCCACCCACTTTAAGGAATTTGTCTCACTGGCTAATTTCATTCAGATTAAATAGAATAATAGAAGTCTTAGAGTTTCATGACAAACTGCATACAAGAGAGAGATCAAACCCAAGGTTTCCTATTCTGTTTGGCTGATCAACTCATCCTGCTAGCTGGCAGGGCATTGGGTGGATGCTTCCCAACCAGGCAAAACTTGTTCCATCTCCTAAACAACTGATAGATATGAGATATAGGAAGCAGTTTCTGAGAAGTGAAAGGAACGAGTTTCTCTTCAAAACAGGGTTTTCTTCAGTCTGTTCCTTCAGATCTATTCATACGTCTTTGATGGGTTAAAACTTTTCTTCATATGCCTTTGAAAATATGTTTCTCTTTCATGCGTTTTCCTGTGATACTTTTACATATTCAGGTCTCTGTCACATATCTAGGCAATGGCTGCCTGGCTACCTACACTTTTTGCATCAAAAAGCACTCAGAGTGACCAGTGCAGGAACATTACTTTCCTCTCCATTTCTGTGGTCTCAATTTTTTAGGCATTTTGAGGTGCTTAAATCTGATTTTTTTTTTCTATCCAGTTCACCTTCTGTGAAGGGGCATGACTTTAGCTATCAAATGAGTGAAAAGCTCCCTGTGGACTTCTTTGGATTGGAGCGTGGGGGCACTTTTGCAAGGAGCATTATGTAATACTTACTGGGCTTTTATCTGGGTTGTAGAAGCAGGTGGAGAAGTCACTGTAGTGTGATAATTGACTGCTTAGATTTAGGTGCTATGTATCATCACTCTACATAGTGCAAGCTCAAATGCAAGATTAGAGCTGCTTGATTTATTTTTAGTGAATCTCCTTCTCCTGATAGAACACAGCCATCCCGTGCCCTTGTTGAAGCAGAGTATTTCTTTGCACTCGAGTCGGTGCAAAACAAGCAGCAATTTTGCTGAAAGGAACAAGGGAAGTGGTAAGAACAACTCATTTCCCCCTCCCTGCAGCAGCACCATCATGTAGTGTGATTTTCTGTCTCAGTTGGTGGTTCTGCTATTTTACGAGACAGCTATTCATTAATTTTCCCTCATATCTGTGAAAGCTGCTCTCCTCATAGAGGTTTATAAGATTAAAAAAAAAAAATAGCGCATGAAGCAATTAATCTCTCCCCCTGCCCCACTCCCCTTTGCCTCTGAGTTCTCTGTGGCAAAACTACCCGCTTGTGCAGTTGTGCCAGCTCATCTTTCTGACAGCCCACTGTGAGGGCTGTATCAACAGAGAAGAAAGACCATCAGATGTGGCTGCTGGCAAATAGGATCCTTCCATGGGATGCCATGCACAGGCAGAAGACCTACAGTCCGTCCCTCACAGCTCGTGTTAACTGCAAAAGCCTCTACAGGCTTTCTTGGGTCTGGAGCAGCAGGTCTGGCTTCATGGACTGGAACTGAGCTACCAAATGTAGATGTCTCTTTCTAAGGAAGTTGGACACTTTATGGTCATTAGAGAGGAAATAGGTGTCTAGTTTGAGGTGAATCTCACCCTGAAAGACGCTGTGTCCACTTCAAGGAAGCCTTGGAAGTGTTTGCATTTCAAACACTATAAATGAAGTGAGATGAGCCCTGTGTTTCCTGTGGGATAGGCCCTCACACACAGTTTTTACACTGGGGGACTGGTGGTGGTGGCGTCAGCAAAGCAGAGGAGCAGTCTGGTGCAGTGCCAGTGAATTCCAGCTCTGTGTGAGGTCACTTCTCTCGAGTTGCTGGCTGCTGCCCAGAAACCATCATTTGAGCTCCTGCTCAGATTCATCACTGCTCAAAGGGCCGTGGCTGTTCATGGCAGTTCCCAGGTGAGAAGTCGAGTCACTGCTGCTGTCTCTCCTGGATGTGTTTGGGAGCAATACAGACAACTCAGAGATGTCCTGCATCCCAATAGATTTTACTGCATGAGTAATAAAGTGCTATTTTTGCTATTGCAAGTCACAACTTGTGGTGGTTTCCTTATAATGCAGCTCTTTATATATCTGGTATGACAGTCTTAGGAGAACTTTTTATCTGCCAGAATACTAGAATTTAACTCTATAATTCAGATGTTATAGTTTATACATTATAATTTGTGTTTCAAAGCTTATAAGCAGGCTTTGTGCATAGGAGTTTGAAGCAAGTTTGCATGAATCAAAATATGTTTTCTCTGAAAAGAGGTGAACAGTTTTGTGTTTCAATAGCTTTCCAGATCAGATCTGCTCCATTTTTAAATAAAAGAATTGGGAGGAGGAAAGGTAAACTTAAGGCTTGTCAGATGTTCAGGTAGAGTTCTGTTCACTGAGATATAGCCTGGTCTCTTCTAGTGCCCAGACATTGTTCAGCAACAAAAATAGTCCCTGGCAAATTTTGGCCTCATCTGTACTTCTACAATTTAAATATTGCACTATTCAGTCCTCAGTTGCACTTGCAATAATAGTGAAGGTATGGAATGTAATGATGTGATGCTATTCCAGAATCATGTCCCATGTGATATAAAAGTGTGTATAAATATAAAAGTGTATATAAATGTGATGCTATTCCAGAATCATATCCCATGTGATATAAAAGTGTATCCTTCCAATTACTTCTCTTAAAATGCTGAATTTTGATCAAAGAGAGAATGCAGAATCAACTGTGTATCTTTGTCCCACTCTCTAAAATTCAAAGGAGAACCTGATAGAGATTAGATAATCCAGAGTATTTGAAGATTCAAAGATTGAGCTAAACACAGTTAAATCGTATGAGAACAGAATTGAGGCAAGTTTGGGGAATTACAGGGTGCACCATCTAACACTGTTGCTACTTCTGTCTTCTGAGAGGGGATGAAAGGCTTTAGATCCTTGAAATTTTAAAGCACTAATCTGTCCTTGTTTGGAAGGAGGGTAGAATAAAAAAATCCCTGCATTTGCCATTATATATGAACGTTTCTAGGAAAAAAAAAAATATCACTTGTACATTTCAACAAAAAGGAAAAAAAGAGTTGGACCGAATCACTCAGAGATTGGGATGATGTGCTGCAGTGGATGACAGCTCAGATTTTGCCTCCTGCAGATCAGCACAGTTTGTTTGTACAAGGCCAGGGAAGCAAGGATAGAGTAACCCAACACACAGGATGGAAAAACAGTTTTACATTTCTTTTACAGTCTGGGAAACAGAACTGCGAACTATACTGCGTGGGAGGCACCGGATTTTTTGTTCAATGCTTTTAAAATAGACAGTGAAAACCCAAATATTGTCAGGTTAAATAAAAACAGGTAGTGAACACAATATTCTCAGGTTAAATAAAATACTTTTTTTTCCTTTTGGGCACCTCAGAAAAGCCTGGAGTAAAGTTATAAAAGAAAAGGCATCCATGATGCAGGAAAGACATAAATGCTTGATTTCATAATTTCCCTCCTCCAACCTCTAACTATTAATTTGTAATTTGTAGCAAATTATCTTTAATTTACAGTTTAATTTCTTACTCAATAAAAACATATAGCTGTACTGCTAAGATAATGAATGTGGTTTTTGGGAACTTCCTTTTTCTGAGAAGTGTCTGTGGTCTCTTCAATCTCTTTCCTTTCGTGCAGGTTGCAGTGCCAGGCTATTCAACATGCTTTGCTTCTGTCTGCAGCCTTTTTATTGTCCTGATATCTTTCCTCTCTTGAGAAAGATGGGGAAAATATTATATGGTCTCTGTAAAGTCCAGACACCAGAAATTGCTGCAGAGGGCATTGAAATAGGTGGAAAGTTTCATATCAGGAAACAATGTAATAATAAATATGAGGAGGACAATGGTCATGACTTTAGTCTTCATAAAATCTTACCGTATTACAGAAAGCTTGCCTGGGAAGTAAATCAGATCATCTCTCTGTTCTGCTCTGTAGTATCCACTATTCATATTTCTTTTTCATTGCATTTAGGCCTATTCTTCAAGCTTAGGTAACTGAGACCTTTTCAAAAAGGAACCTGTGAAGAGCAACGTATTCTTGATTTAGATGTTGGTTTTGGCAAAGGTCTTAATTCTAGTTAGAGCTTAAACTATTACTGCTGTCCCCAAAAAAGAATTTTATATGCTTTTCTGAATATTGAAAGCATTTGTATTGGCCATTCCCTTATTCATTTGGTACTTGTCCATGGTGTTCCTAGGAGGGCAGTTTCATAATCATATTCCCAAATAGTTATGCTGGGGGTAATTTTAAGTTTTGTCTCAAGTGGGGTGGAGTCTGCTGTGGAGAGGAATAGTGTCAAAATACTTGTCAAGGCTGAAGCCAGCTTTGGTTTTGATGTGAAGGAGGAAGACCATGTGGCTGTGTTGTGTGACTTAGAATTCATTCAGTGTGTCCCTTAGCATGTGGTGACAGCAGAGTCGCAACAGCCTCTTCCCTCATTCTGCGTGGAAAATTAATAGCAGTTACTTACGTTCCACCCACAGCTTTGGTACAAGGGCCAGAGAGGTGTTTGGAGCAGGAGTTTGATGTGTGTGATATCTGACCTGATGAAATTGGAACATTACATTCCACTTGGTTTCCTTATGCCTGCTGTTGCTGTCCTCTGCCCTGCCTGAGGTGCAGGCTGGTATGCCTTAGATAGTAAGATACTTTAAACACTGTGAAAACCTCAAAGCCTCAGTGGATTCTTCAAGCCAACCCCCAGTTACAAGTATTATACTGAGCTCTTTAGGAAACAGAAATCCATTGTATATGACCAAACCCAATCAATGATGTTTTCACAGAATATTCAGAAGCCAAATGCCAAGTGCAGCTACAAGCTCATGCCACCACACTGATGGTAATTGAACCAGTGATTCTGCTGTTACTGAATGGCTTCTGTAGAGCCATAAAATTCTCAGGCTCCTGGCTTGGAGCAAAAAATGGCCACAAGTAGAGCCATCACATGGCTATGTGAGAGGACTCTCTTACAGCTGTAAGCATTAGCTACTGCCTGCTGTAGGGGATGGGGTACAGGCCTAGATTTTTTTGTCTGTTCTTGGATGGTGATGGTCACTGTATGGATGAATTCAGGATGTATGCAGGTATGAACTCAGATTAATTCTTGATCCTCGGTGTTTCTTTTGATCAGTGGTCTGCAAGACAACGTTAAAATATTATTGATAAGTTTTTCAGATCAGAAAAGAAGCAGGGTAGCAAATGATCCAGGAGACAGCCTGGATCTCCTGCTAAGCATCCTGATTTTCAATAGGACTAGATAGGAAATCTCATATTTAGCAAACCAAAGTGCAGGTTGCAGTTACAGATGGATGTTCCCAACCTAAGAAGCATTGACACCAAAAATAGTGCTAAATAGTTAATAGTTGACTGCTTTGGCCTTGGGTGTGGGTAATAACTAAGATCAGTTTGTCCCTGTAGTTGGCAGGGGATGACAATACTTGAGATAGTATTTCTATTCAGTGTGGGATATTTAAAGGTGGATCTTGAAAAAGAGAGAATAGACACAAGAACTATGAAGAGTGTAAAAAAACTTTGTTCAAAGTGAGAAATTCAGGAAAACTTGTGCTTTTTTGGTCACCAGAGGGGAAGTTGAAATTTCAGAAGACAGGGATCTCTTAAAGGAATGAGGAAGAATAATTAGAAACTCAGCCAAAACCTGGAGTGCCAAAAAATCAGACCCTGAACTGGTTGCAAATTTATTAAAGACAGTATTTTAATAAGCAGTGATTTGGGTTTCTCTCGTGCCACCAAACCTGGCAAAAACATCGGGACGTGTTATTCTTGTGGAAGGACTACACCAAAGACCTAATTAGGAGAACTTTTCAGGATTAGATTTTGAGACTCATGATATTGGAGGTGGTCAGTCCAGTTGTGTTTTAGAGCCACTTTTGGTATTAATCCCTAAAGTATATCCAATAGGGATGTTACCTCAGGGTTCCTTAAGCATGCAGGTGCTGGGAAATAGGTGTTGGTTTAGCTGAGGACTCCCCAGGGTTCTTGGCAGGTCCTCCTGCCTCTACTGGAGGGTACATAAATTGAAGCAATTGAGCAATTACACTGAAATGGAGCTGTGCAGATCTTTCCTAGTGAACCCAAGCGACCACCCCTGCCCTGGATTTCAGCAGCGCCGTGAATCTCTGGTTGTGAGTGAAGGCCTGATGGTTTTGGCGTGACACTAACTGGAACTCCAAAGGCAGATTAATTTTTTTCCCTAGGCCTTCAGATTTATTTGATCTCAAAGCAAAACATGGGAAGTTGAAGCAAATGTGAATTGCAGTGTAAAGGAAAGGAGGTTTAAGCCAGACCAAATACTGCAGGGTTGTGCTTCAGATCCTGGTGCTGTTTTGCTGTTGCTGGACAAAGGGTAATACCAGCTAAATCCAGGCAGCTGAGCAGAGTTTGACTAAAGCTACTCATTTGACGAATTGGTTTTTGTCTTAAACTTGAACCTGAGTCATTATTTTGTTGCTGCTATTAAAGCCATACTGCCCTTAGTCAGTGACGGGACTGCTGACACTTGCTGGAACCTGCAAGAGCAGCATCAAGCTGTAGTCTCTCCTGTCCTTTCCCCAGCCTATAGGTGCTGGATCATCCTTCCTGGGGAACTGTTCAGATAAGGCTTAAGCCTTCAGTTCTCCTTCACAGAATCATAAAATTGTTAAATTTTGAAATGACCTCCAAGGTCATCAAGTCTAACCTTCAACCAAATACCACTATGCCCACAACCAAATACCACTATGCCCACTAAACCATATTGTAAAGTGCCACGTCTTCTTGTTTTTTGAATGCTTCTGGGGATGGTGACTGCACTGCTTCCCTGGGGAAGCTTCATGAAGCTGCCCTCCTGTTGTTGCTGCCTGACAAGTGGCTCTCAGTCTGATCTTTTCCTCATTGATGTGCTCAATCTCCCTTGCGTGGGTTGAAAAGGAAAAAATTTATAGCAATAATTTTGCTCCCCTTCCCTTGTGCAGTGTTGGCAGCACTTGGATGGTTCATGCAGGGCAGCATCCCAAGGCAGGCAGCAAAGGCAGCTGGAGAAGTGGTGGTATGCTGGAAGGCAGGACCCCCACACACACCTGTAAGCTAAAGCTGAAGGGCTGTAACTTCCTGGCTGACAACTTGTGCTATGGAATTGCCCATTTCTGCTTTTAGGTGTTATATTTGCTGTCAGTTGGGATGCTTGAAATGGCTACTTGGAGTCATGATTGACTGGGCCTTCAGTCATACCAGGGTGAGATGAGGCAATCGACTAGCTGCAAACTGAAACGTTCATAAACTTAAGATGAAGAACAAGTAGTCTGAGGTTTTTATGTAAACTTTCTCACTGACTTTATCTATGAATTTAGGTTTATACTTTGCAAGGAGGTCTGACTTCCTCTCTGTTTTAAGGTGGAGGAGGGTGCACACCTCAGCCCTTTGGTCAGACTGAGGCTTTTGAGGCAAATCTAACTGTCCCCAGTTACTGCATCTCAGTAATGCCTTCAATTGTTACAGTCACTCACAAGGTCTTTATGAAATCAGACCAGAGTTAGTCTGCAGTAAAACCCATGAAAATAAGGTCAAGTGGCTGTAGGATGGTTGGTACCACTGTGCCTCTGGCCTCTATCAGTGTGTGATGTCTGCTGGTGTAACCTCAGCCAGGTGCACTGTGGAGACACAGGTGACCTCTCAAAACTGCTGCTCAGGTCCCGCCTTGTGCACAGGGTGCTGCTTGAGTTGATGTGCAGAGCCACTTCAGTGCTGATGCTGCCTTGTACTTAATGACCTGCTTGGTGCCCAATTTCAGCTGAAGTCTGAGAGGCCTGAGATTGTCAAAGTAATTTTTCTCCTGCTTCTCTCACAAGTAGGGATTTGTCTCGTAAGTGCTCTCAAATCTGAGGGTCCCCAGTGCCTTTTCAATATCAATATCCTTTAAGTCCTCTCATAAACAGGTCTCCTCTGAATTGGAGATAACTTTGAGTCAAAAGTATATTCTTTATGTCCTGCAAGTGAAGGAATACTCGCAGTGAATTGAGATTCTTGACTAAAAGCTGCTGCAATTTTGCAACCAAATACCTAACATTTTAGTTATGCATTTTAGTCAAGCTCAGCAAATCGGTTCAGTCTCTGATCCTGCAAAGTATCCTGCTTTTGATTTGGCTTTGGATCCATTCTCCTTTTTAAAGCATGCTTTCCTATGAAGCTTTTCTTTCATTGTAGTTTTGGGATTTAGATCAGAAAGAGAGACTGAATAATGTGAGACTTCTAATAATTATTCTTTTCTGACAGCAGATACGAGTGCACAAGATTTTTTTGCTGCTATATACAGATGCACACTTCAACTAGTGACCTGTCTAGATGTGGACCTTCCAGGATACACCTACTGCTTTTCTTAATAGATTTATTAATGAAGGATTCAGTGGGAACTGAAATAATGCTTTATTTGGGACAGGAAAGAGCAGGTATATATATCTAACCTAATAGGTATGTAGAGAGTTGTAAAAAGAACTTAGCAGTTTGCCCTGGCTATGGAAATATTCGTTAACACAAAACGCTCCCTAAATAATTTTACACCAAATTATCTGGGGTTTTTTTTGGTGCTTCTTGCTCAGACCAGACTTCCAGAGAAGGTGTGAGTTGCAGGATTTTACTTGGAAATTTTAATTTTGGAAAGTACTGGAAAGCTATAGTGAGGTCCCCCTTGAGTCTTGTGTTCTCCATGGAGAAAAGACGTAACTTCTTAAGTCTTTCCTCATAGGACAGGTTTTCCAGCCCTTTGATCACCATGGTGACCCTTTTTTGAACCCTCTCCAGTCTGTCTGCATCTTCCTTGAGCTGTGGTGTCCAGAACTAGACACAGTTTTGTCCTAGACTTCATAAATTTGGGGATGACTTACTTACCTTTTCTAAAATAGTTATGCAGGTGGAGGAATTCACTTGTGAGCTATTTCCTCTTTTGCTAAGCTTGTAATGAATCCACTCTACAGTTTTCCAGTTTTCATCAATTTTTCAGTTGGAAGTATGTCTGACAAATAATACTCACACCACTGCAGGAAACTATGAACTTTAGGGAAAAATAATGATTTTTTTTTAAGTATCAATTTTTAGAAACGAAAAGTATCTGTAAAACTTGAAAAAAATGCTAAAAATTTAAATTTCCATGAATGGCTTCACGGTTTTAGACAAAATCTCCTCTTTCTCAGAGAAGAACATCTATATCAAGCATTTTTAGTTGTCACTAATAATAATTGATGTTTTTCTACTTATGCAGCCACTGAAAGTGGTGCCCATCTCTTTAGGGTTTCCTTTAAAATATATGAGAAACGTATACAATAACATGATACACTGTAATGGCATAATTCTGCAGTGTGTGTTTTACATACATCTACTACATTTGAAAACTAACGAGTGCCACCCTTCCAGCTGCCATGCAGGCCATGGAAAGATAGGATATTGTGGACCTTTAGTCCTTTTCATAATTCTGTACTTTCGGATATTAATTGCTGGGTTTGCTGTGAGAGAGAATTTTTGCTCAATATAACCTTGAACCAGCTCACCAGCTCTCAGATTTCTACTCAAGCCAAATAGTAAGTATTTTTGGGAAATGAATGTGTAAGAGGATATGCAGTTTCAGCACGGAAACTAAGAGGTATAATATTCACTCGATATATATATATATCTATCATACTGGGATGACTCAAGTTGGACTCTAGTTAGAAGGCAGACTCTAATACTGCTGGGAATATACAAAGGACATTCAGTAACTGAGAGGGATGCCAAATTTTTCCATCCATAAGTTATGTAACTGAGGTTTTAGGAGGCCTGTTCTTCGTGAATGAGGTTGGGTACCGAGTTTTAGATTTATTTTTCAAAGGAGCTTCTCTGATTTCTGTATGTGTTGGAGACCACTTTTTTATCCATGAAAATTAATTGTACAGGATGGAGATTCTTTTGCTGCATCTTAGTTTTATTTCTGCACCATTCTGACTGGAAATCTAAATTTTTTTACTGTCTATTTCTAAAATTCTTGGGGGTAAAAAGGCAGATTTTTCTAGCCCTTATATAAGTAAAAGTCACTCATGGGTCATCTGCAGGCTTTGGAGCATCTGAGACTGGCAGGATTTCAGATGTGAGGGGTGGTTGTTAATGAAGGCATTCCAAGGCTCTAATTAATACCACACTTCCTCTTTTGGTTGCCTTCTCTAGGAAGCTGCTGGAAGAATGCTGTGACCCTGGGCAGCTGTTTGCCATGACAAAAATGAACTCCCCAATGGGAAAGAACCTCTGGTTTGACGGGGAATTTTTATATTCTGTCACAATCGACAATGCAACTTACTCTCTCTTCCCACAGGTTAGTAACTTTGTTTTTATTGTCACTTTATTAATATACTAAATGGTAACATAATAGAAATGAACTTGAATAGGCTAAAGGCTTGTCAAGAAATTGAGTCGCTTCTGCTTTTTCTACTTCCATGTTCTGAAAATTTTGTTTGTATGCATGTGATTGTTTCCTTGGCTGCTTTTCGGGTGTGCTCAGGTACACGAGGGATGAGGTTGGGTCACCAGTCTTCATTCTCAAAATGCTAAGTTCTGGCTATTTAAAGAAGGTGGTTCCTGCATTCCAATCAGGGATGACACTCACCACAAGCCCAGTCTCTCACCAGGGATTGCTTCAGTTCAGATCTGTACAGATCCCACTGCAAGATGTGACGGTGTGCCAAGTTACTTACAAGTTAATGAGGTTTATTGGTGACCATCAATGTGAGCCCAACAGCAGAAGCCAACAACTTGACTTTGTTGATTCTTGCTGTGTTTTTGAGTGTTAGAAGTGGTTATTGTTGTTCAGCAAAGGTGTTTTGCGTTAAGTGCAGGGTGTTCAAGTGTTGGCAATTTTTAATAACTGATCTAGGCTGCTGCTTGGATTTTTAATTAATATTATGGACTGATGGTAAATAATCAATTTGTTATGTTGCATTTTGTATGTGAAAGGAGAGATGTTTTATGTGGCTACACACTAAAAGAAAGCCAAGCATCTGGATATATTGATTGATTTACATGTTGCTTTAAATTCTCAAATTAGACATATGGCTTTATTAAGCCTCCCAATCAGTGTTGAGCCATTCACACTGGGCTTTTCATTTGTTGCTGTTTCAGTTAAACATGTAGCAGAGTTCTTACTTGTTAACTTAATCCTGCAAATAAAACATGAAGAAGTTGATTTCTTGGGGTTTTTTTTAGAAGATAGTTTCCAGATCTCAAAAACAGAGTTATGACTTTGAACGAGTTTCATTTAATGCAGAGGTGTAAGAGAAAACTTCAGGGCAGGGCAGAGGAGGTGGGAGCAGCCATTTTTTGTGTTGAGACATCCTCCAGAGGAGCAGTTTTGCAGCTGTGTTTTGGTCATGCTGCCAGACTCCTGTCTTGTCCCTTGTGCTTGTTGCCATGATCTGGACAATGGACCTCTTGCCTCCCTCAGGCTGCTCCAGCTGCTGCATCCCTGTGAGCTCAGCAAACAAGTAGATGCTGAAACCTGCATGGCAGGTGTTTGCTCCTGCAGTACAGCAGGAAGGGCCTGCCCAGTTTGAGTGAATTTCTGGAGACCAGTGGAAAGTTTATGATGTGTTTGCAGAGAAGTGACTACAAGTCCTTTGTTGTGATTATTGGTGTGATTTGTTGCTACAATACTGCACCATTTATTGGAAAAAAACGTAACCCTTGGCAGAGCTGTGAACTTTGTACCACACAAAGGTACTGGCAACAGCTGCTCAAAATGTGAATTTCGTTTCCAATGCTTCAGAAAAACACCACCTGGGGTGGCACAGGGAGGTCACTGTTTTGTGATGGATTTGCATTTTAGATTTGATTTTCTTTGGATTAAACCCAAGCATTCTGCTTGGCTGCAGTGGTATCCTTCCTCTTTATCATACATCTTCTCACAGAAAAGAGCAGAGTGCTCAGTGGCCTCCTTCAGAGAGGTTAAAGGGAAATCATGGTCTCAGGAACTCCAGTGGTTCCTGGGGTCCCACGTGGCATCCTCAAAGTTCATCATTTGGCTGGATCAAGAGTAAGGCTCTGGGAAGTGCTGGAGAGATAAACTCCTGAGGGACAATATGAGCTGTGGAGTTGGGAGTTAGGCTTGTCCATCAGGGTGTGAAGAGGATGAGTAGATGCTCTTGCAGGGGTGATGGGGGAAAAGGTGAATTTTTCTGATGTTCCAGCCATGGAACAATGCTAGAAAGCAGCTCTGGAACTGGTGCCAAAAATGCTGTCCCTTTAATGAATTGATGGGCGGTTCATTTCTGACAAGTGCTGCTCACTGCTACTCCTTCTTCCCTTGCAAGTACCACTGCCTCTAATTTGATGTGTTATTCCTGTGTATTTTACCCAGAGGAATTCTGTAGCCCTTTATCGGCTGAAATCCTGGTAGGTTTAAAAGCTTAGGAAGATTTATTTGTGGTAAATTTTTAAATGAAGTATTTCTCTGCTTCTCTCTTTCTTTCAAGAAAAATACTCACCTAGATTTTTCAGGCTCCTACTTTGAAGAATGGTGTCTATTAGCTTGCCAGCAACGGGCAAGCAATTTTTGTGAAGATGAATATTCCTTTCAGAAGTATCCAGAAGCTTAAAACTGCCCATAAAATACAGTTAATACTCTGAAATGCCCAGGGGATGCAGCAGGAATGCAAAGGGCCACAGCTATGTTGATATAATCGAAAAAATATTTCCTCCGAAATAAATAAAAGCGGCTCCATCCACATCAATCTGCTGGCCTTAAGCAATTTTGTGCTTGCAGAAGATTTCTCAGTCCTGAACCAGTTAGTAACTTATAGGATAATGTAACTGAAAACTAAATAGGAAACTTGCCATATTTCGTGGCATAGAGTAAGCTGGATATGCATCAATGGAGCCTTATACAGAAATAAAGAACTATGTCAGAACTTAATATGTAAAATGTCACTTACTTTTGAATGGGAACAATGCAAAATAGAATATTTTTTCTTCTGAAGAATCTATATATAAAGTTCTTACAGCTGGGCCAACATTTTCTCACAGAGTGCTTTTCCAATAAAAAAGCTGTTTCATGAAAATATAAATCTAATATCAGCTCATTGGTTTTTCCGTTTTCCTTTCAAGTGAAAAGGTTAACAGGTTTTGGTGGTGTTACAATATTTCATTGTATCATTTTTTGGAATGTAATATTTTAACTGTTAGGGTTTGGGGGTTTTTTATCAGGTCCATTGCTAGCTTTTTATTCCTCAGACTTTGTGTGATTATATTACTCCTCCTTTTATTTTTTCAAGTTTTTGACTGGCCAAGGGAGAAAATTGCGAAAGGAAAAAGCTTTTATGAGGAGATAGTCATTCAGTGTTTCATTTCAGTTTATGAGGACAAATTTTGAAGTTACAGAGTTTTGTGTGAACCCATAATTCCAGCCACTGGAAGTGGCTCCTCGTAGCCTACCTCTCTCTGTGCCATTTCCCCTTGATTTCAAGAATTAAAATTTTTGAAGAAGAAATGAAATATTGTTTAGGCTGCACACCATCTTTCCCACCTTGGAGAGAAACTGCTAATGTCTCACTGCCAATACCTAAAGGCCAGGAGAAGGCACAGCTCAGGGTGTGGCTCATCAGAGAAGATGGACCAGCATGGAGTGAGGGTGCCCATCTACAGCCTTTCTCCTGGCAGACACTGAGTTGCATTGCCTGGAGCTGTAGGATAATGGAGTGTCATTTCAATTAAAATCAGATATTTCTTGACAGCAGCTTTGTTGCATTACTTGCTGTGCTCTGCAGCAGTATTACCCACTTGTAGCAGACAAGAATCATAGAGTGTGCATGTAACTGTAGGTGCAGTTCAACCTTAACAGTGAGAGGCTATTCCTATGGCCTGCCTACAGCTTCTCTAAACCTGTTCATGCAGACTTGGAGTTTCAGTATTTGGCAGTGATTGTGGTATGTATCTGAGGGCATTGTGGTATGTGTCAGAGGTGCAGGTGACCCTACTACAGTCAAGATCACAGAATCATAGAATGGATTGGGTTGGAAAAGACCTCCGAGATCATTAAGTCCAACCCTGGGTCCAACTCCAGTCCCTTTACCACATCATGGCACTCAGTGCCACGGCCAATCTCAGTTTAAAAACCTCCAGGGATGGGGAATCCACTCCCTCTCTGGGCAGCCCATTCCAATGCCTGAGCACTCTCTCTGGAAAGAATTTTTTTCTGTTCTCCAACTTCAATTTCCCCTGGCAGAGCTTGAGCCCGTGCCCCCTTGTCCTATTGCTGAGTGCCTGGGAGAAGAGACCAACCCCCACCTGGCTACAACTTCCCTTCAGGTAGATCAGCATCATGGTTGGATAAACCTCTGAGTAGCCAGGCTGCCATGTGTCAGGTTGGCTACTAAAAGTTATGGGAACTTGTAAATGTATTTCCTCTCCATTGTGGACCTACTGTTATCCAGAACAGAGACCTGTGTGTTGTGGAGTGTTCAGGACTCCTGCCCCTGATGGGACAGAGACATCACCCTGCTTGCTCTTCAGTCTGGATTTTGGCCATTCAGCTCTGGTCCTGTTGTGTCGCATTGAGGCACAGCAGGAGGCATGACTAGCATTTTCCACCCTTCACCATCTGACTACCCTCTTTACCAGGCTTCCATATATTCCTGCAGTAATTTTTAGATACTGTGAGTAAGCATGATGTAACCACCAGAGTAGCTTGGGATGTAACTCAAAACCATGTGAGAGAAATATGAGCTAACACTTATCTGCTTTTGAGTTATAGAATTGAACAAGCCCCAATTTCAAATGGTTTTTGAAAAATTTGGTCACTCCTTCCTGTCTTTTTCTTCTTCAGAGTTTCAAAAGCAAATTTCAGATGACCTTTAGCATTAGAGGCAAAAAAACCTTGTCCCAGTATTTAATTGTTAATGCAAATAATTGATTTTTGTTGCTTGTTGGCTGAAGTTTATAGCAGGGAGGGACTCAGGTGAATTTCTGAAGTCTCCTTTCTGCGTCTCCCAAAGGGTTAAAAAAATAGTTAAATCAAATGTAACTTTTCACTCTGCCATACAAAGTATTGTTTTGAAGTGTAGAGCAGTGAATACATTTAAACATCAGCTTTGTAATTTGGCAAAATAAAATAACTCATTGAAAAGTATTCAGGTTTCATTGTATTTCACCTGAAGCAGTTAGACACATTTGGTACCAATAAATTATGTCAAATTACTAAACTATGATTCTTCAGCTGATCAAATCCCTTCTAAAGTTTCACCTGCAGAATGCTGACAGTAGGAGAGTGGCTACTTGCACTGAGCTTCTTAGGTATATTCATCAGAAATTATGTTGAAGAAATACAAAGGAAAAAAGTGCAAGGCACAAACAAATTTGGGAAAGATGACATCTGTTTCTGGGTACCTTGTGATCAGGAGAAAGGCAATATTTTTCAAATAATTTATATGATATATTTATTTGAAGTTTAAACTCTTATCTGTAATAAAAAGGCGGGGGATGAGTTAGTTGCTCTAATTGCCACTGTAAGATGGAGACATTCTGTGACATTTTCTGGGTTTCCTGAATGGTGTATTGGGTAACAATGAATTATTTTATGATCGTGATTTGTGGTTTTCATTCAGAGTGTCTGTTAGGTTCTGGGAACTTGTTAAGTTTTTCTTGGTTGCTTGCAACATTCTTCATTTGGGCAGAGATTGTAGTGTCCTCCTCTGATGCAGCTACCGGAATTCCCTGATCTTACAATTATAGCCCAGCGCTAATAGAATAATTTGTAGTTAGTTCAGGGAAATAATTCACATTTGGAAAGGGAGTTTGGTGTAGAGTCTGCAGGCTATATCCCTTATTGCATGATGAAAATAGCAGGAAAAACATTCTCATCCTGAGGAAGAAAATGACTGTTTGGTTCCAGCAAAAGTTGAAGCCTAGGAGCACCAAGTTCTGGGAAAGGTTAGGTGGAAGCACAGCTGCTCTGCAGATGCAGGATGGAATGTGAAGATACAGCTGTGTAAAGAACATGAACTCCTGTAAGAGGCCAATGTTACTTTGTTTTATCAATGCTCTCTGTTGTTGGACTGACTTTTAGACCCAGGTGATCCAGAAATTGTGTGTAAAATGGGAAACCACCTGAAGCAGAGCGGGCTGAGATCTGATGGGCTGCAGTGTTGCCAGAAATTATTGCCTTTGGAATGACTGCCTTTGGTGTTGACTTTGGAAGTGCTCTGTTAATTTTTTGCTAGCAACCTACCTTACAGAAGTCCTCTGCCCTCAGTAATGCTCTGTGTTTAGTAACTGCTGGAGAAATACATTGAAATATTGGCTGTCATATATGTCCTGATATTTTTCCTTAGTGTCTTGGATAGGGACAGGAAGTGCCTGTAGACCTAACATTTATTGAGCAGCTTTTATATCTATTTCCATTAATTTTACTGTCTAAATAGTACCTTCCTGACTTCATTTGAGTTATATTTAATGAGGATTTGGGGGAATTTCTTGGTGCTGTCCCTTTTCTTCCTTTATTTTCTTCCTTTATTTTTCCCCCACTCCCCACGAATACTGTAATGCAGACTCTGTTCTTGAGTTGTTTATTCAAACTGAAAATGTAATAAACATTACTGTATACTAACAGGTGAAGTGATAGTTACATCCTGTAAAGTAACACTTGTGTTTTAGGAAAGACGCTATTAAGAGATCTGTTGAACTATTGAAGCAATTATATCAAATAGTGCCTTTCGTAAAGTGGGAGATGAAATACTGTCTGTAGAGACCTGACAAACTGTGTCCTTATGGAGCACGAGTCTTCCCTTCAGCCCTGGATAATCTCTAACCATTGGCATCAGGGTGATTGAAATAAAAAATGTGGCTTAATATTTAGTTAAGTGAAACCCCAACCCTCACTTTGATTCCATACTGACCAATTAAAAACCGTGTAATTGGGCCATATTGTGCAGCCTGTTAGCAAACTGGAATAGGGCATCATCTGTTCTAGCTGGTCAGTTATCAAAAGCCATAGTCCATGTGAAACTGCTCTGTAGAGATGAGATGCAAACATGCCTGATGGTGAAAATCAAAATTATGCTAAAATTGAGATGAAACATGTATGGTTTGAAGTAATTAACTGAAGGATGGGCAACATGCCTTTGTTGAAGTGAGTTGAGACAGACCAAGGAATTACTTTGTGTCCCTGTTGTTCATCACTGGGTGTGGGCCCTGGTCTCCCTAGACTTGCTGAAATGTCTTCAGCCAAGCTGCTTAGCCAGGCTGTCTTGATGAGACAAATTTTTCTGGAGTTTATCTGCAATAATGCACATGCCAAATTGGCTTTATCTCAGTCAGTGCAAATACATAAATAGATGCTGACCTTTCCAAATGTAACAGAGAGGAAGGGAAGGACTGGATCTGGCTGCAAAGTGTCAGTTTGGCCTACAGGCAGAGAAAGAGGAATGGCTGCCCTAACTCAACCTTTCTGTTTCAAATCTAAAGTGACTGAACATCCATCACTCTCTTTCCTAAGTAACACAAGAGATGATCCAGTGCCTTTACCAGCCAAACACTTATGCCCATGTGCATTCAGAACCCCCCCACACAGATAGGTCCCACCTCTGTTTGGGACTTTGGGCATAGGAGAGTGTGGAAGGGCAATTGTGGTCCAGCTTTGGTGATGTTATGGATGCCGAGCAGGACAAAAAGAAGTGTAAAATCTTGTGGGACTGTTGTGGAGCTACCTGAGACAGAAGGAACGTGGCATATTTTTGAGGGGATAATTCAGCCATGAGGGTGTTGCAATTTGGACAGGTTTTATATTTGGAAAACTCCTCAAAGGGTCTTATTTAATTCGTGTTGGTACTCAGGGCTGTACAGTTACAAGACTGGTAAAGTGAAAGCCTGTGCTGGCTGGGAAGTGGCCATGGCAGGGCTGGAGGCACAGGCAAGGCTGAGCAGTGTGGCAGTGGTGCTGTCCCAGGGAGGGAGGGAAGGGGCTCTGTGGAAGGGCAGAGGGCAGGGAGGATCTCACAGCACAGAGGACACTCGTGTGCGTTTCTACTCGTGAGCTGCACAACTGGAATGTTCTGCCTCGAGTAACGTTCTTACAGCACCGAGAAGCCACAACTACAGATGTTATGCCGTGGGATTGTAAAGTGCAGAGCAAAAAGAGCTCAAAGAGGAAGTAGGCAGCGAAGGCAAAGATGGACAGAGAGGCTCTACTACTGCCCTGGGGATTTTATGGGCTTTTTAGTCAATGTTTAGTCAATGCTTTATGGGGATGTAAAATTGCTGCTTTAGAAGCAAGAACTGTTGCAAACAAAAGGATAATTAAAGGAAGTGGTCACAGATGAGAAGCTACAGGAACAGCAGACTGCTGATGGCTCTGAGTAACTACAGGGCATATGAAGTGCCTGGCTGAGGGTGTAAAAGTAGAAACAAGAGCAGGTTCTAGTCTGCCCAAAGTCAACACAGGTTTGTTTGGTTTATTTTATTTTAGTTTTATGTAACTGATAAGATGCTAAAAGGAGATTGTTTCTCTATGCAGGGGTTTTTCTAGCAGTGAACTAGTTTCTTTACTAAGGCTTCCACCTACAGGTGCAGTGAGACCTTTGCTTCTTGAGTAAACTTTATCCTTTATATCCTGGTCACTTGTTGGCCTTTCATATTATTTATGAATTTTATTATTAGAATTAATATTTTTTATTTTTAAGACTTTTTATTATATTTAGTACTATATATTTCAATTATTCAGTTATCAGAGCACATTACATGAATCTTCTCTGTGGAGTAGTTAGCTTTTTTGGTGAGATACTTCTTAAAATAAGCTTAATACTCGTACTGGCTTATTTGAGGCTTAGGTTTAGTTCTGTTTCATGCCTGGCTCTTACCATCTGGCAGAAGAATGAGTAGGAATTGATGGAATATTACATACTTCTGTTTTTCATACAGTTGGTTTCTTACTGTGGTTCATGTAAACTTTACTGGTCTGTGACAGGATATCAGATTATGTTCAAAAGGTGTCTCATCTGTAGCAAAGATACAGCCCCACTCTTCTCCCACGTTTCCTAAGTGTAGGTGGAAGTGTGGCTTAGTGGAGTCTGTGGGCTTGGAGATCATCAGGGAAGGTTATGCCACTGCACAAGCTATTAAGAAGGGGCAGCACAGTTACAAATCTTGTAGGAGGATTAAATAGCGACTTTCAAGAGGTCCTTTATGTCTTCTTGCTTAGGGGGGAGTGTAAGCCCAGCTTTATATTTAATGAGAACTCTGCTGCATTACAGTTTGCGAATTTACTTACGTAGCCAGGCATGGTTGATTTAGAGTCTTATAACCTGATATGGCATGAAAGGGAAGGGCTGTGGTTCTCTTCTGCAATAACTTTGAATAATCTGAATGATTCCTGTGAGGCAGGCATTGGCTTCCAAATGATGTTTTGGACATTGGAAAAATAACACAATAGTGATTTTCTTCCACCATGATGCACCAGACAAATCCTGTGATACTGGATGTGAAGGTTGCTCAGATCAAGAATCCATGCTGTTTTTTCCTTAGTGATCTACAGAGCTTATGCTTTTTTAGAAGCTTTAAGGAGAAATTTGACAATTAAATCTGTGCTACAGATTGTCTACTGGCCAGTAACTACTAATCTGAGGTGACTTTGGTGTGTGGTGGCTGAAGAGTTAGTCTGTAGTGTCAGGCAAAGGCAAGATAACCGTAAGTAGTGGCATCTTTGCAGCTGAAGTGAGCCAAAACATGACATATAATGGCCTTGTGAATTTGGAAACATAACTGTGAATCCCAAATGCAGAAAGAAATAGATCTTTCCCATACAGAGATGGTGTCTTTTTTTTTCCTTCTTCTATAATTTGTTTTTTAACTATTGTTTAAGATATGCAAACAGTGAAGGCAGGGGCGGGGGACATTTGGCAGTGCTGGTGGTTTAGGCTCACTGGGTTTAGTCCATTCCATCAATCCGATGAAAACTGCTGCTTGAATTTGCAGGATATTCTTATATAGGGGACATTATAGCCAGCATGATTCTGCACATTTTCATAGGTGAGCCCTTGATTTGTAAGTTGAAAGTCAGTTATAAAAACCTGTGAGCAGGATTAGGGTGAAGTTTGAGGTTTCTGCGTGCCACTTTGGTGGCTGCAGTAGAGCCATCTTAATATTGCCTCATGGAAGCACCGACTCCAATGGCTCTATTTTTCTCAGCATAAAATTTACTGGGTTAATGGTCTCCAATTCCAGAATGTCTGGATGAAAAATACTGGATCCAGATGATCATTTGTTCAGGAGGAAATTACCTGCCTTTTATAACAAATACTAGCTTTGTGAGACCTGAAGTGTTTTTTCTGGAGCCCTTAGGTCATGCAGATGCATTTGAGTGCCTTCATTCTCTGGCATGGCAGTTGTGTGATAGGTGAAGAGCAAAGTTATGTGATGTAACGTGATGGTGTAACACATGATGTTTCATGTAGCTTTTCCCTTTACCCCTTTTGCTTTTATGAGTCAATTATCCGTCTCAGTGTGAAGGAGTGAAGGTTGAGATCTAAATAGCTTGTTGTGAACCTGCTCTTGCAAGTCAACTGCATTAATAATAGATTAGCACCCCTGTCCACCTACTGCTGCCCTAACTTCCTACTTAGGGTCTATGTGGTGAAGTGTGAACAAATGAAGACCATAATTCCTCACATACTGTGCTTGAAAAGTGTGGGATTAGGAGGGGTTGTTATAAGACATGGTCTACATTTACAGACAGTTTAAGCACAAGTGCGTTGCACTGAAATGTGTTGCTGCCTTGTGTGAGGACTATCACATGCCTCATGATGGGGCTATCTGGTGAGTCATTCAGTTGGATAGGGATAAATGTACTATGTAATGCTGATAGACCAATTTCTCCTGTGTATAACATCTCCTTACCTATGGTTTTATGGGGTGTGACCAAAATGTTTGCAACCTATTAAGTCCCATGGTAACGAGGCTTTTCTACAGGGACTGAAAGGGAGAAGTCAGCGCAGTGAAGGTGATCAGCCTTTGGTGGTATGCGTGGAGATCCCTCCTCGCTCATCTTCATTATGTCATCTCACTGATTCTGTTCTGTCTAGTTACAAATACATCCTAGCTAGCTGCACATACATGTGGTGACTTGGAGTATCATGGAGTCATTACTGTTGGAAAAGACTTGCGAGATCATCGAATCCAACCTTTGACTGACCACCATCTTGTCAACTAAGCCATAGCACTAAGTCTGCTCATTTCTTGAACACTTCCAGGGATGGTGACCCCACTACCCGCCTAGGCAGCCCATTCTGATGCTTAGCCACCCCTTCAGTGAAGAAATTCATCCTGATACCCAACCTGAACCTCCCCTGGCACAGCATGAGGCCATATCCTCTTGGCCTGTTGCTTGGTGCCTGGGAGAAGTGGCTGATTCCCACCTGGCTACCACCTCCTTTCAGGTATGTTTGTTAGCTCCATCCTCTACCTGCTGTACTTGGACAAGAAGCTCCAGCTACAAGAGAAAACGCTTCCACTGTAACCTCTCCATTGAACAACACCAAAGCAAAATTAACACCTGTTTTCTCACAGTTCCCTTTGCACTCATAAGGCTGCATGAAGAAATATATTAAATCATACCAAATAATCTAGAGGTACAGCACTATTTACAATTTTACTTTTACAAAGTCAGGCTTTTAGGTGAAAAAGCCTTGCACCTTCCTGGGGGACTCACTAGAAAGTGCTACACCAAAACATGGGGGCACTGTCAGTTTGGTGGTATCATAGTGAAACCTGTGCCAAGCTATTGTCAGGAGGGGATGCTCAGAGGTCACAGCCCTCTTGCCTCTTCCCCATGGCAGACAGCTCCACCTGGGCTGTATCAAACATCATAGAATGATTCATTTTTGGAAGAGACTTTAAAGGTCATCTTGTTCCAACCCCTTCCAACACCTTCCATTAGACTGGGTTGCTCAAACTCCCATCCAGCCTGGCCTAGAACACTTCAGGGGTGGGCCATCCACAGCTTCTCTGGGCATCCTGTTCCAAAGTCTACCACCCTCACAGTAAAGAAGTTCTTTCTCATATCTAATCTAAATTTACTCTATATCAGTTTTTTTCAGACATATTTATCTAATACTTTTTTATGGCTTCCAGTGATGGAAATTCCATGGCCTGCTACACTGGCCAGTCTAATACAGTGCTGCCCTTATGCATAAGATGTATTTCCTGACATCTAACTTGAAATTCCTCCTTGGCTATAATGTAAGAGATGGTTTATTCTTATCTTTTCCACATAGGACTGCTATCAAGCCTCCCCAAAGTCTTTTTCTCTAGGCTAAACAACTACAAGTTTTGTAATCAAACAGTTTTTGCTAAACTTCTGAATATTTTTGTTTATCTAATGCTTTGTAAAGAAGATATATGACAGTTAACTGTGTGGTGCCCTCTCAAATGTATCTTCAGACTTTCCCTTTGGAGATGGCAGCAATGCCATATCCTCTGAAAGGCAGAGCTTAATGTTGCCTTTCTGCTTGAACAAGCTGGTGTTTAGAGTTGCTGATTATTCCTGTAGCCAGGAGGTCACTGGATGTTGCTACTAATGAGGCAAACGTAGTGTCCCAACATAGGTGCTCATCTTTTCTCCCTGGTAATGTGCAATGAGGATTGAGGAGGGAATGAAGCTCAGGTACCTCCTTCCCAGAGTCAGATCTCTGTATGCTGCATTCACAGCTCTGAGTCTGCTTCAGCTATTCCTGCCCATCCTTCTGCCTCAGTAAACTGAATGTACTTCATGTAGCTGGAGACAGACAGGCAGACAGTACTGAGCTGTCTCTCTGCAGGGTGCACGGTGGAGATTGCATGGGGCTGCTATTGTACATCTTTATTTCTCAGTGTATAGAGCCAAGCTGAGTTAGCCCTGCCTGCAGGGCATGAAGTAATACCAAGCAACCCCTTCTCTCTGCTGATGATTTTTAACAGGATGGTGAATATGACTGGAGTGGGAATATGTAGTGTATTCTGTTTTTTAGGCTGGCTAACATATTTATAACCTAATTCATTAATAGCCATTTCCTTCAGCCAGACCATCTCCAGCCTTTTTCTTAGTCTAAAACCTGCTGTGTTGTCTCACTTCCCTTCTCTTCCCTTCTCTTCCCTTCCAACAGGGCTTGGAATATGCACAGTCTGGCTTGTTATTCAGGAGCAATGCTGCAAATGTCAGTTCTGGGACTAGGATCCATAGGAGACAGTTTATGTAAAAGGAGACAATAAATGCAAAGGCTACACAGATGACTTCTGTGATCCAGTGTTATGCCAGAAGAAATGAGAAAACCAAAGATAAATAATCCTTGGTATGAATATGATGCTCTTTATAACAATTCCCTCAAGCACTTTACAGTCATTCACATTCAGTGTATGGTGTTACTGCACAGCTAAATCTATGCCTAGAAGTCTCTAGAGACAATTAAAATGAGGGGTTTCTGCATGGGTACTTTGTGGAGAAGAAATACTGCAAAAGGCCTTTTTCCCACAAAATAGATAGAGATGCTGCACCACTATTCCTTTTGCTCACAAACAAAAAATTGGAACAGCCCTAGAGAGCTACTGAATACAGCAGAGAAGAGCTCTTTTCCACCCTGTGGCATTGAGCAAGGCCTTTGAAAACTGGCCATCTCATTTAAGCTCACCAGTACTGCTTTCCTGGTTTCAGTTCTGGTGGATATTTTGTGGTTCCAATTCCCCAGTTTAGGGTCTGTTTTCCAAGGGATACCCAGGGATGGAATCCCCTTGTCCCAGCATGGCTGTGGCTGTGGTTGGCACAGTGGTTGTGTTCATCTTTTCAAGGTAGTCACTAAGCAGGGGAATGTGGGTGCACCAAAAGAACCTGTGGTGAAGAAGTGAGTAACAAGCTGGGGACATGAGCTCTGTGGTAAAATAGGTGAAGTGAAGCCTGGTTACACTCAAGTCAATAGTAGTGTTCCAGCTGACTTGTGTGTGGTCAGGATTTAGCCCACAGTACCCTTTTGCTGACTATAGTTCTGATGGGAACTCATAATTTTGAGATTGTGACTTCTTGGCTAACAAAGATTTTTTTTTTCAGTTTCTCAGCCTCTATTAGTTATTGTTCCCATGAAGTGAATGAATTATCTTCTTCATCTAGTCTGACTGAGAAATACTTAATTATACCCCTTAAGACAGACCCTGAGTGAAAATGCAGGGGAGATTTCAAACTGCCACTCAGACAAGATGACCCAGTGGAAGAAGTGTGTAAGTGTGTTTGTCCTGGTTTCATGATGTACTAATAGGAACATTATTTTCTGTAACTTTTTCTTGAGAGAATATCAGATGCTATCATCTTTGGGTATTTACCCCAGTGCTGTCATCTTCAGGAATTTACCCCAAATTGTCATCGGGGTGACTGGATAGTCCATGTGTTCTGCATGAGAATAGACCACCTGAGACACGAAGTTGTAGGGAAAACCTATATAGTGATAATTAACAATGGTTATTTCTCTTTTGATGTCTTCTCCCATGGAACGCTTGTAAGGCTGAATACTTTTCTGAAACCTGCTGTTTCGAGAACCCTGCAAAAGAAATACATTTTCCAGTGTAGATCAGAGACTTGGTTTTTGTGGTTTCAAAATGTCTTCATTCTTCAAAGATGAAAAACATAGAGGCAAAGGTAGAAAGTGTTTGGGATGGTTCTACTCCAGTGTAAATTAGATTCTTCCCGCTTACCTCATTATTAGCATTTTGATCCTGCAAGGAGCATAGCTGTGGAACTCCTCATTCACAGTAATTAGCTATGCAAAGTATAATATCTGGTTTTATTCTTTTAAATATAAGCTTTCAGCCCTTCTTTCCATTTTTCCTGTACTCTGAAGTTGATATGGCAATTACCTCCATGCAATATTACTCTTGCTAACCATGTAAACTTGATTTTCACACTGATTTGGTTTGTAAAATGCATGTTAATAACTATGTCCCTGCTATCCTTTTCCTTTTCTTTCCCTGCTTGTGAGTGTTGCTGGGTGTGTGCTTTATGTAATGTTGCACTTTATTCTCTTTGCCAGCTTTGGTTGCAGGTAATAACTTGCGTAGGGTAAGGTGACCTGGAAGGCCAACTTGACCAGGCGGGACCTTAATGGGATTTGTGGTTTGGTGATTCCAGCAAAGTGCTGGGGGAGCTGGAGCGAAGGGGGTCTGGTGTAACAGGCTGTCTGGGAGTAATTCTGTCAAGTCATTTAACTTGAAGTTATTTACAGAAATGTGAGCTTGCAAAAATGTCACCATTTTTATTTACAGAGCCACTTCTTTCATGTCCCCAAGGTTTATCTCCCCACTGAAGAACTCAAGGTTTTGTCCCTGCAGAGCACCTTTAGCTACAGAAAAGCAAGCTGGATTGTGTGTTGCCTTGCTCCTAACTAGCATCACCAGCTTAATTGGGCTTTTATCATGCAGTTGTCACAAGTTAGTATTTTACATGACTCTGCTAGCCTTCCTTCCCCCTGGAGCTGACAATAGACAAGGCAAAAACAAACCTGTAAAAAATCAAACCAGCTTTGCTAAGAGACCTTAACAGAGGTTTTGATTTCAGGAGCTACATGTTCTCATAATAGGCACTTTGTCTTCAAACGTATAAGAGCAAAACTCTGGCTTGTCAGCTGGGACAGGATCTTTCTGTGCCTAAGCTGAAATTTGAGTCAGTGTCTGACTGAGTGGAGGAAAAAATGTAAACCTACAGTAAATACACCATTTGTTGATAGCAGCAGGTATTTTTATGTATGTAGCTTACTTCATACACTATATTAAAGGTGTATTTGTGATTAATCCTGTTTGGTTAAGAGGATGAAAGGAAAAGAGTATTTTTTAAAAAATTCATCCAGTACAGTGTACTTCTGTGTTGGCTCTTGTCAAAAACATCTGCTACCCCAAGCGCATCCCTTTGGATCAGCGTCACCTTCTCTCATGGAGAATGATGACAGCTTCCTCGTCTGCTGCTTCTGCTTTTTATCCTGCTCTTCTCACTGCATTTTTGTTTCTGAGATCTCCCCTGTGTAGTCTCTGGGCCTCCCTACCTACTGCTGCTATTCTTCAGTCTTTATTAGTGTCTCTTTTTAGTTGGCGTTTTAATCACAGTTTTGAGATCGGTTGATGCTCCCATTAATACTTTCCTACCTGCTGTCATGTTGTGTGGAGTTCATGCAGCTTAGCATAGACCTCGGAGACAGAGAGTCATTACAGCCATGCAGGTGAGCACAGATCTCGTTTTGCACCTGTGTCACAGCAATGTAACACTTCTGGCTGCTCTGCTTTATCCTGCTGTGGGGATTTGTATTCCACATAAAGATGCGACAACCCCCTTCCATGTACGTGCTGCTCCATTAGTCTGGTACTGGGGTAATTTACACACCTGGAGTGAAATTCGAAGTGTTCTAGGAATGAATTACAAGTTTTCATGGTCAGTTTTTGAACTGTGAAATTATTTGCTCATGATTGGTGTTGGGTAGGAGCTGCAGTTGCTTTGCTACTGCCTGTTCTTTTGTTGTCTAGATGGCTTTTTCCTCCCTGTAGTAATACTGTGTACTAATGTTCTCCTGATATTCTGATAGCTTTGTTGTGGCTTTGAAGGTATAAGAACACAGATAAAACAAATTTTGTCAGGAGAGGTAATATATTTTGTTAAAACAAGGTAGGCTTGGCTGTTGCAGAGCGCTCCTTCCCTGCCAATCCCACAAGACAGGTTTCTCTGTTCCCTGTTTTGTGGATGGGGAAGCAAGCACTTACCTAAGGTGATTAGCAGAACCTGAGTTTGCTGACTCAGCAAGTTTGATGATGCAGAGCTGGAAGGAGTGGCCGATACCCCAGAGTGCTGAGCAGCCCTTCGGACGAATTCTGTCAGGCATGAGAGATGGACAGAGAGGAACTGTCTGATGTTCGACAAAGGCAAGTGCAGGGTCCTAGCCCTGGAGAGGAATAACCCCAGGCACCAGCACAGGCTTGAGTCTGACCTGCTGCAAGGCACCTCTGCAGGGAGGGATCTGAGTATCCTGGTGGACAAGAGGCTGTCCATGAGCAGCAAGTGTGTGTTTGTGGCCAAGGCCAAGGATATCCTGGGATGCATTAGGAAGAGCATTGCCAGCATGTCGAGAGAGGTGATCCTACACCTCTGCTCAGCCCTAGTGAAGTGCTGTGTCCAGTTCTGGGCTTCTCAGTACAAGAGAGATGTGGAGTTCCTGAAGCGGGTCCAGCAGAGGGTGACAAAGATGATGAAGGACTGGAGCATCTCTCTTACAGGGAAAGGCTGAGGGAGCCAAGTCTGTTAAGCCTTGAGAAGAAGTGACTGGGAAGGGACCTCATTGATGTCTATCAGTATCTGAAGGGAGAGTGTCAAGAGGACAGAGCCAGGCTCTGCTTGGTGGTGTCAAGCAACAGGACACGAGGCAATAGGCAAAAAGTGATGCATAGAAAGTTCCACCTTAACAGAAGGAAGAACTTCTTTGCTCTGTGGTGACCGTGCACTGGAACAGATTGCCCAGAGAGGGTGTGGAGTCTCCCTCACTGGAGATATTCCAGAACTGTCTGGACACAATCCTGTGCAATGTGCTCTGGGATGACCCCAGTTGGTCAGGAAGGTGGGACCAGATGACCACTGTGGTCCCAGCCAACCTTACCCAGCCTGGGATTCTGTAAGCCAGAGCAGAACTCGAGTGTAATGAACACATGATATGCATTATAGTTTCGTTTGCCACATCTGAAAGACAAAGCACACAATTCTTTAAGTTTTTAAGTGCCTGTATGAGGTATTGGTACATTCTGTATTTCCTCAATGAAAGCCACCGAGCTTCCAGTCTTGTCCGTTATAACTCTGTGGTGAAAGAGGTCTTCAGAAAGTTCACTGGCCTAAAAAAGTTTTTCATTTATCTTTTAGTTTGGAGGACTTTAAACTTATATCCTGCACTTGATGTACTAACTTCTGAAATTTAACTAGCTACCTGCTAACTTTCAGCAATCAACGTAGTCAAAACAGTCAGGGTATGTACCAATCACAGGCAATGTGATGTTTATCCAACTTCAGCTGAATTATGCTTAGCTCTTCTTTAATCCTTCATGATTAGAATCTTGTTCATACTTATTTTCTGAATAAGTAGGAAGCTCTCCATTACGGCGTTGCAGTATTTTTGTAACAATGTTTTCCTTGCATGTCTGAACATGCAAGTATCCCTTCTTGTTAGACTTCTCTCCAACCCGTTCTTTGTAAGTATGAACACATGACATTTCCTTCTTTTGGTCTCTCCTTTGTTTCAGTGTCTCTCTATTTTTTTTAGTTCACAAAAATACCTTGATTCCACTCTCAATAAACATGCCATGATGATATTTGTCAGTGGCATCTTAAAGTTAATTTGATATTATTTTAAGGCTCCACAGATCAGGTTTTGGAAACTCTATAAAAATATTTTGTTAAATATCTCATTAACAGGCCAGGTATGGCTTATTTTTGAAATCTCCTTAAAACCTGAGTAAATACAGAAAATCTGTGGTACACAGTAATCCTGATTTGACAGCAGTCCAAATGAGTCACTTCAAAGCCCTTTTCCCTGTAAATTTATGACTTTTCTTCCATCTTCTGGCAAATTGGTTAACATCTTGTTGTACTTTCAAGGAAGCTAAATACAGTACAGCTTGCAAAAATGTGGCAGGTATGGATGTGGATTTGATGAGTAGCCTTTCCACCAAAATTCATGGAAGTTCTCTTTCAAAAAGCATTATCTCTGAAATTATGCCTTCAGAGGCTTTTTCATTTCACTAACATACGCCTAACTACTACCACTTACTGGCAGTGCGCTCCAAATTCCTGTCAGAAAGAGTAAATTTAAAAAACATGGGTTTGTGCTTTAAAATGTGTCTTTTGATTGCCGTGTCTTTATGTTTTGTCTTCAATGGATGTCTAGCTACTTATTCGAGGGAGGAAAAAAGCTGTCTCTGCAAAACTGATGAGCTGAGTGAAAATGATTTTTTTACTTTGGCAGTATGTTAAGAGCCATTTGCACCGTGCTTTGATATTCTTCCCACTCTTTTGAGACTTCCTTTCCTTTGAATGGGGGAGGAACTTTATTTTGAGGAAAGGAACAGAAAATAAATCAGTTGCAATAGAGGCTGTATTGCAGCCTGTAGGTTCTCTGGAGTTGGGAATCTCCATTGCCTGTGCTTGGAGTGCCATGGGAAGGCTGTTTTTGCAGATCAGATCCCAGACATATGTGTGATGACAGTTACGATTCCATAGGCCACACTTACTTAACATTTTTCTTCAGGTATTTTGACACCTGCCGGTGCAAAGTGCTCTGTGTTGCTGTCTCCAGTGGATCAGGCTCAAGGGCAGCAGGAGCACTGACCTGGCCTCCTGAGTAACTCCAGCTGCAGGGTAATATTGGGTGATTTCTCAGCCTAATCCAGTTTTGGTATTGGAGCTGCAGCATGTCAGTGCTACAAGGCTGCAGTTACCAGCCTACAACACAGTTCACTACCTCTGTTACAAAGGACCCCTTATGATAAAGCATTTGCAATACCCCAGTAATGAGTTGCAGTAATTCATTTTTGCATCCCAAATATATCTGATTTCCACCATCCCCAGAAGTATAGATGTGAGAATAGATCTGCTGACTAGGCCTGTCAAAAACTGTGCAACACCAAAATACATCACTGTAGCTTAAAACATTGATTTTCAGCAAATTTGCTGCCTTGGGCTACAGTGCAGACAAG
This sequence comes from Sakesphorus luctuosus, assembly GCA_013396695.1. Classification (NCBI taxonomy): domain Eukaryota; kingdom Metazoa; phylum Chordata; class Aves; order Passeriformes; family Thamnophilidae; genus Sakesphorus; species Sakesphorus luctuosus. The sequence goes on along the minus strand of VWZD01010851.1, from coordinate 269,705 downwards.
ACATAAAACATATTACCATACCAGATCATTGAATCGTGTGAACAATTGAAACTGAAATTAAATATAACACATATCCTGATTGCAATCAGAACACTGAGAAATGCTAGCCATTATCCTAAATTTAAAATTCATATGTAAAATAGCCTAAATTTAAATTTCACTTTAGAAAGTATAGAATTTTATGGAGAAATTAATTCAATTTCCATCCCCACAGCTGCTTGGGCAATTAATTGAATGGCTGAGCTTTACTTCTGTGCTTTAGGTTCTTTAAGGCACCACTGTGGCAGTGCAAATGGATATAAATTACATCAGTGTTTAGAGACAATGAAAGTCAGAATCTCTGGGGTATCCAATCAGCTGTACAGACTATTACCTCATCTGCTGGGTCAACACTGAGCTCCTGCTCTTCTCTTATATTTATTGCAAAATCATGGCAGTATTTTTTTTGTTAATTCGTGGAGTTTGTTGTTTTCCCTATTTGCTGCTTATTCCCAGCCATTACAGTCTGTAATTGCATTTTTGTCAGTATACTCTCCTTTTGTAGATACATGTGTGTGATATGTATGAATATAAAATGACATCATTAAGCACTTTGGAAGTAACTGACAATATTGTATCTACCAAGGAAATCTCTGGTGAAAACTCTTCATGTTACAGCTTGGTACTTCACAGACACATGTGCTTCCTGTTAGGAAGTACAGATTTTTTTTATCTGACTAAGGTGTGAGCTTTTGCATTAGAGTCCTTCATACCAACCAAGAGGTCTCAGTAAAAAGCCTTTTTTCTTCTGTCTGCCAGTGTGCCTTCATTTTGGGAACAGATTCTTATGCATGGCAGCACAGAGAAATGCCGAGCACTGATTGCCTGAAGTCTTGCATCCCATTATGTGATGCTTTTGAAAACGATATTACTTCACCTCTTACTGACCCAATATATGAAACTCTGTGGAGCTATTCCCCAGGCCACTCAATGGCAAGAGGCAGAGAGGTGCTTGTGGAGAAATCAAATGTACTGTGAGAGGCTTCTGGGAGGTGAGGCTGCGGTCCAGGGTGGAATGGCACTTCATGGGGTTTCTTTGGGCATGAGACTGGCAAGAGTCACACTGCAGCTTCTGTCTCTAACAACCTTTGTGCTTAGCAGCCAAATGCACTTGGGATTAAAAGCCCTAGAGCAGGAGGGAGTAGCTAACTTGTATAGTGATGGCATCGTAGTGGGGGAATGTGGTGCTGGTGAGGAGTCGCATTCATAATGTCTGAGGATTGAGAGGTCTCAGGGTGTGTTCCATCTCAACCCCTGGCTGACCTGACAGAGTACAGCTCCTGCCCTGAAGCACAGGGGTTTTGTTCTTGTTCTGTAGTAGGATGAGGTCAGTGGGTACATAGCAAGCTTTTAGGTCTGTGTAGACTCCTGTTAGATATGAATTACTGCAAGTTCAGTGGAGCTGTAGCGTTTCTTTGATGTAGTGAATTTGGATGTCTGAATTTTAAGTAGGAGTGGGAGAAGTGATTTCAACAAACTACTGTAGCCTGTGACCCACCACTTTGCCAAACTCGTGGTGAAAGACTTGCCCATTTTGAATTTTAATGTAGAATCATTGCTAATTTATCTTTAGCATGGTGTTGTAAAACAGCCTCCTCTTCACTTCACTGCAATATTTGGAGTGCAGAATCTGCCAGTCAGTTGTATCTACAAGTGTCCTCTTCAGGCTTAATGAAACCTTCGTGAAAATTTTCACTGCTTCAATGGAAGCTTTGCCACTAGACTATTTAGTGAACGACAAGTGCAGGCCATTCTTTAATTAATATCCATAAACTTTTCAGCTGAATCTTAATTTAATTTATGAAAGTTTACAAACTTCACTGGTTTCCAAGATTTTCATACAAAAACTCAATGAAACTTGGTAGTTCTGATAAGGTTATTTTGCATTGGGATTTAGCTCTGAAATGAGCCAATATGATTTTGAAGGGAAAGGTGTCCTGGTTTTGGGTGAGATGGAGTTAATTTTCCTCTTCATAGCAGTACAGTGCTGTGTTTTGGACTATCAGCTTTGGAGACGTACCAAACAGATAAACTTTATTATGCATTAGCTTTATTAGGGGTGTTTTACATATACTTGGCCAACTTGTCTGTGTTGGTGGTAGAAACAGTGAAGGTAAATACCCAAATGTTCCATTGCTTTGCTAAAGCAAAGGAGAAGCTGAGTAAAAAAGATCAGAATATGAAGGTTGTTGCAGTCCAAGACAGTCACATTTGTTTGTGGAGAAAGGAGGTGAAAAGAGTATAGATTTATGTTGAAGGGCATGAAATGTAATTAGGAGTACAAGAGGAATGTTGCTAAGAAGAATCTGTTTAATCTACCAGTTCTCTGCATATTCTGAAATCATTACACTCATTTACTGGGGAAAAAGCACACAGTGTTGTTGTTAACAGTGGCATGGTCTAATATCTTACGTTTCCAGGTATCATGAATGGCATTGTCAGGAGATCAGCAGAAAAATGGAAGATCTACATGGTCTACAGTGCAGAATCTTTACTAGTAATACAAAAAACAGAAAAGAACCTAATCTGACTTTTTAATCACAGGCCATATTTTAAGAGATTATATCCCTAGGAAAAAAACCATTTTATTTTAAATGTGACATTCTTTAGCTGGGTAAAATTGAGAAGGAATATAATCTACAACATTCACAATATCAATTTACAATCATTTTTTTTCTGAGACTGCCCTTTAAAGGCTATCCAGACACAGGTGAAGAGCAACACCACTTGACTCTCTCTCTTTAATTGACTGAGAAAGCTCTAAAAATAGAGGTATTGTGGGAAAATGAAACCAGAGGACTGTAACATGTAGTGACAGGATGAGGGGGAATGACTTCAAACTGAAAGAGAGTAGGTTTAGATTAAATATTAGTAAGAAATTCTTTACTGTGAGGGTGGTGAGGCACTGGAACAGATTGCCCAGAGATTGCCTTCTCATCCCTGGAAGTGTTCAAGTCCAGGTTGGATGGGGCTTGAGCAGCCTAGTTGTCTAGTGGGATGCATCTGTGCCAACAGCAGGGAGTTTTGAACTAGATGATCCCTTTCAACTCAAACCATTCTGTGATTTTATACATATCTTATCAAAAGCCAACAACCAACCTGTGCTGTCTTTTTCTGTGAGACTCCTCATGCGAATAAAGAAAGCTAAAGGAAAAGTTTGGGGAGTATCAAAATCAGACAAGTCAGTTCTGAAAGGGTGGAAGATGATGATAATTCTTGCATGCCTTATGTCTTGGTGAAAGGGTGAAAAGTAAAGCAGAACAGTAAGTGCAAGAGGCAGAGTGCAGTGGTTTTCTCAGCCAGAGAAACCAGTCTGGCAAGGGATATGTGTTTGGAAATGCTGCATGGATGCTGCATGCTCATCTGTCACCTTTGATTGTTGGTGTTGTGCTAGCAAGTGGTGGGAGTGGGTTCAGCATCGGGCTAGTTGAGGACATTTCATCCCTATTGGGGCTCAGATCTTCATTGATAAACCCCGAGTCTTTGTTCTGTTACCCTGTCCTCTTCCAAGTCACAAGGCTCAAATATTTGCTGTTAGGAAACTGTCCCTCCTCAGACTAGCCTTTAAATTGGGGCTGAGGCAGGCTCCAGAAAATGGAGTGAAAGCCTTCTCGAGCAGCTTGCTGGTCTGTAGTGCTTAGCTCTCAGGGACTAATCAATCCAGTGCATCCTCGTTGTGTTAACAGCTTCCTGCTGAGTGAGTCATCTGGACATTCATTAGTTTGCCCTGGTTGTGCATTTGGTTTGGGAATTGCTTTTAGTGAAAAATGAAATTAGTTTAATAGGAAGTTCAAAAGCTATTTGTTGGCTCTGACAATATCTTAATAAAATAATATGATGTCTTAGCAGCTACTCTGATTTCACAGAGTCACAGAACAACCATAAATTAAAGTTGGAAAAGACTTACCAGGATCACTGAGTCCAACCTTTGACTGATCACCACATTGTCAACTGAACCATAGCACTGAGTGCCATATCCAGTCATTTCCTGAATGGTGGCTCTACCACCTCCTTGGGCAGTCCATTGCAACACTTGACAACCCTTTCTGTGAAGAAATTCTTGCTGAACCTGTATTTCTGTGATGTTCTCTTCAGCTGGTAGAAGAGAGTTGCAGTCTATTAAAACTTGTCATTGTCTTCTCCGAATTGCAGCCTCTAACAGAGGGCAGCACATCAGGTTTTTAAACCTCTTAACTCAGGGAATGTAATTACACCTCTAAGCTGGGGAAGCTGAGGGGTCCGGGTGGATGGCAGAGCTGTCCAGGGTCCTGACCCACCAGACTCTGCATTTGAAGCATGTAATAAACAGTATCTCGTGACCAAGTGTCACAGGTGGCCCTGACTGGGGTGGGAGTTGGACTGGGTGATGTGAGTTATATGATACTAAAAGCAGGGGAAGCCCCACATCAATGACAAAAGGTGTGCCTTTGTGTGAAGTGATTTTCAGATTGTGATGTGTGAACTGTGCTGTCTCAGTCTCAGGTTGGGTTTGGTCCCTGCAGCCCAGCCTGCTTGGTTGTGCTCTCAGCAGAGGAGCTAGCCCTAAATGAATTTTCACAGAATCATTTAGTTGGAAAAGACCTCCAGCTGAGTCCAACCTTTGGACTGAGCACCAAGTGTCATGTCCAGTCATTTCTTGAACGCTTTCCCCTCCCTTGGCAGTGCATTCCAATGCCTGACAAGCCTGTCAGTGTAGAAATTAATCCTGATGTCCAACCTGAACCTCACCTGGCACAGCTTGCGGCCATGTCCTCTTTTTGCTGGTTACCTGAGAGAAGAGGCTGACCCCCACCTGGCTCCACCATCCTTTTNGCATGTAGTGACAGGACAAGGAAGAATGCCTTTAAATTGAAAGAGGTAGAGATTAAATATTAGTAAGAAATTCTTTACTGTGAGGGTGGTGAGGCACTGGAACAGATTGCCCAGAGATTGCCTTCTCATCCCTGGAAGTGTTCAAGTCCAGGTTGGATGGGGCTTGAGCAGCCTAGTTGTCTAGTGGGATGCATCTGTGCCAACAGCAGGGAGTTTTGAACTAGATGATCCCTTTCAACTCAAACCATTCTGTGATTTTATACATATCTTATCAAAAGCCAACAACCAACCTGTGCTGTCTTTTTCTGTGAGACTCCTCATGGGAATAAAGAAAGCTAAAGGAAAAGTTTGGGGAGTATCAAAATCAGACAAGTCAGTTCTGAAAGGGTGGAAGATGATGATAATTCTTGCATGCCTTATGTCTTGGTGAAAGGGTGAAAAGTAAAGCAGAACAGTAAGTGCAAGAGGCAGAGTGCAGTGGTTTTCTCAGCCAGAGAAACCAATCTGGCAAGGGATATGTGTTTGGAAATGCTGCATGGATGCTGCATGCTCATCTGTCACCTTTGATTGTTGGTGTTGTGCTAGCAAGTGGTGGGAGTGGGTTCAGCATCGGGCTAGTTGAGGACATTTCATCCCTATTGGGGCTCAGATCTTCATTGATAAACCCCGAGTCTTTGTTCTGTTACCCTGTCCTCTTCCAAGTCACAAGGCTCAAATATTTGCTGTTAGGAAACTGTCCCTCCTCAGACTAGCCTTTAAATTGGGGCTGAGGCAGGCTCCAGAAAATGGAGTGAAAGCCTTCTCGAGCAGCTTGCTGGTCTGTAGTGCTTAGCTCTCAGGGACTAATCAATCCAGTGCATCCTCGTTGTGTTAACAGCTTCCTGCTGAGTGAGTCATCTGGACATTCATTAGTTTGCCCTGGTTGTGCATTTGGTTTGGGAATTGCTTTTAGTGAAAAATGAAATTAGTTTAATAGGAAGTTCAAAAGCTATTTGTTGGCTCTGACAATATCTTAATAAAATAATATGATGTCTTAGCAGCTACTCTGATTTCACAGAGTCACAGAACAACCATACATTAAAGTTGGAAAATACTTACCAGGATCACTGAGTCCAACCTTTGACTGATCACCACATTGTCAACTGAACCATAGCACTCAGTGCCATATCCAGTCATTTCCTGAATGGTGGCTCTACCACCTCCTTGGGCAGTCCATTGCAACACTTGACAACCCTTTCTGTGAAGAAATTTTTGCTGAACCTGTATTTCTGTGATGTTCTCTTCAGCTGGTAGAAGAGAGTTGCAGTCTATTAAAACTTGTCATTGTCTTCTCCGAATTGCAGCCTCTAACAGAGGGCAGCACATCAGGTTTTTAAACCTCTTAACTCAGGGAATGTAATTGCACCTCTAAGCTGGGGAAGCTGAGGGGTCCGGGTGGATGGCAGAGCTGTCCAGGGTCCTGACCCACCAGACTCTGCATTTGAAGCATGTAATAAACAGTATCTCGTGACCAAGTGTCACAGGTGGCCCTGACTGGGGTGGGAGTTGGACTGGGTGATGTGAGTTATATGATACTAAAAGCAGGGGAAGCCCCACATCAATGACAAAAGGTGTGCCTTTGTGTGAAGTGATTTTCAGATTGTGATGTGTGAACTGTGCTGTCTCAGTCTCAGGTTGGGTTTGGTCCCTGCAGCCCAGCCTGCTTGGTTGTGCTCTCAGCAGAGGAGCTAGCCCTAAATGAATTTTCACAGAATCATTTAGTTGGAAAAGACCTCCAGCTGAGTCCAACCTTTGGACTGAGCACCAAGTGTCATGTCCAGTCATTTCTTGAACGCTTTCCCCTCCCTTGGCAGTGCATTCCAATGCCTGACAAGCCTGTCAGTGTAGAAATTAATCCTGATGTCCAACCTGAACCTCACCTGGCACAGCTTGTGGCCATGTCCTCTTTTTGCTGGTTATCTGCGATAAGAGGCTGACCNTCATTTAGTTGGAAAAGACCTCCAGCTGAGTCCAACCTTTGGACTGAGCACCAAGTGTCATGTCCAGTCATTTCTTGAACGCTTTCCCCTCCCTTGGCAGTGCATTCCAATGCCTGACAAGCCTGTCAGTGTAGAAATTAATCCTGATGTCCAACCTGAACCTCACCTGGCACAGCTTGTGGCCATGTCCTCTTTTTGCTGGTTATCTGAGATAAGAGGCTGACCCCCACCTGGCTCCACCATCCTTTTACATAGCTGTAGAGAGCAATAAGGCCCCTCCTGAGCCACCTCTTCTCCAAGCTAAACACCCTCAGCTCCTTCAGCTGTTCCTCACAGTTCCTGTGTGTTCCAGATCTGTTACCAGCTATGTTGCTCTTCTCTGGACAAGGCTTTATGTAGCCTTGCAACAAATGACACTCTGCTTGCTTTTTATGGAATCTGTGCCCGTACATAATGAAACTACATTTTCCCTATTTTAATCTTGTATTACTGTCATTGCTATTGATACAGAAATGATTGTTGTTTATTCAAATCAGCTATGAAAAGTTATTAATTAATTACTCTTGTGCCTCTGTGTGAAAGTACATTTTAAGGAGTTTTGTTTTCGTTACTGGAAAAAAGTAAGTAGCCAATGTAAACTTCATTGATTCTGTCATTGTAGTGGCCAATCCCTTTAACCTCCTTGGACTTCTAAACGTCTGTCTTCATAACCTTTAGGCATAACATTACATTACATGGCACTGCACTTCTCTTTATTTGCCTCCTTGTTTAGTAAACATGCCTTTTTAAACAGTTTAGTAGTCACTCATATTTAAATCCTATTATACTGCTAACCTCCTTTTTTTACTTTTCAAGAGGGTGTTCTGACCTTGGCTCTACATTTCTGCAGAAAGACTGCCCTTAAGAAACAGTACTCTAAATGAAGACCTATACCCTTGCTTTATGTGCAGTTGTTAGAATTCTTTGTGTTCTTTTCTATGATTTGCTTTTCAACTCTTGCATGTCAGCTTTTCTTGTGTTGTTAGTTACATGAGCCAAATCATGTGCCATCTAGTTTTCTGGATGAAGGATAGACTAAAGATGTAAGATACATATTGATACAGGATTCTGACCTGGCCCACGTGTAATGGTGCTTGGTACATTTATTGATTCCTCAAACTGTTTCTTACTTCCTAGTGTGTTTTATGCATTTGATCTGACTGTGTGTTATGGAGGCAGTGGGGAAAGAGGTTGCTCGCTTCTCTAGATTCATGCAATTGTTTCATCCAAGTCAGGAGTGCATTTAATTGAACCCTCTCTACCTGTAAGATGATTCTACATGTTGGATTTTTAAAATTGTTTCTAGGCAGCTCAAATCATAAGGCTTTTCCATCCAATCTCTACCCATAAACTGTTCTAAACACCTTGAAACACCAGAGCCCATAAAACGTTTCCTGTTGTGGTTCCCTTTGCTGTTTATCTGTACTTAATTGGAATAAGAGGAAATTATTTGTTTCTTACCAGGATAGACTGGTAAACAAATCTCCATATGTATTGTAAAATTTGGAATTTTCAAAGTCTAATGCTTGTCTTCAAATAGTTACTTGTTTCCTCTTTATCTATAAGGTAAGAGAAGCTTTCTTAAGAGCTTAATTTTTCTCAGTAATAGAGGAGAAAAAAAAATGAAGTCTGCAAGTGTTAAACATCATCAGTGCTTCCATGCTGCCAGAAACCAATCTCAGGGTTTAACCTCCACTCAAACTGTAATTGCAAATTTCCTGGAGAGATCAATCCTTTCTAGTTGTCTTTGATGTCTTTTTAAGCAGTGAATCTCAATAAGCATCATTGATTCATCTGAACTATTTAGAGGTAAAGCAAAGGCAAAGAACACTTGTTGATTAGAGGGCCTTTTCCTGGAAGAAGTTCATTGTTTAATATACTAGTGAAATGGAAAGTGTATTGTTTTTAACACAGCCTAAAAAATGAAAGCCAAAGCTTTAACTCTGGCATCTCACATGATAACCAAGTCCTTATTTTGGTGTCAGTATAAGCTGATTGATTTCCTTTAGTGTTGCTCCTTATTCATATCAGTGAAATTCAGAAAGCCACTCCTTTGTATAAGTGTTATTGTCCTTTATACAAGCAGAATTGGAAGCCCTTTGTGGTTTTTTATTGCATATACTGTGTCCTACTAATAAGATTTTAGAGAGCTTTGTGTTTCTATAGCTGTTTAGTAAATCAACCACATACATGTGGATGGGTCTCTTGGCACCTTCCTCAGAATCCTCCTGCTGCTCTTTCCTGCCCTCTCCCATGCTCAGTGCAGGCTGTTGTTGCCTGTCACTATTGCTTGTGTTCTGCTCATGTGGTTGTAGAAATATTCATCCTGCATCAGTTCTGCAGAGTTAGAATGGCTCTTAAAATGCTTAGGAATTGTGCATTTGATTGTGGATCAGTCCACAATAACCTTGGGTATATGAAACAGTGTTCAGAAATCCTTTGTAAAGCTGGGAAAATGAGTAGTGCCCCTTACTGGTCTTGCAAAATTTCCAAATATTTTCTGTCTCTGTTGACTGTGTGTTGTCACATGCTGTCATGAGAGAGTGCATTGTCTACTTTTTCCCACACCAGGCATAAGTAAGCAGATACCCTGCAATTTTCCCCATTCTGTTCTGTTACTGAAAGTTTCTTACTGAAACTGTCCATCCTGAAATCACTGAGGGGGAAAGTACAGGCAGAGTTGGAGGACTTTGGCACTTGGTTGTCATATTACTTGTTTTCTATCTACATTTCTGTACCTGTGATGTAATAGTTATTTACTTTGACAAAGACCTTTGTGCGTAAAAGTTACAGTGTGTGCCAACACAGAGGAACTTCCTCAGCTAGGACATTGTGAAATGCAATGCAGGAGATTAGTTAAAAAGTTTATACTGCATTTCCCCAGGCCTGCGGAATAACCCACTAAACTGTCATAAAATAGTAACTACTCTTGTTTAATAGACATATATATATGATATTAAATCTAGTTTTCCCCCATGAAGTGATAGTTTGTGCTCACCGTTGTCTCCATGAAACATCTAGTCCAAACTCAAAAAGGTTTTGATGCACTTTTTTTTGGCTTAATCTTAGAGCACTCCATCGATGCAACCCTGGCTTACACAGGTTGATATGCAGCTTTTTCTCTTCTGCTCAGAGTTGGAGCAGGTTAGAAAAGAAACAAGGGGAAAAGTGGAGGATGGGCAAAGCAGCACCTGCAGGTTATGTCTCTAAACCCAAAAGATGGGGAGCTGCTGCTAAGCATTCAGTAGTGTGCAATATGGAGTAACTGCTGGAATACCTGCTCTGCCTACATGTCATTCTGCCATCGAGTACCAGTGAACCAGGAGGTTGTGTAAATACTGCACAGAGCCAGCATTCAAGTCTGAGTCTGCTGAAATGTAAGTGGGAGGGTGTTGTGTACCTACCTCCAAAGGTGCTGGCAAAGCAGAGCAGCGCTGAGAATCCCACACAGTGGATGGTGTTTTCCTCTGAGCTTGTTGTGGCATCTGGTGTTGTCAGGTGGTCAGGGAAGATGAAGGATTTGCTGACTATTTCTGTGGGTGTTGGCAGAGCTTAGTGATTTGACCTGTGTCTCAAAGTTTATCCTTATCACATAGGATTTCAATAGAAAAAAATCAAGTGAGTTACTCAAGTGTATGAGACAGTGCTGAGGGAAGCCAACAGAGGTGGTTATTTATGAATTCTGGTCAGGCTGTTTCTCAGGGAATTTGTACATTATTTTTACATTTTGTATGGTTTACATGGGACTGGGTGACTCCACAGAACATTTAAATGCAGCTATGTGGAAGACAGTACTAGTCCTTTATGAGGCCTCCCTATTGTGGAAATTTTGGAAACTATAACATCATCCAGAATAAGAGACACCCTCCCTGCCCCCTATAGGCTGACTTCCTTTTTTCCACTAATCATGAAATGATATTTCCTTTTTATAATTTTCAATCCAAAGTTTGAAGTCCTACTGCATTGCAGGTCATAAAGTTTGGATCCAAAAGTCTTTCAGAACTTTAGAATTTCCTACCCATTCATGTCTTTTTGTCAGGGAGAATTCCCTTGACATTCCCAGAGCATACATGGTTTAAAATACTGCATATGATATGCTGTCAATAGTCTGTTTTCTAAACTGTTACAATCTCCAAATGTACGGGTTTTTTTATAATCACCACTCACTGTATGAAGGCCCACTCCTTTGAATTAAATGCCACAGTAGCAATTTGAAATGTTCTTTCAATTCACAGCAAGTACTCCCTTGTAGTGCCTTCATGCTGAGTGGAAAGCTATTAGAGAGCACACAGATTTGAAGTTCCTGCTTAAAAGTACAGCTTGAACTGAAAGTGACTGCCAGCTAGTCACTGGTACTCTGTGGTGTACGTGAATATTGCAGGTATGTTACAAAGTGTTCTCTCTTTCTGTGTGGTTGCTCTGCAGCTGGTACCCCCTGTATCCTGTTCAGATAGAAGAGGGTGTCCTGCAGCAGCACAGCAATGCATTCAGTCTCCCAAGAGGTCTTTTGCAGCCCTGTATCCACATTTAAATATTTTATGACATACTAATCTCATGAAAAACAATATTGCCTTAAGTACCTATTTGTGAAGAGCACAGAGTTTACCTAAGCTTGAATGTTTGTTCAATTCCACTTCAGTTCTGAATGAAGACACCACAGTCACGACTGAGACGTGCTTGAATGGACCTGCAGAGAAGCTTGTCCCACCTGGACAAATTCTCTTTGGCACAAGCAGTGAGCTTCGGGTTTCAAAATGTGTTAGTTGGCAGTGCCAAAACAAACTGAAGAAGGTAGCTGAAGGTCCATTATGGGATCTCCTCCTTATCTCCTAGAGGGATTTCATAGTCACAGTTTCTCCTTCTAATAATCGTTTTGTAATCAGAGTCCCACCTGTTCCAGTGAGAGAGTGTAGCTTTAAATTAGATACACAGAAGTTGTTTGCTATGAGGGTGGTGAGACACTGGAACAGGTTTCCCAGAAAAGCTTTGGATGCTTTACCCCTGGGAGTGTCCAAGGCCAGGTTGGATGGGGCTCTGAGCAACCTGATCTAGTGAGAGGTGTCCCTGCCTGTAGCAGGGGATTCAGAACTGGATGATTTTTAAGGTCCCTTCCATCCCAAACCATTCTATGACTGTGAATTTGTCTGTTACGTGGCTGCCAATGGTTACTCCTTGCTCGGGGCTCCTGTAGCCAGATCAGGGTAGGATTGAGTGAAAATGCAGGGAACCACAGCCACCTCCCACATTGCCCTGCAGAGAATACACCATCCCTGACACTGATGTTTTTTGGAGCCTCTTGCCGTCAAGCTGTCATGTCTTGACAGCTCTGTGGGCGGAACAAAAGGGCACATCAGACTTTGGATGATTTGTAAACAGTGAAGAAGGAGCTTTTGCCACCCTGCCATCTCTGACAGTGTGAAAACAAAGGTCACCTTACCTGTGGCTGACACACGGCTGTCCTTTAGTGTCAACCTCATCTTCATGCAAAAGTGCAAGAAAATGTTTTATTAAGAGCTGAATTTGGCTGCTCATGAACTCTCAGGGTTTTGCTGGCTCCTTAGGAAATTCAGTAGGACAACACCCTTCTCATCAGGATGCCACCTTCTTAAAAGGGACAGTAAAATCACGACACCTCTTGCAAATTCAAAATGCTTATTTAGAAAAGAAATTATTCTAATTTATGCTCTCAGTGTTTTCAATGATTTTGACATCTTAAGCTTTAAATCAGAGGCTGAATACTGTAATTTTTCCTGTTTTTCCAGTAAGAACTTGGTTGCTGATTAAAGTCTCTGGCAGGGAGTGGGCAAAAATTAATGCATTAACAACCTAACAATGAAAGCAAAGTGATTTAGAGTAGCATTACCTAAAATAAATTATTTTTGTTAGTACTGTGTAATGTTCTTTCAACAGATGACAATGATTTATTTCTACTTAGATGAATGATGAAACTAATCAGTGAATTGCTGGAGAAATGCTTTGTTAAATTAGTCCCATATTCAGTTGGGAGTCTTTAATCTATTGCTCTGTGAGCTTATTTGTCATTGAATTTGCGGGGGGGTGTGCAGGGTCTTTTGTTTACATGAATATGAACTAGAACATCTTCGATTATCAGTGGAGTTTCATTGTTTCAGACCAGGGAAAATGAGACAATGGGGCCTTTCCATCTTTGATTTTGTTTGGAGATGCCTTTTAAAAACCACCTTATGCAACCCTTTCAAAATTACTTGACTTGTTTTTAAAGGGAATTAATCCTTCTTATTTCCAATATGCAACGTGTTTTTAAAGAGTATTTGCAGATTCTTTGGTAGTAATTGGTTAAACTTGGGAAGAGTTGGTAATTTATTTGTGCATTTCTCTATTACACCAGATAAACTGATGCTACAGTTTTTTCTAGTCCACTCACAAGACTGACCATCCATGAAATTTTATGAATGAAGAAAATAAGAAATGTGGTGGCAATGAAACTAACAGAGTTTCAGGAAGCTAATATTAGTGGAAATGCTTTTATAACAACTTTACTGTCCAAAGCCAGCATTCATTAGGCCAGCTTACAGTTCTAAGGAGTAAAACAACTGAGTTTTCTGTGAGCATTTAGCATAAATGACATCTGGGTCACTACAATGTGAGAACTTTCACGCTGTCGACTATGAACTGACAATTTGCCTAGCAAAGAGTTACGCTGTGGGAGGTTGAGAAGGAAAGTATGAGAAAGTTTTTGAGAGTCCTGTAAAACATATTTGGCTGGTCATAGAAACCTAGAAGCCAGTTTGGGTTTACTATATAGTATTAGGGGCGGTCCTGTGGCGTAGTGGAGAGTACTCCCGACTCCGGCTCCTAGGTTGCGAGTTCGAGTCTCAGTGTACGGACCGCCCCCGGCAGTTAAATGCCTCCCTGCCATCTGATCCCGTCAGACCTTGGATGCGAAGCAGGGTCAGCCCCGGTTAGTACCGGGTGCTGTAGATAGTCCTAAGGACCTCATTGTCACTGTCCAAGCTTGCTCGGCCGTGGCAAATGGACCTTAGGACTTAAACGGTGGGGCCAGTTCTGTGCACGCTGAGCCTCACCTAAAAAAAAAAAATATATCCCCTGCGCAGGCTCGGAGGGCACAGCCACGTGGGGTGAGCCCTTCCCAAATCTTCGTTCGCGAAGATTGGCCATTATTATTATAGTATTATCTCCTTCAAACCATAGCACCATCACCCTAAAACTGTAGCACTCTTGACTGAAAATTGCCTCATTGACGTTACTGTGTCCAGTCTATTTAAAAAAAAAAAAAGAAGTAAAACCAGTTTAATTACAGAGGAAGTTGAAACACTGTGACAACCCTTTGACCCCCAACAACATTCAAAACATCTGAAAACCAATCACCCATACCATGAAGGCAGCATTAGATCACTTGGTACAAGGAAACAAATCATTATTAGAGTCCATCTTTGATGTTATTTACCGTTAGAAGAAAAAAATAACTCCAAGTGTTGATAATTAATTCTTAAATCCAACCTTAAGCCCACAGTGCATGCCCTGACAAGCAAGCATTTGGAACAGCTGGAGGATGCAGGGAAATATCTCAAGAGCCCAGCAGTGACGTGTTTCCACATCAGTAATAACAAGCGAGGAATTCTACTGTGTCATAGGGCCAGAACTACCTTTCCGTTAATTGTGTTGTAATTGGCTTAAGCTCTTTGCACCTTCTATTTTGGACAGCCCAAAGGGAGGAATGAGCTGAACGCTGATGGGAAGTCACAGAATGAAGCCCACAGCATTTTAGTTTTGAATAACCTCTAAGTGCTGTCTCAGGAGCATCCTTTGGATGGGGAGATGAGGGGTGGGAAGTGTGCCATAGCACCAAGGTCCTGCATGGGCTGGGTATGCTGCTCCTGAATTGATTACAGGATGGTGATTTTTCCAAAAATTTAAAAGCCCTGGAGCCTGTTTCTCTGAAAGAGGGAAAGGAGAAATGCATTTTGTAGAGAGAAAAAAAGCAGCCATATGTTTTGTAGTTGCTTATGGCAACGCTTGAGTTTAAGACTTGTATGATTTGTGTGTGACCAGTCAGTTTGTGTTTGTTTGGACAAAGAGTTCCCGAAATGTTCCTGCAGTCTCAGCCCTAGTACAGATCTGTGACTTAAATGTCTGAAGAAAAGTCATGTGCAAGATAACAAATGCAGGTTTCTTCCAGGTCATCCTAAGCAATTGCTCTTCATTAAGCTCAAAGCTGCTGAAATGCCACCAAGCAGCAGGGACACTTAATCCTTTGGCCTTTACAGCCCCATTATAGGACTGGAACTGTGTATTTTGCTTTATGTCTGTAGAAACTTTGCAAGTATGGTTTTCTGGAAAATGGATCTGTAGGACATTTTAACCTAAATGGTGGTGTGTAGACTCTGATGTCTGTGTCACGTCCTGAGTTTTCAGTATTTTGCTGGGTGAGACAAAAGTCTGAGGGCATTGTGGCTTTTCACAGAGAACTGTGTTCAGCCTGGTTTTCCTCCTATGTCCATAGAGTGAGTAATTTCTTCACAAGTTATGCAGAAGGACAACCACCACGGTGATTTTATCTGCCCTTTCTACTTTCCTCTGACTCCTTCGCATCACCTTGTCAGCCCTGACCTTGTTCTTTTGCTTTTTTAGGCTCTCTGAAGTGGTATCTAACCCCTCAAGATTTGATCTAAGCTTGGGAATTGTTTTGTTGTTAATCAGTAGCTATAACGAGGCAGGCCATGATTAAGTAGCTGCACTGTGAAACTTGTAGGCTTGGTTATTCCTTTGTTCTAAGGAAAAGGGAACACAATCCCAAGATGAATGGGCTGTTGGGATGAGAGCCACTGGGAGTGAAGTCAGCAGGACTGAGCAGTAAATGGGGGAGGTAATTCAGCAACCACCAACCCCTGACCACCTTAAAACAGGGAAGCACTGGCGCGTGCAGACTAATTAACATGAGAAGCAAGAGAGATAGTTAGCAAATAAGGATTGGGGTACTAATTAATGAAAAAGATACATAATTTGTAACTAATTTCTGACATTCATTAATGTTAAATGTTGCCTTCGTTTGTTAAAATGTATACATGGTGTAAAGTTTTCATGATGGGTGATTTGTGGGTTCCCACCTAGCTCCCAACTTTGCACAAACTGCAACATAAAATAGAAATGCCTCACCCACCCCGGTGTGTGAGTTGGCAGTGCACACCTGGGAACAAGCCTGCGTTCAGGGTAACAGAGAAGGACGAGAGTTTCAGAGCTTCACAGGCTTTTCGAAACCAAAGCGTGTATGCAAATGACAACTGATATTATCATCTTTGAGAATAACAGGATATGAATCTCCCTTGAAGGACAGCAAGTCATCTCAAGCAATATCAAAAGTTGTTTGCAACTCAAAGAATTTAGTAACTCCTAAATGTTTATTTTGGAGGTCTAAAGCCACTCAGCGTGTGCTAAAGGCACAGAATTTGTGACAGTGTGCAGGGCTCTTAAAAGCAAGAGTTAATGGCTGCTGCCTTTGTGCTTTGTCACAGCCTTGCCTTTGCATAACTAGTTGTCTTGGAAGGTGCTTTGATATATCTTGAATGAGAAAGAAACTGTTACTTATAAAACATATTTCTTCTATATTTCCTCTAATTCCTAGTCCCCGCGTCCTTCCTTTAGTGAGTATGTGAGCTCTCATTTGGCCAAGGGTCACCTCAGAGAGGAGTTGTCCTTTGAATCTCAAGACATGCTCCTAGTTCAATAACTGTAAATTTAAAAATTTAAAAATTGCCTTCTCGAGAAGGCAGGTGCAGGACAGGAATTCAGCTGCACACTTAGTACTGCTCCCCCGTGCTATTAGTGGGTTCCTTACTGTGGCTGGGCCTCAGGAAACTAGAATTTATTTTTCTGCTTTAGCATATCTTAATCCGTAGTTAGGATGAGAAAAATGTTTTAATGTTTTTCATGAGAAAGCAGGTTGTGACTTTATACTAGCTGAACACAGCCTTAATTTGCTGAGAAAAGAAGACATAACAAATCTAAGGACAAAAAGAAATAAGGCAGCAGGAATAACTCCTAACAAGCAGAGTTTGTGCTGTAACACTAGGTCTGTTTTCTGGACCACATACTGTGTTGCAGTGCCTGGTGAATACATGATATAATGTCAGATGTTGCTCTGTACGTGTGAGTGAGGCCCAAATGCTGCTGTTCTGCCTCGTCCTCCCGGAGAGTTCTGTGATGCTGCATCCTGTCGCTGTGGCATCTGCATTCTCAGAGGCCTGGGCAGTACCTTCTGTCTCTGCTGCAAAGTCAGGTTTTGACAGGTTTGATAAATAAAAAACCCTTGCACTGTATTTCGCATGAGGAGAATAGTAACTCTTGTATTGCGGACAAATCCCATTCTGTTACTAAATCACACTGCTCCAAATTCACATGTCTCTTCGTTACCGTTTTTTACATGCTGGGCTGCCCTGATGTGCTGTGTTCTGCTTAAGTGATTGTTCCAGCCTCACTAAAGGTGAAGCATTTGGGGTTGACAGGAAGATGTCCCACCCATAGTTTTGAGATCCTCTGGAGTGAAGACTGTGGAAATCTAATTTATTACTGTGTTTGATGCACAGGATAGCATGACAATTTGACCTTGTGCTTTTATGCCCTGCTAAGCGACTTCAAGAGCTCCTTAGCTAAAATAGTCCCTTTCTAATTTTAATTTATTCTGTCTGGACAGCTGACAGTTTAAGGAGCTGCTGTCAAGCTACAAATATCTTTGCCTAAGGCTTTGGGCTGACCTGTTCCAGCGACACAACCATGGAGGGAGCCAGGGTGACTCCAGATTCTCAGTGTGCTCCTGTCATCACCTTGTTCCCTGTTCCTTTCTTCTTTTCTTCCCCAGAGATGTCTATTGTATACCAGCTCAGGAAGGTCACTTTTATGGATTTTATTTTTTTCGTTGTCCTATTTCCCCTGTGTCCTTACAGCTTGCCTAGTAGGCTCATGGACTGCCTGGCTTGGTCAGTGTCTGCATCAGAACTTCAGGCAGTTTTGGTTTTGCAGAAATACCTTTACCTTCTGTATCGTATTTGTTGCATTATAGTTTGGGGAGTGAGAGTAAGACCTGTCCTACATCTACTTACCAGCTGATTTCTGTACTTATTTTTCCTTAGCTCCTAATTATCCTTTTTCTTTCCTTACTTTTAACCCTGACAGCCCTCTGGGTTCTCCAGGAGTGGCTGCTACAAAGCTGTGTGTGTTCTCCTCTGTAAAACCGGTCCTTGTTTTGTGTTGCTAGGCTACTCCCTTCCAGCTGCCACTGAAGAAATGCTCCGTGGTGGGAAATGGTGGGATCCTGAAAAAGAGCGGCTGCGGCAAACAAATAGATCAAGCAGATTTTGTCATGCGGTAAGACAGAAACCTCAGCGACACATTGTCTCCCCTTCCCCCTGCCAAGTCTCAGACTTTTCAAAGCTATTTGCTTGCGGTTAATCGGTTACATTTTGCCTTTGCAGGATGCTTTAGACAGGCGGTTTGGGTAGGAGCGTGAGGAGGGTTTGCCTGCCTTCTGCAGCCAGGGGGTGGGGTGGGGTGGGGGCAGCCTGCCCGTGGTGAGGCTGGGACAGACTGTGCAGGGTCCCCTGGAGGTACCCAGGGGCTGATCTTCTCATTGTGCAGTGATAGGCAGGGTCTCATCCTCACATCTGCTCTGTCCTCTGAAACTCTAAATGCCATCTGTGCGACCCAATGATCTCAAGATGAGTAGGAGCTAATTTATGAGGCAAAACTTGAGATCTAAGTTGGTCCAAGCTCAAACCTTCCTGTGTTTTCCTTCCCACTGGCTGAGTGTCTGAGGAAAGGCCAGACCTCTTTCCTTGATGCAGCGTTTTTGGAGTTCCTCACATTTCCTTTCCCTCCAGCCTGCCTGAATTTATAAGAACCTGTCAGGAGGGATGTTGAACCAGCTACTGCTTTTGTGATTGGATTTGGCACTTTCTAGGTCTGCAATCTTTAAGGAAGAAAGACAGAAATTAGTTCCTTCCTGTTAAACACGAACAAGAGAAACATTGTGAAGGGGAAGCTGGAGGAATGCTCCCAAAGAGAGGAGAAATGGAGTTTCTTTTGGCTTTGACATGGATGCATAATCAACACCCATGTTAGCTTGTCTTCTTATTAGATCTTGATGGCTTATTTGCAAAGCCTCACAAATTTGCTGCAAAACCAAACGGTATTACTGTAATTTCTACTTTGCGTCTCAAAGACCAAAAATGCCTTTAATGTTAAAGCAAAGAAATAGAACAAACTAAAGGCAAAAGGAAACACATACTTAGAGCAGAAGATGTAAGGCACGGGGGAGAAAGACAGCACACTGATTGCCATTGCTGCAAAACTCCTTAGGTGTTCCACAGACTAAATAGGAGAAACTGCAGGGTGTATACCATGGTAATAATATCTAGATGCAATGGAAAATTGAAGTGCTGTAGGAGCAATCAGTTACAAAAACAATAGAATTTTAAAAAAAAAGAACACTTATTTAGCTTGATCAGAAAAAAACCCTTTTTCTCTCCAGAGAGGGTAAAGCAACCATTATCTAGACAAAACTTGTTTTGAATTGGAAATAAGTGATAGAGAGTTTCCTGCAAAAATCCAGTTGCTATCTGCAAGCTGTATGGTGTTAGTGATGTGCAGTCATATTTATGTTTCAATTCTGTTGGATTAGAAACTAATACACCACTGGGAGGAAATATTTTTACAGCAGGTGAAAGACAGGATTTAGTTGATCTTTTCTAAATCCAATTTCTATAATCTGAGAGCTGAGAGAGAAAGAGCACAATGGTGACTTGCATAACATTTTTCATTTTTTGAAAAGAAATTTGTGTAATATCTTCAAAGTATTTCTGCAGTGTGAAATGTCATGCCAGGTTTTGCCCTTGTTCTTTTCTTCCATTCACATGGGTTTTGATGTCACTGATGTGTATTTCCGTAGGCTTTGTCATAGGACTGCTGCCATCTTCCATCACATGTTGTAATCACTAAGGTTGTTTAATGAGTTTAAACTCATTTCGTTGCTGAGCATCTTCTACAAACACAGTTGTTCCAACATAGAGATTAAAAGAGCAGCAGTTTTCAGCCCCTAAGGCATAGCATGCTGCATCTGCAATGAAAAACGTGTGTGGCATGTGGTCTGTATGTTTCTGTAGTGTGGCTGTTTTCTGATACCTGGCTGTTTTTCAAGTTTGTAATCCTTATTTCTTAGAAAAATATTTGATCGTCCCCCTTTCTTCCTGCTAACACTTATTTTACTAATGCTGGGTACTAACCCTAAGCCATGTTTTTGTCTCTATTTGGATGGTGTTTCATTCAAATACTCATTCCTCAGTACCAGATGTAACAGTAAGAGAATTAAAAAGGAGATGCTTAGGATGAATCTTTTATTTCTTATTGTGCTCCCAGCACAATACTGGGCACTCTGCTGGCCAATTCAAGAAAATAGTTAGAAAGGCCAAGTTTCTGTTAACCAGTGATTTCTTACAGCTTTCTCTGAATACTCAGGCCATTTCTTAATATTTCATGCACTAAAAGGTGGGAATGAGACTTACTGATGAAAGGAATTAGATGTGTTTAAATAATGCATCTGGGACTTGCTTATGAAATAATTTTCATTATTTAGATGCCGAGATGATAAAAACAAGGGTGAGATCTTAGCCTTTCATAGTGCTTTTAAATAAACTTTAAACAAAAATGGTTTCTTAAAAGCATCCCCTATGACCTTATATTTATTCAAATCAGAGAGCATTAAATTGTAATCTGCCAGAGGCATTTATGCCATCTCGCTGCCCTAAGGTAAATCACCTACATATCTTCTTTCACAAATATTTGTTTGACTTGCCATTGAAAACTGCTGCTGAGAGAGTTTCTACAATCTCTCCAAATAGTATTGCTCTGATTAATTTGTATCCTACCCACTGCAGGAGCAGGAAGCAACCTATTGCCAGATTTGACTTTATTTCACATTATTTTATTTCACTTCACTTTGTTATATTACTTTATTTTATGTAAATCTTTCTTGATTCTTAAGGTTTTATCATTCTTTATGTCTGAGAATTAAACGATGATCCTTGTGGGTCCCTTCCAACTCAGAATAGTCTGTGATTCTCTTATGCTTTCTTTTTTAAATTTTCTTTTTTGTCAGTCATTGCAGTTCCCAAAATCTTACTTTGATTCCTCTCTTCTGGCTTCTTTTGAAGTTGTCTAGCTTCTCCTAAATTGTAGTAGACCAAACTGGAAGCTGTTTTGTAACAGAGAACTCTTTACATTGTGCACATCTTAACAAATAAAGTCATGAAAAGGAGAAAATGTTCCTGGAAAATTTATGTTTCGTGATGAATGTGGTTGAATTCATTTATGTTCCATGTTGGTGGGACATCACTGTCCTTCTCCTTGGTATTTCCTGATGATGTGAAATTAAGAATATGATTTTGAGAGGTGGCAATTGTATAAATGCAGATATAGCACTAGTGTGGGGGGTTTTTTTCTTACAGAATATGGGATATTTTGCATTAACAGAAACTGCAGAGTGTGCTGCATGGGCAGTGGTGCCCCCTCTGAGCACTGACATTGCACAAAGCTGTAACGTGGAGGTGCAATCAGGAATCCATGCAGCCTCCTTGTGCTGTCACAAGCACCTGGATCCCTTCTCCAAGCCCTGCAGAGGTCGTGAGAAAGCACAGAGGCAGAGACTGCTGTGGAAGCAAGGGCTGTCTTTGTGGCAGGACTGTATTTTCCCAGTGTGATAGAAGGGAATGGCAACCTGTAATAAATACAGCAGTTTCTGCAGTAGCCTGTGGTAATTGCAGCCACAGCTCACTTGCCCAGCTCCTGCTTCTCACTAGTGTAGGAAAGAGGCCTCTGAATTGTTAAGATAAAAAAAAAATCACATAAGCAACTCGTTGTTGTTGGACTCAAGGGTTTCCTGACTGATACGGACTGTCTGGAGGATGGACACAGAACTGGAGTGCTACAGAGAGGTTAATGCAGAAGATCGGGAGAAAAGTGATGTTGCTCTTCACAGATGTAAGAAATGCATCAAAGGAACCCATGTCTCCCTGGTACTGAGAGGAGAAGTCATGAATGTGGAACAACTCTCTGAGCCACTGCTGCCCTCGTCTAATGCTGGGACCTCACCCTCTGTGGGGGTCTGCAGAGCTTAAAGCAATCAGGGGCTGCTTGGGCCCCTTCTTTAGGGTCAGTGTTTGTTCAGCACATGCTCCTGGTGGGGCAGGAAGAGACAGGAGCTGGCCCCAAGTGTGCCCCTTGTGTTTCTGTGCCTTCATGCTCCCCTCTCCATGCCACACATTCCTAGAGTGCTACAGCAAAACAAGGAAACCAGGGTGTGCAGATGGAGATGTCTTGATTTGGTGGTTGAACTTCAAAAAATTTTAGGTCAATTTTGCCTATGGTAGAGCACAGAATTGTTTTTTGTTTTTCTTTTGTTTAGAAAGCCCCAGCAAAACTCCAAAACACAACAATGTAAACAACTAGAAGTCTTTCTCTGAAAAAAAAATCCAAATTCTGCTTATCTCTGAGAATCCTGGTTTAATTTTTGCCTTTTAAGCATTAGAAATATTGTTCATATCTTTGTTTTAAAAAGCTGGACAAACCTGAAATAAAAAGTGTTTTGAAACTAGTTTTACTGTAATTTCTTTGTATTGAATGGATTTCTCCTGCCTGTAATTTTTGAAGCAGTACATAGGCTTAGATACTCTTTGAATGTGTTTTTGTGTTTATCTACTGCACTTTCCTTCTCCTCAGTCTTTACTATGGAGCATTTAGGACTGCTCACTGTGTGGATGTCTCTCTCCACTTCTATTTTTGGAATCTTGGCTCTCTGCTTTCCAAAGTAGATTTGCTCAGCTCCTTTTTCTTTATTACATTATCATCCTGCCCACCCGAACAAGAGTGTGAGCAGAGCTGAGATGCACATATTTAAATAGCCACTTACATTTTTCTCTCTGTGTTTTCTTGATAAATTCTGCATGCTGAAGGTACCTCATAGTGTAATATTAAAATGCTATTTTTGCTTGCCATGTAATGCGTATGATACCACAGAGTGGTAGCAGTCTGAAGCCTGATACTGGTGGACAAGGCAGACCAGAGTGCAAAGCAGAACTTTGAAAGAGTCTGGATAAAAACTTTCTAGAGATAATAACAGCTTTTCAGCCTGTTAGAAATGCGAAGTGTAGGCCTTTGGTTTGGCTTAGCAGATACATAGATATCATCTTTGTAAAAGGTTTTATTTCTGTATTTCCCCACAATCTGGTACAAAAATGTCCTATTGTGTTTATAGGTCTGGGAACGTTTGGAGCTTGGTCTCATGTTTATACAGCACTTTTACATTTTCTGAAGCCTGTCAATCCTGAATGTAATTTAAAATCTTGACTGTCTTTCTGTGCACAGGTGCAACCTTCCTCCTCTATCCAGTGAATACAGCAAAGATGTTGGAGCAAAAACCCAGCTGGTGACTGCAAATCCAAGCATAATCCAGAAAAGGTAGGCAGCATATTGTTCCTTTTCTAGTTGGGGGTAAACAAAAAGAAAAATGCTTCATCTGTGTTATAGATATTGGTGCCATCAGAGTTGTGTTCTTAGTGATGATCTGATCCTGAAAGCGGATTTGAAAAAGGTGAAATAGGCAATGGCTTGGTGCTAGGTGAAATAATTAAAGACTAAACCCCTGATCTTTTCACTATAAACAGGGAAGCTGTGGGAGATTGGCTTTCTTTTTTTTAACAGAGTTATTTAGTTTCCCAAACTCCCCTTAGTGCTTCCAGCTCCTCTCGGTTTTCCATGTGTTGGGCATGAATCTGAGGTGCTTTGGCTGCTCCCAAGCCAGGCGCTTACTGATGAGTGTCCCAAACTACTGTGCTGCTCAGGCCAGCTGGCTGCTGCATCCCACAGTTAATGAATGTGCTGGTCTGGGTTTCTCTTTGCTGACAACCTCTGGGTCCTCACTCTCTTGGTATTCTTTCTTTGATCGTGACTTACAGAGTACAAAAGGTTAGGACGGAACTCCTTGACAGGTTGTGATCATATAAAAATTCTTCTTAGGAAACTGGAACAAATTTCTGTTGTTTATTAGAGTTGGTTGAAATTTTCTAAATGTCAGTAGCTGATGAGAGAAGGGGGGAAAAAAAAGAAAGTCAGTGCCATCTCTCTGATTTTGCCTTCCTGAATTTTAATTGCTATGTTCTTTGTTTATCTCCTGGAATGAGATAGACTGTTCTCAGGCAGAATAAGATCTGGTAGTAACCTGCCATGTTCACTGAAAAAACACAGGAGAAAAGGCATAAACAAAGGGGATGAACAGGAAATGATTAGGCATAAAGAAATGTATAATGTGAGTACTGGGAGGTGAAGGATTGTGAAAGGAAGCAAAGCAGAGAAATAAAATACGTCACAGAAAAAGTCAGGTATTTTAGAAAGAAGAAAGGCACTGGCTTGGAAATGGTTGTTTGATGGTATTTAAATGTAGTATTTTTCCTCTCTCTCAGAAATTGAAGGGTTCTCTAGTTTTTTCTGTATAAAAGATGACAGTCTTTGACAAAGTAGAAAAGAGAGGGTGAGGAAGAGGGAAATGGAGTAGTAATCATCTTCAAGAGCTGATTCCAGGCAGAGAGCGCCTGAATAGGGAAAGGTGCAGAAGTGCTTGTGGGGCGAGATCAAAGCAAACCGAGCAGAATTGTCAGGGGATGGCACCAGGTGCCAGGCAAGAAGAGTGGCAGTGCATGTGAAGACAGGAACCTGAAAACCCTGTGGAATATAGAGGGCTGATGAGGTTGATTTATGAAGAGGGATGAAGTTGCCGGCACATCCTGTCAAGGAAAGAAGATCAGTTTGGCCATGGCATTTTGGAGGGAAGAAGAACAGTAGGAAACATAAAGCTTACAAAAGATTTTACAGTTTTCAAGGCAGAGGATTATTGAACTCGGGGATATCTGTTTTGCCATCCCCTCCTCCATTGAGGCCTGGAGTAGAAGTTCACTGTACTTTGTATTTTTGAACAGAATAGGAGAAGTTTTTTAGTGATGCTACAAGGAGGCTGTGGAACTACACTAGAGAGACCATAGAGTTATCAAGCAAGAGGGAAAGGAAGGAGTGAGCAGATGGTTGAGAAGCAGATGGAGAGAGCGAGGTGCTACTTTGTGAGAGGTGGATATCACAAGGAGTGGAGGGGGATGGGAAGTGGGAAAAAGGGAGGAAGGAAATGGGATTGTGATCAGTCAGTAGTTTTCAAAGTGGCTGAACAGTAACTGCAATGCAAGACCCTTGATGAGAAAGTAATGTGGAGTGTATATGCATGTGTATTGACTAGGAGGAGATATACAACCAGTAATTGAGAGTGACACAGGGAACAAATTCATAGCACTGAAAATTGGCAGAAACCTCCTCTGAAGCACTTGAGAGATCTGACACTTTGCTTCCTCTGCTTGGTCAGGAAGAGATTTTTTTTTTTTAAATAATAGTTGACTGATGTTTCTGTGTGCTCTCCAAACTCATTATTTTACTTCCTATGTGTTAGGTTAGAATGGAGGGAAAAAAAGGTTAAATCCTGGGACTTAAAATAGAAGAAAAGAGTGCTATTTTGTCATCAATTTCTATGGAAAGAAGCTTTTTAAGGAATTATAAGCCCAGACTTTCATGAATTTCAAGGACATTCAGATTGGTGACTGATACGTACCTGTTTCTAAGCTATAAGTTAACTAGTGTCACATCATGATATCATTCATTATCATTCCACCCCTCTCCTCTTGTCCTTACTTGAAGTAGGTTGATATTGATGAGGCTGGACATCTCAATTATCTCTCGAGTGTGTTATGTCAGGTTTCATGAATCGGTCCTGCAACACCATTCATGGTTTCTAAAAGATTTATCCTTACCAGATAATTTATGATGAGGCATGTTGCATAGGGCAGAGTTTTCATACCAGGGATGTAGAGGCAATTTGGTGCGTGGTTCTAAAACCAGAATTAGTTTCTTCAGCAAATCAAATTGTTAACAGTCGTTCTAGCAGAGATACCACCATTTCCCTCTAGACTTACAGCCTTAGAATGGGAGAATCAAGATTTAAATCTGGGAGGGGAGTGCACTGACTTTGGAGTTACCTTCTGACCATTGTCTTTTGCAAAACTTAGAGATCAAGTTCCTACTCTGTTTTCAACAGGAAGTGTGACTGTAAAGGTAGTACAGTTACTTGTGAGGTATTTTTTACAGTTCTTATTTGAGTTTGAAAAATGATGGGGAATTTCCTACCTTAACTTCCCATAGTGTAATACAGGAGAACTGACAATAGATGTATTATGGTAGAAATTTTCCCATCTGACTAAGAGGACATGTGATGACTGTCCCAGTTTCTCTTTTTATCTAAAATATTTCACAGGCATCTCCCTTCAATTAATTTTGGAACTAACAGTCATTCAAGTCTGTGTAAAACCCCTTTTTCAACTTTGTATTAAAAACTTACTTTTCTGTCAAACCCTGGCTTGAGGTGGCAATTGGGATTGAAATGTTCCATAAAGCTATTCCTGGGGCCAGTGTGACTTCTCCCTCCTCTAACCCCAAGTATTGTTGTGGAACTGCAAAAAGGTTGGCATCATTGATGTTCCAGTTCATTCCCCTACCATCCTAGTCAGCTTGGCCTTATCTGCAGGGAACCACTTTGTAGGCAGAAGGTTATTCTATATTTGTCCTGGTTTTTATTTTCTTTCCATGAGTAGCTGCTCTGAGACCCTGCCAGGAAAGAGGCAGTGCAATAGCGAGACCTGTGATGTGCCTACAGCTCTTCTTAGTCTCTGGGAAAAATCAACAAGGTTATGTCACTTACAGTGATTGTTTCTATGTTCTGAACACTTGTCTACAGCTGTGAACATGGGCCAGGCAGTGGATCACATGAGAACATAAAAATGCTTAATAGATTGTGATGATTTTTGGCCAATGGCATAAGATTTTTAACTAAGAAATACAAAGACAGATATGGATTATTATGTGTTTCTGAAGTCACTGGATCTGAGCTGCTTAGGAGAAGCAAATTCTATTAATTTCCTATCATCTTCAACAGCTCTTGCAAATGTCATACAATAATATTCTTTTGTCTAAACTTTAAATCTGCGAACAGATGCTGTTTGCAGCAATATTCCTTTGTAGTCATCATATCTGCTTACTCTGTCTAACCCATGCATACTTATAGCATCAATAATGTGGATACAATAGTCCAAATAGATTGTTTCAGTGAGTTTCAGATCAACTGATGTTTGTTGGTGAGTATTTTATCTACAAGTTGTGTGAATTTTTCTGGCCTATATAGAACTAATCCCATTAGAAAATGGCACAATGACCAGCAGCATTTTTTATTTGCCATAATCCAGCAGTGGTAGAACTGACAGGAGTCCGCAAGGTACTAACACCCACCTCCCAACACAGTTTTTGAGACGTAATCCCTGGGAGCAGGAGCTTTGTGCCTGCAGAGCTGGGCTCTGAGGCAGAGCTATGCTGCCCATGTTTCATGTCCTCTCCTCTCCTCAATAAATCCACTTGGATGAGGACCAGTCATTCCTCTGTGTGTGTCCAGGGCTTTGGAGGTTACCCTAACTAGACTAATTGTGACAATTTCCATGAAATACCTGTGCTGCCAGAGACAGGGTGAGGGTGTAGGTGGATCTGTATTTCTGCTACTGCAGCAATTCTGCTAGAGTGTACCTTGTTACTTTGAATACAGAAATAAGGGAAGGGCTAGTTGAACTGATGCCAATCTTCATTCTTTGAAATGTGTATGTTTTTATTTAGGTCCTTACAGTGGAGTCTCAACAGCTGTATAACGTTGCCAGTGGAAATACTCTTACTGAAACTGGGATAACCAGATTTAGGATCAGCCATTAGACTCTGCAGTTCAGTATGAACTTTCATCACTGAATGTGACCATTTTTCTTTCAGTATATTAATTCACTTTTTTCATCGCTGTGATATTTGACAAGTTTTTTCTGCATCCAGTTTCTTGCACTAGAGCACGATGAAGGAATGAGACTAAAGGCTAAGAAATGCAATGATTCTGCCTCTGAGCTTTGAAATGTCAGTTAAATACCGCTGCTGTTTATTAGGTTCCCGTGGATTTTGAGTGGGATTAAATTTGCTTCCCGGTGTTCCCTGCATCTTAGAGGCAATCTTTCCTGGATTCAGTTCTGAAGACATCTTTGAATCCAACTGGCTTACACCATTATGAATAAAAAGATGGAACTGAGGCAATAATTTAATTTAATAAAAGCTTCCTTCATCTTTGATTAAACAAATGTACGATATTATGCCTGTTGCTGACACTCATGAAAAAGAGAATTACTCTTGGCTGTATCTCCATGTAAAAACTATATATTCTATTCCTATGTAGTTACATTATAATTTGGTAATTGCTAAAGACCAGAAAAATTAAGATAGAAAATTACCCATAAAACATATTATTGAAGGAAAACCCTTTGTGCTTATCTTGTCCTTACTTTAGAAGTCAGATGATGAGAAGATCTTTCCCTGTGAAGTCAATCAACTAGATTTTAAATGTTTCACATAGAGTTTCTTTTTTTATTGCTGGTATCTAAACCGGTATATAAATATGTCTCACATTATTTCATTGAGAAGTCCAGAGTTACAAGGATAATTATTTTCATTCACATTACAAAACTGCCCTTTTGTGTTCTTCTGCAAGAGCCTGTGAACATCTGTGCCAACAGCAAGGGGATAAAATTTCTGGGAAGCATGTCTTTAGAAGCAAGACTATAACAAATCCTTCTGAATATGGAAGTGGCTTGATTTGTTGGTAATCAATTTTTTTCTCTCCTGTGATACAAAGTTCTTGTAAAAGCTTTAAACTTATTAATAACTGATGCTTTTGTTTCTCTTGGTGATAAACATCTATTTTTGTCCTCATTTGAACAGAAGAGGAAGTTAAAGTGTGGGGATGCAGAGGATGTGCAGTTGTAACAAAGCCACGTGTGACTGGGACAGTTTCTTGTTTTGACCCTATTTAAATAAATGGCTCTTACTCTCTTATCCACTTCCTCTGAAGAGCAAAACACAATGATGGGCAAGAAAAAAGAGATCTCAGCCCCAAGGAAAGGAATCTAGAGGTGTCTCAAAACATACGATTGGCTTCAAACAGAAAGTTGGATGCTGTTGATGAGAGGAAAAACAATGGGATGGAATTTGGGGTTAGGAAAATGGGAACTGTGAGGAAAAGTTATTTATTCTGATTGGAGCAAAAAAAAGAAGGAAAGCCTGATGAGAGTGGTTAGAGTTTCCTGGGGGTTCACTTAGCTGAGGTGGTGGAAGTGAGGATGATACCTCATCAGCAAAAGCAATTGTTAGGTGTTAGGGAGAACTTCCCAGAGAACCAATAAAAGTCTCCATGTTACCATAATTTAAAGGGCAAATTGATATGGGGATGAAATGGGAAATTTTAAAAGATGTCGTAAAATTATGGTTTGATGGTCTCTCTTAAACAAAAAGAAATGTTTTATTGGTAGTTGTCATAAAGCAGAGATAGAAGATATCAAGATTAAAATGATCCATTAGGATTTCTGATTGAAATGTCCTTAAATTTCAGTTCTAATTTGTGTTTATTGTAGAATTGGAGAGGAATGGGATGCATTACCTTATACACACATTTGCATGTGCCCTGTCTTAAAATGAGATTTTGATGATAATCAGAATTATCTCTATTGTGAATGACATTTTAATTGCAAATCTATGCCTTACCAGAATCACCAGTGCTTGCCCATATGTGGGGATATTCATTAACACATTGTCTCACACATTTTCATTTTCTTGGCAAGTCATTGCAGGAAGACTTGCTTTTCATTCCTCCCTCCTCTCCCACCTCCTGTGTCTTCTTAAGACCACTGTATGGAAGAGTCTGCCAGCAGTACCAAACAGACAGGCAACCAGCTGTCTGATTTTCCATTATTAGGTTTGTGAAATGGGAAAGCTATATATGTCCTTGAGCAAATAATGCTTTTAATTAAGGTGGGTTTTATTTTTTCATCCTTCTATTGCTGCAGTAGGACTTGATATGAGAGCTTCTAAATCCTACTACCAATATGTGGAATAGTGTAGTCAAGTACCTTGTGTTTAAAACGTGACATTAAGTAACGTGCTTGAAGTCAGTGAAATAACTTATATGTACTTTGTTGGATCGAGCAATTTAGTGTCTTGCAGGGACAACCCAAATTTTTTCAGGGTAACATCTCCAAAGATTTTTAAGTGTTTAAATCCATGTTTAGGTAACTAATCTTTCTTAGCACTAGTGTGACTTCAACCTAGATTTTTCTACCACTGGTGTGTCTCTTGGATTTTTTTTCAGGTACTGATTGGAAAGCAAATATATGTATATATGCATGTATTTATTTATTTAATTATTTATGTAAAATGAAGAGACAAAGGCATCCTGCACTCTGAAAGACAGCATGAGAATACAGAATAATGAGAATACAGAAAATACTCCTTCTCTGCAGTCTATCAGATTCTGACATTCCCACTTTTTCTTTTGTTCCTGGCTCTAAATAACTCATGTTCACAGCATCTGCAGCCATGTGATCCCATAAACTTCAAAGAAAACCTGCAAATGCAGGACACGGTCACAGGAGTGTAGGAATTATCCTTATGGATAACAGTCCAAAAGCTTTAGGTTAAGCATAGGTGTCAGAGAGGCAGAGGGCTTAATTAGTATCTGTTTTCTCATTAAACAATGAAGGGGATTGCTGGGAATGAGATAATCCAGTTGAGAAGGGGCTGTAGGTTTTATTCCTCTGCTAATCTTTGCTGGTTTGTGCAGACCTATGAGATCCCAGCACTGTTGGTCTTGGGCATAGGCTGACTATTTGTGTCATGGGATTTTCCAGCAGTCTTCAGTCTGGCAGCAAGGTAGGTTGGGAAACCACTAGCTAGGTTGATCAGCAAGACCTTGTGCTCTAAAAGCCTTTTCCCTGCTTTTATTTTTGCACCCTGAGCTGAGGAGGTCAAGATCGGGTCAATCCTTCTCAGATAGAATTTGTTATAATGAATGCAAAAGTATTTGAGATGTTTTTCTGCTGACATTTTGGTTTTCACAGACAGTACTTCTGTTTATATAATATCTGGAAAGATTTGCTTCTTTGTTACCAAAAGCAATGTTTTTCTCAATGAAAGTTTTAGGATGTTATTTCAATGTGAATTTCAATGAGAAGGCTGAATCAGTAGGACTTAGAACAGATGCTGAAGGAAAGACTAATGGAGAGAGAAATGCTAGTGTGGGGTCCTTTAGGGAAACAGACTCTCTCCTGGTGTAAATCACTGTAAGAATTCAACCTGACCAAAAACTTGACTTGGGGTTTGGTTTTGTTTTCTTTTTTCATCAGGAATGGTTGGCTCTTGCACTCACCTAGCCTTTGACTGGACTTCTTTCCAAGCCAAAAAGTTTTGGAGAGTGTGGATGAGGCAGTCTTTTCTTTCTGGTCTGTTCTGGAGTCTGGGCAGCCTTCTCTGCCCATATAGCCTGTCCTTTGAGAAGGACATGCAGGCCAGTTGATGGGTTGGAAAGCATCAATCATAGAAGTAGAGACATG
Source organism: Sakesphorus luctuosus (assembly GCA_013396695.1). Taxonomy (NCBI): domain Eukaryota; kingdom Metazoa; phylum Chordata; class Aves; order Passeriformes; family Thamnophilidae; genus Sakesphorus; species Sakesphorus luctuosus. Next base: position 238,243 of record VWZD01010851.1, on the reverse strand, counting down.
GAAGTTGATGCTTCATAGCTAAGCCATTAAATATAAGAATTCGTTGACATTTGTTGTTTTTCAAAATATTGTGCTCCCCCTAAAGCTGCATGTGCAGTTTAAAAATTTAGACTTGTTTTTATAAACAACACCTGAGCTGTTTAAAAGGACAATTGGCTTGAGTCAGAGCAACACCTGCAAGACAATATTGTAATATCATTGAGGAAACTAGTAATTGAGAGGCTGTAACAAACTCCAGGGAAGAACATGATGTAGGCTAGAGCAAATCTAGTGGATGACAGTAAAGGAGTCATTATAGTGAAGATAAAGATGTAGTCCTGACAAAAGGTTCAGAACAGAAGTGAGAATGGAGAACAAACAGGTTAAGCGATTTTTAGGAAAACCAAAGGTTAGAGGAATCTGGAGAAATCTTTTTCAGGAGTTTGTAAGTAAATAGAGTGGTGTCAGAATGCCTAAGGAAGAAATTTTGGGACTGTCTTTTCACATGTTCTCAGGAAATGGTAAAAAAGGAAGAGTAATACCCTAGGGGACATTTAGCTTAGATACTTGGAAATTTTTTTTCATTGAAAGGGTTGTAAAGCATTGCAACAGACTGCCCAGGGAAGCAGTGGAGTCACCATCCCTGGAAGTTTTTCAGAAAATGTGTGGATATTGCACTTGAGGACATGGTTTAACAGTGAACATCGTCGTGGTTGATGGCTAGGCTCAATGATCCTGGAGGTCTTTTCCAACTTTAATGATTCTATGATTCTACCTGTATTAAAAGAGTGGGGAAAAAACTGAAAGACACAAAGAATCAGTTACTCTGACTTCAGTACATGGAAAGAGAGTGGAAATGGTTAAACACTGAAGGAATTACCAAAATATTCAGAAGGTCTTCCACAGGAGGTAACAAAGAAGTTTAATGGCATCATCATTGAGGAAAAAGTATCATCAGGAGTTAAAATTTATTTTCAAAGCCAGGGTATGCAAGGTATGAAAGTCAGTTTTCCAAGTCTGTCTCAGAAAGTTGTCAGCTGCTTCTGATACTGGTTGATTTTTGTTCCATAAGAAGTCTGGTAAATAACTTAGTTCTGACAACTGTAGAATGTGTTTTTAAACTCGGGGGCGGGGGAGAGGGAGAAGAAAGTGTCAAGCAGCATTACCCACAGACTCATTACTGTTCATTAGGGGATCTTTGGAGGAAACGTTCTGATTTTATTGTAGAGGTGTCTGTGTTTCACTTGTATGCAGGCTGACAGAATGAACCATTAGGTAACTGTATATGCAAAATGAGTAGAATATGTATGGAAGTCAACATTTCAAAATGACATAGTGGGGGAGGGGGAAGAGATTTTTGGGGGGGGGTGTTTATGTTGTTTTTCTCTCCTGAGTTAATTGCATTTTTGAAGAAACATAAAGTCAAAACTGAAGGATTCAGTTAATATATGACCAAATCCTGACTAATTCCCAGAAGACTCTTTGGAGACCTTCTAGGAGGAGCCATGTGAACTGGGTGATACAACAGGTAATTTCCCCTTTAGCTGTCGTGTCTAGGAAGAATTTTCCTTCCTTTGTTGCTCCAGGACCATGTCCAGTATCGTCCAAAAAGCAACAGTCATTTTCTTGTAGCTGTATTAAGTTTAGGGATGCTAAACATAAGGTCTGTAGGGAGAGAGAATGTTCAATAAAATATATCCAAACATTCAAGCACACAGAAGCCCTTGCACAAAACGTAAACAAGAAAATGGAGCAAATTAAACACCAGCAATTCTGAGAACTATTTCTGTTTTTTACAATGAATCAGCTAATTTAAGACACTGCCTCTCCCTGTAGATCTTGCCTTGTTTATCTGCCAGGGAGGTAAAGGCATAGGTCTTCTTTCAGTCCTCCTCTGCTCCATCCATACCCTGGCAGAGTAGCGTCACTCTCAAGTGTTGGCCTCAGACCTATAGAAGTCAGTGAAGCCATGCCTACACTGCAGGGAAAGAGCTGCTTCCAGAGCACATGGAAGCCAGGGTATTGCCTCCATTCTACTGGCAGCCTGCCTGAGGCTTTTCCCTCAGGTATGGTTTTTGTAATGCAAGGCTGATTTGGGCCAAAGGATGCATTTTGGGGACACCTGAAGCTGGACATACCATAGCAGAAAAGTAACCCTGGGTTTGAAGGTGGTCCTGGAGTAGCCAACCAGACAGTGAGTTGTGATTGCAGAGAGCTCCTCAAATGATTTCCCTGGCCCTCAGGAAAGGAATTCTGTGGTGTCAAGGGACTCAAATATTAAGTGTAGTGTGCGGCCTACATTGACATCAGTTCATCTGCATCTTCCACCAGAGAGCTTAGCAGCAGGAATTCCTCTGTAGGAGGGTAATAGGATCTCAAGAGGTGGATGGTGGTGACAGAGGAGATAGTTCAGTGCTGAAAGAAGTCTTAGTATCTGTGATGCTCCTGCTGTGGTTTGGATTCTCCCAAACATAAATGGAGTAAATACACAGCAGAGGTGTCTGCATTGCAGGATGTGATGTGAGAGGCTGTCGTGATTATTTATAAGCATGAAAGACTGTTTTATCAACTTATAGTTTTGTTTTCTGACTAAGCCAGAAATACCACACAAGGAGAAAGTGTCAACTGCTTCTCTGCTTGAGTTCAAAGCGAATGGGATATTCAAAGTGAATGATCTATTTTGGACCAGTAGAGAAGACAGAACTAGGGGAGAACAAGAAGGTGATTAGGACCAAAGACTGCAGTGGAAGTTGGGAGATGCTCTGAATGTGTGGCATTGGCCATCTGAATGGACAGAGGTTCTCCTCTAGTGCTCTGTCTGGCTTCTTGTCCTTTCCCCATTCAGTGGTGACTGAGTTGGGTAAAGTATCCACGTGCTTAAACTGAACCACAAAGACTTCTCCTGAGTTCCATCATCACGTGGGACATACCAAGGGATGGTGTGGCCATTTAAGCTCTGCCTTCTGTCAGTTTTGTTATGCCTGTAAGACTGAAAGTCTTCAGTTAATTTACTTGTGTTAATTTGGGATCCCTGTCCCACAGGGCTAGATGTTGTCTGAACAAAACCCAAAAAATGTGGGTCAGGACAGCTCCAAAGAACTTGTGATGGAAGAGAGGGGCAAAAAATGATTCATAGACATAGATGAGTTCAACAAAGCCATATGCTATGGCATGACTAGCAGCAGCCTCTGCATTGCCTGAGTGCTCTTTTTCATAAAGCCACTTGGCCAGTGCATAGGCTGAATTCAGTTTCTTACCCTTCCATTTGCTGTTCTAATCAACAAAACCTGCTTCTCTTTGGACATAAGGCAGGAAATGGTAAGAGTAGCCTCTTTGAATTTGATGCCATTTCTAAAGCAAAAAACTTATGTTTACATTAGCAGAAGCCTTATTTTGAATGCTTCAGAGCAAGTTTCACCAAAGTCCACAGATACCATGGTTTCTTGCCATCTGGTCTGTATACAGGGTTCACTTTTTCTTGTTTGAGGTTGCACTTAAATAGCAAACACCCAGTGACAATGAGACTTTCCAAAGAAAAGTCTATGAAATCATAGTAAAAAAATCAAAGCTTAAATACCTGGACAGTAATCATAAAATAACCTCAGGCTTGCATGAGTTTAAATTTGATGAATCAGGATGGAAAGCTAGAGCAGAGTGTGTAGACAGCTTGTGACATTGAACTGGATTATTAACAGCTAAGAAAAGATGAAGATATAAAGTGCAAGTGTGAAAGATCTTCAGTAGAGTAATTTTAACACACTCCCTTGAGTATGTGAATATACAATTGTAAGATTTGGCATTGCTGGTATTGGCAGCTGTCTGTGCTTTTGAGTAACTTCTGTATTTCTCATTGAGGCAGGAAGGATGCTAAAATCAGACCCTTAAGGTTCTGGCTCTTTTAGTCAAATTGCACACTAAAATTAAGTGTTCATTTCGCGTGAGTTTTGAAACAATACACAAGAGATTTCTCAAGTGTCTTAGAATAAAAATTTTTAGCTACTTTATGAACTTCTTGTACATGAAGTTGTTTTTAACTTCATGTGTGCTAGCCCCTCTAATTGGCTTGTCTGGGGAGGGTATGGATTCTAGAATGCTCCCCTGTGGCTTCCTGTTTTTTGCTTTATTCTCTCTGGAAGGGTAGCAAACAATGTACAAAATGACAGCCTGGTCTAGTGAAAGATGTCCCTGCCCACAGCAGGGGAGTTGCAGCTAGACAGCCTTTAACATCCCTTCCAAGCCAAACCATCCTATGATTCTATGAAAATACGTGTATTTTTGCATTTCTAATTAATTTATTCTATTATGTGGTGGGAGGGTGTTGATTCTTGTATGGTAATTATTACTTCTGCTACTATTGGCAGGCCCGACTTACAAACAAGACAGAGTTTTTGCCTGGGTTTGTGCCCAGAGCAATGTTTCTAATTGGTAGCAGTGGTGAATATGGGTTGTTCTCTGAACACTCTTGGCTCAGCTTTTCAGTGCCATGCCTGTTCCATACAGCAGGTTGGCATCATTGAGTAACACCGGCACGAAGCACAGTGTAGAACAGAGAGCTGAACCTGTCACTGTTTCTATGGCAAAAATTCATCCTATGGTTTGAAAGACTGTGGTTCATTTAAAACTTCAGTCAAGATTTTCTTTCTCATTGTGATCAAACCCTCCAAAGCTTCAGTCTCTGTTCTCATGTACTATCTGGTTGTGAAGTACTTTAAGTGCTGAACTGTAAATCAGAAATGTAGACTTATACCAGATGGTTGTATTTACTATTCAGCTAAGAAAGAGACTAATTTAATGTTACCTTTTTCAGCCCCATTTCAGGCAGAGATTGGCTAAACCCTGTGGGTAGATTTTTACATACCCAAGTATAAGCACATAATTTGTAAGATTATGGAGAGACTGAATAGATACAACTTTTCATAGCTAAGGTGAGCTACCCAAGTCATGGCAATGCGGCAAATACCCAATCAAAACAGCCACCAACCATCTCAGCAGGATTGAGTTGAAACCTTTTTTGCAGCTAAACTTGATGACAATTCACAGAATCACAGAATGTCTATGTTTGCAAGGGGCCCCTGGAGATCACCTGCTCCAACCCTCTGCTCAAGCAGGGCCACCCAGAGCTGGTGGTCCCACCACCTCTCCAGGCTGCCTATTCCAGTGTTTGAGCACCCTGACAGAAAATAGGTTTTTCCCCGTGTTTAAACAGATTTTCCTAGTTTCACACACCAGATGCCTGGTCACTTGAGGTATCTGTTTTGGAAATTATGCTTAGATGTCCATAGCTGAGAGTCCTATCAGTAATTGCTAGAGCTTGAGCTGAAGCCCTTTGATATAACCACATCGTCTGTATAATGAGATTTTAATTTCATTTTTTTTCTTTCCCTCTGTTCCTATCTAGAGTAGCTCCTTGTACTTACTCTTCAATTTTGTGTACCAACACATATTAAGGTGGCATTCTCCTAGTCACTGATACCTTAGGTGTGATGTACTCTATTTTAAAGATTTCTAAAAAAAATTAAAATCTAGTCTAACACATGTAGAAAGACTCATATCACTTCTTCCACTCAACTCCCAGTTACTATATTAAAGACTGAGCTGTGAAGCAGCTCAGAGTGGCACTTCTCTGCTTTGTCTTATCTGGAGGTAAATCAAAACCAATGAGAAAGAAAAACTAGCAAAATAGCAAAACCCAAAATGTAATAAGCAGGATAAAAGGAAGAAACACATCTTAATTATCTTTTTGTAAAGGTCAGTTCAGTAACTGGAAGACCTACTTATTATATGACATAAAAGAGTGTGGTTTTTAGATTCATTAGACTAATTAAACACTTTGGCTTGCTCTTGATATAGTAAAATGTTGCTTTTCAGCTTTTCAGATGTTTCTGACCAATCTATGTCCTACCTTCCATTATGGTTGTGCCAGAGTGTTCTTTGGGGGAAATAACAATCCACGATTTGTATCCGGACAGCAGACTTCTTAAGCAGTAATCACAGCAAGAAAACAGTAAGAGTTAAGCTCTGTTTTTTTAGAAAACAAATTACTTACAAAACAAAAGAAAGAAACCCCACAACCAAACACACCAGTTGCAGTGCTCAATTTTGTGAGACCTGGGCTTTATAACAGAAGATACAAATTTAGTCAGACGTACATCAGAGATTGCCAAGTAAAATACAGTGAAGGCCTCACATCAGTGCCACGTTTGTAGGAGGCTCACACATTATTTGTGGAAGATGAAGGATGAATAGCCAAGGGAAAGCCTTGTAAATCTGAGTCCTTCTAGGCCTGAGGTGGAGCTTCTTTGCTGCTCAGAATATGAACATGCTGCATGTACAGATCCATTTTTTTTCATGAATGTAAAGCACAACTGTGTGAGCCAGGCAAGCTCGTTACTGTGTAAATGATTCATTACAGGGGGTGGACATCTCATTGCTCACCTCTTCCCATCAACCCAAAAAGGGTCAAGTAAGCTCAGTTTACTCTGGGGTGGCCCACCTGGGGGTATAGCAGAGATGGGCCAAACAGTTATCCTGAGAGTCCTAGTTGCGCTCTGTCCTGAGGTCGCACTCCATGCCCTGACTTCCTGTATGTCACTTGGTCATGCTGATTTTCACTGTGCTCTGGGCTAGGCCAGTAGAAGTTACTGTAAGTGCTGAACAGGGTTGGATCACCAAGTGCAAGCTTCTTGGACGTAGAACAACACCAAACCTGAGTGTTCATGTTGGCATGAGGGTGCCTGGCTACTGCTGGCAAGTAGAACGGGAGGCGGTGCAGAACTGCAGCTCCTTCACGGGTTGTCTGTTGGCTCCACTCTGCTCCCACCTTGTCCCAGTCAGCTCAGCTGAATCTGTTCTCATCCTTCTGTGTCAGGCAGGAAGGAGCCTTCAGAAAAGCTGCAAAGCGTGGGTGGTACGAAAGTGTGTTTGACAGCCAGCTGCAGGGTTTGCAGTTGGCCTTTGGGAAGGGTTTCTGGCTGTTGGTTGGCAACTGTCATGCAGAGCAAGGACCTAAATAGGCTTGTTTGTGCAGCATGATATGAAAGATTTGATCTCCATCCCACATCAGAAGGTGTATTTTTTGTAAATGGAAGAAGTTTAAGTCAATCTGCTGTTTAGAGGCTGTTGCAGAGTTACAGTATTTAGCAAGGCAGATGAAATATCATTGTCCCTCATTTTCAGACAGGAAAACAGAAACACAAAGGAGCCCATCACAGACCAACACTGAGTCAGAGTGAAGTCCAGAGCAGCTGGCACTTTGCCCAGTCCTTAATCATAGGTGTTTGTTGAGGTACCTCGTGTGAAGAACAGACTTAACATTCTTGGCTGCTCAGGCAATCTCTTTCACGAATATTAAATCTGCATAAAGAGATTAATGGGACCTGCCAGAGAACCTGTTTTTGTCTACAGAGTTGCTAATTGCTGTTCACACACTGTCAGAATATTGCAGGTTTGAGTTCTCATCTCTAATACTTCTTCAGATATAGAGGTGCACATGAAGCAACAAACTTGGTGTCCAAGGAATTTTCCTCTGGCACAGTCTGCCAGGACCCTGAGCATCCCACTTTCCTGCAGAGCGGATGATAGCCATCAGTTTTTCAGGATGTGTCCCCTTCCTGTTAGTTTTCCACAATCACTGAGCAGCCACAGCAAGGAAAGACCTTCAACATCCTCCTTTTATTTCTGTTAGTGTTCCTGGATGTTGCTAGGTCAGCTCACTGTCAGAGAACTGTTTACCCTTCCTCTCATTTAGCCCTTTGCAACCTTGCCTGAAAATGGGTCTCTGTGAAATGAAACCTTAAATAACAACCACCAGTAGCCACTTAAAGCCTTAAATAACCACCCGTCCTGGAAACCCAAGTTAAAACAAAGATTAATTGGTAGTGGTGATGAATGTTATTTACTTCCTTAGAATAAGATGAGTGTGAGATATAAATAGGGGTTTTTTTCCTTTGTGTGCTTACTAGTTACAAAGGGAAATTCTGTCCTATAGAGTGAACTGTGTTTTAAGGGACTGATTCCTTCTTCTTATGGAGAAGGGCATTCGTAGTCAACAACCTCCAAATTGTGTTTTAGTCTTCAGGTACCTCTACTGAGTGGGTGGTCCCATGGCGTAGTGGAGAGTACTCCCGACTCCGGCTCCTAGGTCGCGAGTTCGAGTCTCAGTGTACGGACCACCCCCGGCAGTTAAATGCCTCCCTGACATCCGATCCCGTCAGATCTCGGTTGCGAAGCAGGGTCAGCCCCGGTTAGTACTGGGTGCTGTAGATAGTCCTAAGGACCTCAGTGTCACTGTCCAAGCTTGCTCGGCTGTGGCAAATGGACCTCAGGACTTAAACGGTGGGGCCAGCTCTGCGCACGCTGTGCCTCACCTAAAAAATCCACTGCGCAGGCTCGGAGGGCACACCCATGAGGGGTGAGCCTCTCCCAAATCTTTGTTCGCGAAGATTGGTCATTAACTTAACCTCTACTGAGGATCTGCTGGCTGTGTTAAGATAACTGAGGTATGACAGCTAAAGCCCTGCCCCAGAATTTTCAGTATGAATTTTGCTTGTTCTGCACTAGTCAGGAAGACTTCTCATTCCTCAAAGGACATTTAGTGTTCATAGTGGCAGTGACATTCCAGTGGTCAGGGTAGGAACTGGGAAGCAGAGTTTGTGTGCTAGCTTTCAGAAATCAGGAAAGATCTTTTCTTTTAGATCACTTAGTTTGAGAAACTGGCTGTAATGTTACTCACTAACAAAGGGGAGGGGTTATTTTTTAGAGTAGTTGTGGAGTTCCTTGTCTAGAATTCAAATAACATCCTGTGCTTAAAACTGAAGTGAGACTGCTTTGCCTTTGTAAGCAGGGTGAAGTTCTTAAGTGAGTTGAGCTGGGATATTAGGTAATCTAATTCCCATTTTCTATTTTAGTCTTTATTCAATTATTTAGTCTGACTTTCTATGTAAAGCAGCATTGCCTACCTGAGCATGTGCATGGGGGCTGAATCTAGCCTTTAGAAAGCTTCTGTCCAGTCTGTGTCTCCTTCTGGAGGAGATGGGGAATAGCTGGTCAAGCAGCAAACATTCTGACTAGCCAAGTGACTCCTTCAAAGCCTCCTCACAGCCCAACAAAGTAAAAATTCCTGTTATTGCTGAAACCAGAGCGGCATGGGAGGGACTGGCAGCTACTACATGGTACAGACAAAGTGGAGGAAGAGCTTGGTGTGGGGGGGGGCTGGCAGATACAAAGATCTGAACCCTAAATCTGCTTCTCATCTTTCTTTGGTTGTGTTTTCCTCACTAAACATGTAACACCGGATCTGTGTGGTTGGAAGCAAAACTATGTCCAACGTTGCCACCGTCATGTACCTCACTGATGTGGGGGTAACGTGTGCCCCTAACAGAGCACGCGTGCCCTCTGTACTGCAGACAGACTAATCAGGAATGTCCTTCAGGGGCCTGCTGGCGGGGACTCCTCTGTGACTCGCTCAGAAAGTTCTTTGCAACTTCTTTTTACGCAGTCTGCCAGCAGTTTTGAGCTGTGCAAAGTGACTGAGCGGTTGCGTGCATGGGCTGTGATCATGAAGTGCAAGCTGTTCAGGCAGCTCTGACAGCAGCAGCCTGAAGAAAGAGGACATCCTAGTACGTGATGAACTGACTGCTTTCAGGGTGGTGGCTCACTAATAGAACCAGGCATATGTTGTCACTGTTTTTCTCTTCATATCCTTTAATTTGCTGATAAAAATTTGTTCAAAAGTAGATTTTCCCCTCCCTTTTTACATTTGCTGACAACAAATAAGCACATTTCTTTTTAAAATTTTTGCTGAATCCATAAATTTGCCCTGAATTCTGGGGGATACTAAGGGGAAGGAAAAAAAAAAGGCAATTAAATAAAGAATATTAAGAGCAAACTCTTTATAAGGTAGGAAATCTATCTTGCAGCAGCTGTGGACTCTGAGTGAAAACAACTTGAATATGGAGTGTTCAGTGCTCATAACATTGCTTACAAATTGCACAACACAGGTTATTTCAACAATTAAATGGTTTTCAATGACTTTTTGGTGTGTTCATGGACCACTCAGTGGACTGTTTAGTAGCCCTCTCAATAGTTCTGGTGTTGGTTTATTTGCTCTGCCATATTCACTTAGCTGAGTCTGTGAGTTGAAACAGAAATTATCTACCCGTCTTGTCTTGATATTTAAATTCTGTTCTATTCTGTTGCAGTCTGCTTCATGCCATATAAGTCTTGAATCAAAGATCTGGCTGGATTAGCCATGCAGGCACAGCTGGAGTTACAGATAATGGATAACATCCTCAGCTGGTGCATTATAGCTGTATAATTCTAGTGAAGCCAGGGGAGCTACACTAATTCTCACCATCTGAACGGCTACAGTTCCTGCAATTCCTCTCTTTCTTTCAGCTGCCAAAGCTTATGTTTGGGCCTTTGTGCTTCTCCAACAGAACTTAATGATATCCCTTGTGCCTGAATAGGGCAGAGTGCCCTATAAACAATAGGCTTTGTTGTGAGTGTCTGAGTGTTAATGCTGGGAGCTGCCTTTGCCTTTCCTCAGAATTGAGGTGTATGCAGCACTTCTGGAGGACCAGATTTAGGTCACTTGTGGGGGACTTTGAATTTTTACTATACTCTTGGTTCACTGAACTAAGGCTTGTTATTTAAATTAGCAATCCATAAGACTATTTCATACTGTAACCCTTAATTAGTCAGAGACAGATTCCCATTCCCTTTACCATTTAAATTACTTACACTTATGTATCTGCTTTCCAGATGTCCAGAATGAAACATAAACAAATACAAATTATTGCTGAAATCTGTAACAAACAAGCCCGTAGTTCTTAAAGACACAGGCCAATAATTTCTGAATGTTTTTCAAAAGGTATTTTCCCTAGTCCTTGGGAAAACTTTCAGTACAAAAAAATAACACACGAGTATTACTTGTGGTTCTGGCCAAATGTGTTAAAAGGAGTAGGATTGAAGTAATATGGACAAATGAAGCACTGCTTTGGATGAAATGTAATAACCTTGTACTTCCATGTAACAAAATACAGAACATGCTGTGGTTGTTCACTTGGGACAGCTGTAGAGCTTCAGATCCAGCTGTGCTGCACATCATCTCACCTAACTGTGGGTATCACAAAGTCCAGGGTTTCCTTCAGGCTTCTGCAGTTAGTGGACAGAGAGGAGCACCTTGTGAAAGAGAACTGCCCTCTGAAAGGGCTTATTTCTCTGAATTGGAGACAAGGGTAGTGAAAATGACCTGCTTAGGTTGCAATGTATCTTTACTTTTCCTCCAAAAGCAGTCCTCTGTAATCTCTTGAAGAGAAGCTGCCTTAGCTGGTGAGCAACATTTGTTGCTGCTGGGTCAAACTTCAAAAAGCATCTTTGCTAACTAGATTTGCATCTAAACATTTTGGATGGAAGGCTCCACTGAAAATGTTGCCTCGTTCCCATCAGTTAAGGTCAGCAAGCAGAAAATCTCTGAATCAAACTCTTAGTAGCATTTTATTCTCATAGTAGCATTCTGTCCCCCAAATCAGTTAGTCTGGATTTGCAATTATGTAATTGAAAGCAGAATTTGGAGGTTTTTGCAGGAAACCTAAACTTATTAGGAACCAGAAGCTCCTAATTGTTAGCTGAAATTGTAATTTCATGTTGCTTTTATTAAATTATTAACTACAGAATGACTAAGACAGCTCTTCTGGCAGTGATTAATATTGCTAGAAGACTGTGCTTTGTGGTGCCTATACCTTTAAATTCATTTGATTTCATTAGAAAGTGTAATTGGATGTTTTTATTGTGTATAGCAGGGAAGGCTGGCTAATATTTTGCAACGTGACATTATGATGACTACCCATAAAACAGCAGCCTGCTTTTGGCCACAGAACACCAACCTTCCTTTCTCCAGGAATCAGCCAGCCTGCAATACGTGTGGCAGTAGCAGTGCAGTGTAAGAAAGGACTCTCACGTCATTTTTAATTTACTGTAACACAGGTCTAGGCTTCCATAAAAGCTTTAAATCATAGTGCCCTTTCTTCTAACAGGTTAGAAAATACAGGTAGAGAGCAGATAGACTAGTAGTAAAGTCGTGTTCATTTTTAGGTATGTCTTTGCAGCCCTACAGAAAGAGGAGTGCCTCTTATTTTGGGCTAGTATTTGTGAGTGTTGTGCATGCAGCAGTTATAACATTGCACTGATAAAACCAAGAAGCAGCCCCATGACTCTAGTGACAATGGAAGTGGTGTTGCCTCTTATGGTTTATGTATTTCTCCTGCAACTGAAGTTAATTACCAGTATATTTGTCACCTTCAAACCCATCTCTGATATAGATACAGGTACCATCTGTTCTGCACCTCGCTCCAGTCCAGTCTCTCTGCATTTTTGCACAGTGTTGCTGCTTGATTTTGGTTTTGCCACAGGGACACTTTGAGCAGTTTGAGTATGAAGAAAGTCTCCTTTACCTTTCCTTGGATGTTAATGTCCAGCATGGGTGCAGTTTCAGAGCTTCACTGTTAGTAAGAACAGTTAAATTGGTCCAAATGTGAGGGAAAAGATAGAAATCTTTTAGCTGAGCTCCGAGAACTGAAAGTGGCACCTGGGAATTGTAGGCTCAGACCAAGCACTTGTGGAGCCCTAGAGCTGGTGGCTGAGCTGGACAAACAACTCACACGTGGCAGCAGTGCCTCCTGCTTCATTCTGCTCTAGAAGTGAAACGTGAATTAATATCCTCTCTGTAGGAGATTGGGAGATCCTAATCTCCACCAGCTGGTTATTCAGTTCTACTGTGAACTAAGAAAATAATTTTTTTCCTGTTTATTCACCATTTTAATCAATTAAAATTAAGGTGTTGAGTAAAGTGTTTTATCTTTAACTCTTTATGTTTCAAAATTGCTGATTAAAAGATAAGGGGCTAATTTATGGATGATGAATTATTTCCTTCGATAAAAGCGTCTTTATACCAGTTGATGAAATTCCTCAGAATGACTCAAGTAAGCTTTGAGTTTCTGGCCCCTTTGCATAGACTTACAGGCTTGACACAAGGGCCTTATGCCTGAAATATGTATTTACTTAGCCAGCAGTGGAGGTGGATTTAAGTGCTATCTGTGCCCCATTCCTAGCTGCTTGCTGCTGATTTGAGGTGGAATTTGTGGAGTTCCACGGCTGTACCTCTGAGAGTGGCTTTAGCGAAGTTGAAGAGCTTTGCATTGAAACAGCCTTCACAAGTTTAATTTTCCTGACATTCCTTGGAGGTAGTAACCCCCAGCGGGAGGCAAGAACAAACAGTTGGGAGAACAGGTCATTACATTTTAAATCATCACAATGAATGTGAGTCAAAGCCTGCAGCAATTCTGCAAATCCATCCAACTGTTCCTGTTTAGCTGTGGACTGTGAATTGTGGCCCCTTTTAAATAGGTGTCCTTTTTTTCTTGGCCTTGCTGTAAGACATCAAACCTGCAGTGTTGCTCCTGTGTGGCTGACAGTCATTCACATCTGTCTCCTAATGCTTTACCTTAACCCACATATTCTGAAAAGAATCACCCCTGAAGTGCATTTAAAAGTGAGAAATAAGCAATGATTTGTGACAGTTATACACTGCTTAGAAAAAAACCTCAGAGGTGTGGGGAATTTTATAGTTGTTCAGAGTGTGATAGAAGGACAGATGGAGGAAGCCATGCAGTGATATCTGGAGGGAACATTACAGTCCACAGTTCTGAATGCCCCACAGAGAGGATCTCTGTTTTTCAGTAAGTGGCATCAGCGTGTTCGCCTCAGCACTGCAAAGGCTTAGATGCTCTTGCTAAGAGTTCCCTGTTGTAGAATGAGAGGGAGAGCTTACAGTAAAGCTTTATTTAAATCAGGAAAAGGGGGAAGTTGATCCCTGAATTACACAAGAGCCATGCTAGCTAAAAATGGATCGGAAACAGCTGTTTCCAGTATCAAGGGTTTTCTCCCCAGATAACCGAAAATGTTCTCTCATTCACAAAAATGAAAATACTTTTTTTCTTGCCCTGGTAAGCTGAGACAAACACATGATTCAGTGCTTCAGGACTGAAAGAGGAGTCAAGGTCCTTAATTATTTCCTTCTGTTACAAGCAGCCCTTTCTTCCACCAGCCCTAGACCCGAGTAATAAGTCTGGCATATTTAGCAGAATCACAGAGAAAGGGAGAGTATGTCTGCCTGGCTTCTGGCATAGATCTACCCCCAGAAAAGAAATATTTTAAGCAATGGTTCAATGATGAAGGTGAAAGCGGTAAAACTGCTTGGCCTTTACATGCTCCTCTGCACTCACTTTTCCTTTATCTCAGTACAAATTAAATGAAAGAAGTTCTATAAATATGTGCTCAAGAGATCTGAGAGTGAAAGCTGTGGTTTGAAATCCCAAGGATGATTAAAGCTTATTTCCTCACTGATCTTTGACTCAATTACAACATTAGATTTTGGTTCCTGTTGGGCATTCCTTCCTGGGAAGCAAAGGCAGAAATACCCTTGGGTCCACAGGGAATAAGGCAGTTCCTTGCTATTCTCTGAGGCCTTGTTTCCAGGCAGCCAGTGCCATCAGCGGATGCAAACATTGTCTATGTTGCTGTGTGTTATTTTCATGGTTAAAAACACCTGTGTGTTACTGTACTGTGGAGGATGTTAAAAGATAAATCCAGAATATGACGAGGAAGCCCTGGCAAATGGGCTCATGGTGACATATGAGAGTTCATGTGATGCTCTTGGGAAGAGAGGAAAGGCAGATATTGAAAAGAAAGATGGAGAGACATGGAAAAATAGGTAGTTACTTGCTACAAAATAAGATATCAGGAAACATTATGAGATTTTACATAAAAGTCAATTAACAGGGGTCCTTGGGAGAGGTTTATGGGGTAGCAAGCATGTTACTGACCTGCCTCAGATTAATTCTTACTTTGCTAGTGTTCCCATAAGCAAAATAATGCCTTTGCTTTCATGGTTGCAACTTCCATTTCCAACTGAATGAAATGTGAGGAATGAAATCACAGCATTTAGTTATGTATTTACAAATCTAAATCCTGCAGAATTAGGTATCTGAGGTAATGGTTGGGTTGGGTTTTTTTTCCCAGGAACTCTCCTCTGCAGTGGTTGAAAATTGTCATTCCAGAATTTTAAGCCTTCACAAGCCCATCATCTGTTTGAATGTGGATGCAGGTGTGAGTGTCAACACTGCATCATGTGAGCCTCCTAGTTAACCTGAAAGGTTTGAAATGGGAAACGGGAGCAGCACTTGCAGATTCTCTGCCATTTGATCATCAAAACCTGAAGTCTCTAATGAACCACCAAAAATCAGTCTGTCCTCATCAGCCTAGTTACAAAATAGTTTGCAAAGATGCCTCTTTGTCAGTCTAGGGATAGAGGATGTCCTCAGCTGCCTGGCCTTTGATGATGAGAAGCCCTTGAAGTCAGTCATGATGAAGGCATTGAGAGGTTTTGTGATATGGAAAAATAGTGGCTGGATCAAAGGAGTGATTAGTTATTACTGGGCTATTACAACCATGTTCAGAAAAGGTCTGCAGTACTGACCAGGCAGGAGATTTTCTCCAGTTTTTGGGTTGCTTGGTTTCCCTCCAGCATGAGGGATGCAGGTCAGGCAGACACTGCCTGCACTTGCAGCTGTGGCTGCTCTCACAGATGTGGCAAAGGGAATTCCAGGATGGATCCTCAGGAGTTCCTTCAATGCAGGTATTTGGTCCTTGCTCAACTCTTCTGTTAGCAGGAACCACTTGGTTCCAAGGAGCAGCAGCTCTCCTTGGGTGACAGAATGAGTTTAAAGTGGCAGATGAGTTCCGTTCATAGCACATCAGAAACAGACTGATTTTTTTTCTTCTTGTTTCTGCCCTTTAAATTACTGTTTAAAAATAATGCAATGAGCCCGTGAGCTCTGCTTCTCCTTTGGTTTGCCATTAATTGCCTTGTCCTTGTTTTGCTTCCTTGAGAGGATTTTGTTCCTTGTGTGCGTTTCTTTTGGCTTCTCTTTCTTTTGACTGTATGGGCCCCTCCTCCTTCCTCGTCTTTTTTCTTCCTGCCATCCACCCAGCAATTTCAGAGATTAATGGCAGTAGAGAATCTGTAACAACACAGGCTGAGCCACATCCCCATCTGTAATCATTAAGCTACATTATCACAGCAAATACACAAATGTGTGCGTGCACAAACGGCAGATCCACAGCTGGAGTAAAATTGTCATGCTACACACTTGAACTGTTTGAGGGGCTCTAGTGTGAACAACTCTTTGCAAAATCTGCTGGAAAAGTGTTTTCATCTGTCTCTGTAGTTGCAGTATTTCAGTGGGTTTAGTTCCTTTGTGTAGATTTCCCTTTATTTTCATTTTTACTGGGTCAGTAAAAGAGTATATAAATACTTGACGTGCCTCATATTCTTTGAGGCTATCAGTCTACTTGGTTTTCCTTCTTAAACTGTAATCTTTTCGCTGCAGAGCCTGTACTGGGTACCACATGCCATACTGATTTCAGACACTGTTTATGGTGTGGTAATAGTGATAAAACTAGAAAACAAGGGGAGTGTTGTGATTCATCATGAACAATGTTTGCAGAATTATAGGCACCATCACATCCTTTTCTTATTTAAGCCATCGGCTGACTGGCCCTGTGATTCTGGAAATAAGGTAATAGGAGGTGGCTGGATGATGAAGCCCAGCTGTTCCATGTTGGGGCAGTATGTAGTTTGTGGTGGTCTCTGATTAATGTTCATTGGTGCTAGGCAAGGGAGAAAACATTTTGCTAACAGATGCTAGCAAAGCATGAAACCCCTGCCACGTTTAGAGCTTTTGGGGCATGAACTGTAGCCTGGAGAAGGCAATGGGAAGATTTTTTGAAAATTGTTTATGATTACATATAATTCTGTATCATTTTAGGTGACCTTTGTCTTTCTCACCCTCTCATAAACTAAACTCAGCCTGTGACTCCCTTGTGGTTTGCACATTGCTAGTTTTAAAAAATTTCTTTCCACATCATTGCCTTTTGATGTTTTGTTGTGAATTTGCTTACTCTGCTTTTAGGCTGCATCTCTCAAAGTATCCTTCCTGTGACTGTGACCTCAGCCTCTTCCTAGGTGATCTGTGTGACCTTGTTTGTCTCTGCCTTTTGCTTGTCTCACTGTATCACAACCCCAGCTTTGCAACAAAAGCATGATTAGCCATTTAAATAGTTGGCATCTGCTCACTGACAGTCTGTTGCAGCCACCTCATTTCATAACACACTCAAAGTGCTCCAAGGTAGAGGTGATTCTGCACAGTGCAATTTTTAAATTTTTTTATTGCAGAGTGAGGAAAATCTGTTAGAGCTCAAAAAATGTGTTAACAAAAGACAAAAGGATGGGCCATCTGCTGGGCAAGACATTGCCTTGGGGAGTTGAAAATGCTATTATAAGTGATCTTTGGCCATCTGCACTTGTGCTGCACAAGCAGGCTCAGGTTGTGCTGATGGGACTTTGTTTTTATTCATGATTGCAGCTGTACGGGTGGGGAAATTGCCTCCTTTGTGCCGGTTGCTTCCTACGTGATAGGTATTTCCACACCTCCTTTCATTATTTATTTATGTGTCTAAGTACCTAAAGGCCAAGGAGGCTTTTTAAGTGGCTATCCTTCAGGGATTGTGGCTCATTTCTCACACAGGGTCTACTGAGGCTGATGGACCATTGTTGATTCCAGAAAGCTTGGAGGAAGTCCCTTTACACCTTCCCCTGAGCGTGCTTGTTTCTAAATGCTGCTGCTGGACTAATTGTGCCCTAATTGAGAAAAGTCCTGGAGCGACTGCAGCGGAGTCAGACGTGCCATCAGCAGCGTTGCCCAGGCACCGAGCGCTCGGTCCGCTGTTCCTGCCCCACAGCACTCACTCCCCTGGTCCCCAGTCGGGGTGGTGTTGTTTTGCGGAATAAAAACCCTATAATCCAGTGAGGTTATAAGGAGGTATGTTTATTCTGGTCCAGGACACATGAGGGATAACTCCTCCAAAAACATGCGCCCCTGGTTGAGTTAACAATGGGTTTATATGCAAGTAAGTTATACATATTTATTTTTATTTCATGCATAAACATTATTTTCTTAGAGAAGGCCAGGGTTATTATAATGAGTCTCAAGAACTGATTTCCATTTTCTCTGCCTCAAGCCACTCCGTGCACCTGCGCTGTTTCTCCTGGTAATTCAGGTTGGTGGTCTTTGGGGGTCTTTGGGGATGAAGTTAGTTGTCTTCCTCTGGTGAACTTTCTATCTTTTGCTCAGAACTGGTTCAAATCAGTCTTGTTGGCAACTTTTGCTCGTCTAATTGGACTTATCTTGTTCTTTTGACATGTTTTCTGATTTATCATGGGGTATCCTGGCTGTTTTAATTGGCCCGGGCCTCTTGGTATTGCACCTTCAAGGACAGTGAGTGGGTTTTGCTACATATTACACAGTGAACTAAGCAAATTCCATGATAAGTATAAAAGCATACGTAAAATAAGAAAATAAGTATTATCATTAGTCCTAGGTAAATAAGTATAAGTAAAATAGGCATAAACAAAATAAGCATCATAAGCCCTAAGTAAAATAAACATAGGCTCCCCCTTCCCCTCCATCAGTGTCACCGCGTCAAATGCCTGACATCCCTCAATAGGAGGTGCGGCCTCAGCACTTTGGGCACTGCATGGGGATTTGGATGTGGTTGGTGTTTGCACTGGGAGACTTTCTGTCATTTCTAATGATTCTGTTGTCTAACCAGCATGCTCAGTGTAAGATCCTGCCATTAGATAAGGAATTACTCTTTGCTGGCAAGCAGATTACTTGTCATAACATGTTCAGGGTGCACTGCTGGTGTCTAATATACTGATCCATCATCCCTTGAATTTACAAGGATAAACGCACTATCTCAAGCTGATATATTGTATCAAAATTACATACACCTGGGATATATATCAGGGTGATACTGAATTAATCTTTGTTAGATTTAGGTACTTTCATCCCATTGAATTTCTTGGTATGACAACAATGCAGCTGGATAGTACATCCTCTTTCATCAAGTGATGATAGCTTCACTTCCAGGTAATTCTTAACCCATTTGATTTGTGCAGTGTGTTCCTGTATGCTGAATGGAACAAGAATTTCTTTTGGGGCTCTGTTGGAGTGGAATCAGACTGTTTTGTTTGAGAAGTTGTCTTTTATTTCAATGGCATCTGTTTCTAGAGCTCATCGGGGGTTTCTGTGTTTCACTATCTCTGAGCCGTTTGTTTTTACATGCATTTTAATGTCTGCTTCTGGCTGTTTTCCCTTGGTCTCATTATAGCTTTTGGATCTTCAATTGAGCTGATGAGACATAGGTTTTATGCAGTGTTTTTTCACTCAGACTCAGTGCAGATACAACATACTCAGGAGGATGTATCTGGCTGTAGGCTCCCCACCTTACACAGCCAGCATGGGTGAGCTTCCATCTGGCATCAGCAATTCCAATGGGTTACAAAGACTTCTTGCTCACGAGCATTCTCTGTTTATACCCCGTTCATCACAAATGGGCATGTGGTTTGCACCAGAGACAGTCTTAAACAACAAAATCTACATTTAAAGGCGTTTTAAGTTTGAACACAGTTTCTGCCTCTGGTTCACAGGGAATTGTGAGAGCCCTCTCAAGGATCTCAGCGTGTCTTGCTGCCCGTGCTCCTCATTACCCTTCATCAACACCCACCATGTGCGTGCTGAGAGGCTCGTCCTGGCTATCACAGCACCTGTTACTTGGGGCAGCCATGCTTTGGTCTGGAGCCTCCTTTCCTCTCGGTGTCTGTTCGCAGAGCAGAACAGCTGTGTCCTAATCACCAACCCATCTTGGCTCCTTCTTGCTCTGATTTTCTCAGTCCAGTGCTCTTCTGGGGCTGACCATTCCCAGTGTCCTTGGAGTTTAAGCCCTGTACGTTTTCCTTGTGTTTTCTTTCAACATGTCTGTGATTTGGAGAGGGTGTGTGGACAAGGACAAAAGATGAAGGTTTGATTTTTGATCTGAGCTCTGAAGTTGTGTTCATCATTTGTCAGGGAATCTGTCTTCCTGATCTGTGTGGTTATAAACCATTAATATATCAGGAACATTTTCCATGTAGCTGTCTTGAAGGGATTTCCAGAACCTGGATTATTATTGCCCTTTACAGTATAGGAAGTAGGATTGGGATCCATAACTTACTTTTTTTTGTTATAAGCAGCTCCCATACCTTGATGCTGCAACTTCTGCCTAGCTCTGGGGTACATATTCCAGATGAATGATTTATTAATTGAAAAATATAATTTACATTTTTTGCATTTTCAGAAGCAATTTACAAGTTCTTTTCAAGACAGTATTTTTTCAATTAAAAAAATCAGTTAATTTTTATATTTGCTAAATGGTCTACAATGACAATAACAACTGAAAGTCCAAAAGCAAACATAAATAAGATCCAAGTATAAACACAAAAAAAGGATGTCAGTCAGGAGATCTCAGATCAGAAAGTGATTTTGTTATTGCAGAACCCAATAAGATCCCTCGCTGGCATGTTTTGAAGATGCATCTGTAGATAAGCATGACCTGCAGGGTAACAAATGCAAACAGAGCATTTCCTATTGGCTTGGGTCAAAATGAAAGAATAAAATGAAAATAAGAGCAGCTGCCTCCTCCCTCAGCTCTGGCCAGGGCTCTCCTGGCTTGGCTGCTGGAGACCAGGTTTGGTTCTCCTCACTGCTTCCCTTATAATTTTTTTGCTCAGGTTTGTGTCTTTATGTTCTTACTTATGGATTTCTCCTTTTCTTACTATACATTTTTATTTTTTTTAAGTTCTTATTTTTTCATTTATTTAACAAGTCCTTGAACAGGTACCCTGAAAGACACAGACAATCTCCTTCCACTACCTTTTCATCTTCTATTTCCCTCCGATTTTTTTCTAGGAACTAAAAAGCAATTTCAAAAGAAATAAAATCCTCAAGTATCTTTTCTTTATATAAAAACTTGGAAGAATCTTTTCTAAAACTTGTTGTTAAGAGTCTTTAGTGAAGGAGCAGATGAGAACCAGATGGATGTATGTTAAGGGAGAGAGGAGCACAGACAGGGTAGAAAGATTTATGCAGTTTTTCCTGCAACACTGGAAAAAAGGGGTAGCAGCTGAAAACAGTAGATTGGAATAGAAAGAGGAAATAATATTTTGTGCTGACTAAGGTAACCAAAGGCCCTGGCAGAACATTCTAAAGACTAAGATGAGAGGGAAAAAATGTAAAGGAATTATGTGCCAGAAATCAGTGCTTTCTACAAAGATGAAAATAACTTTTTGTACCTCTAAACACGAAGTTCATGATGAATTTTTTCTTTTGTATTTGCCACTCAAGCTAGCCTCCAGCGTCCTCATTTTTTTTTCTCTGCCTTGATGAGCCCATCCAGACTTAGCTCCAAGTGCAGGTGGCATTCATATGTTCTTAATCCTGTCTTTCAGATCATGTCTCCTGTCTTCACCAGTTAGATTATTTCACTGCTTCATCACAGTAGGAAATTGAAAAATCCTTTGAGGAAAGCATCCTGCAATCTCCCAACACGTGCAAAGTGGTTTAAAAATGTTGGCAATCTTGTTTTTATCCTCTTCTGATACTCTGCAAGAAGTGGAATAGATTTCAGCTGAGCTCAGATCCAGAAACAGCCAAATGGGAGGTGGTCACAGTGCTCACAAAGACACTGAGCTGGTGATGTGTGAGAAAAGTCAGCTTACTCCTTGTCTTTCTCAGCCTCTCAAAACTAACAGGAAAAAAAAAGCAGTAAAAAAGTTGCTTTTCCGTAAGGAGAGTAGATATACTTACAAAAAAAATTAATTATTATTTCTGTACATTATTTTGAGATAAAAACTTTTCTTAACAAAATTAATCCTCTCAGGGTTTTTGTCTTTACATTTCATACTACCAAATGCACTTGTCTGTAAAAGGAAAGGAACAGAATCTTTCCCATGTGAATCTCCCCAACTCAGTTAGACACATCCAGACCAAACAGCTCAGTTTCTATATTATGTGTAGCTTTTGGGGAAAGCTGAATGATTGAGATTAGTTCTGGCTGTTTTATTGGGGTAACAAAGCAAATGGAACAGACCGATTTCGTCCTAAGTTCAGTCACTCTCTTTTTGAGGAAGTTTGTTTGAATCAGTTTTTATGGCAGTTTTCTGCCATCTGGTCTGGATTGAATTACAGGCAAGAACTTCTACAGAATTAGTTAATTACATGAGAAATCTGCCAGACTAATACTTAATTTCTACTCCCTGCCTCCTCTCTCCTTTGTTTTGTTTTGGGGGTTTTTTTGCCCCTGGCAGTGGTGCTTTTTTAATTTCTGATTTGAAAGAGTAAATAGTGAAAGCACAGTGATTTTTCAAGATAGAAAGATCACTTTGGTAGGTTAAAGCTGATCCACTGGAATTTTTCATCTTGGCTTCATCATTTTTCCACAGTAGCTGGTTTGTTGGAAGAGGAAACAGAAACCTGCCAAAAGCTGTCATTGTGCTAAGAGAGAACCAAATGGTAGTTCTGAAAGATAAAGCAGGATTGAGAAAACCAAGCTGTCAGTATGTCTAGTGCAATTTAACAGTGTAGAGATTCATGCAGTTCTCATGGCAGAAAAATTGCTCCAGAATGAGTAAAAAGTAGAATTTGAATATATACATCTTATTTTAGTAGCAATTAAAAAATTATAGCAGTTTCAAGTGATTCAGAGAGTAGAGAGACATGGAAAAATAGATTGGACAGATTTTATTTACCTCTGTATCCAATTCCTGGCATGTGGGTCACAGGGATAATTAGCCCAGTGTGCTGGCTGAAAAGCACAGAGCAAGATTCTCTCTTCAGCTTTAATTAATTTTTTTTGCTAATATGCATTTCACAAACAGCAGTCACTAATCTTTCATCAAGCACATAAATAGCAGTGCAGATGCTTAAAAGTTTTATGGCGCTGAAATACGAGGATTTGTGGAAGGAAAATGAGAAAGTAACTTGTTCCATTATGGTTGTAATAAGCTCTTCTTATGTACTAGATTTCTTGATAAGTTGTGGTTTAGTGGAGAATGCTGGAGGATAATGTTGAAGAAATGTAAATATGGAGCTTTCTAATACATTTTTTTAAAGTTATTTGTGAGTTTAATTTAAAGTATAAGTGTAAACTGGTTACAACTTTTTAAAGTTTGTGAGTTGGAGTTTTGTAATCCTAGAATTTTATTCTTTATCATCATTGGTTTTCAAATGTGGCAGTTTTTCTTTTCATGGGGTTTTTGTGTGGAGGGTGTGAGCTGCTAATCTATCACATTTATATCAGAAAACATAACATGCTGTGATGTTTCAGAATGGTTCTTTGGAAGAAAGTTGAGGGGTTCTTTTAATGATTCAGGACAAAAAATCAGAAGGTAGCTACTTGAATCTTGCAGGAGCTTTCCCAAAGGAAATGAAATTTGGGAAGATGACAAGCAGGATATTTTAAGTTGGAGCTTGTACGCATATGGAAGTTGAAAGCATGTGAAAGAATATAACACCATACTCAGCATAAAGTAAAAATAAAGTAAAAAACTGTTGACAGTGCACAGATTGTGCTATAAAGGGTATTATACAGTACTCCATCCCCTCCTGTGACAGTGGGGAATACATTAGTGTGATCCTTCAAAGGGAGGCACTTGGTCCATCCTCGGGTCCTTCGTCCCCGAGATAACAGTGGGTACAGCCTGAGTTAGCTCATCCCCAGCCTTTGGTGGCTTTGTCCTGGCCTTTTTCCTGCAGGCAGTGCCTGGAGCATGAAGTTTTCTCCTGGTTGCAGATGTGAACCCAGCAGGGAAGCAAAGCACTGCCCTAGGTGGGCTCAGCTCAGTAAACCCCTGTGTGCTGTAGCCATGTGGGATCATGAACCTTTCACCAGCCTGGGGACTTACAGCAACAAAACGGTCAGGGCTTTACTTGTATTTCCCTTGCAAGATTCCTGAAGGACTTGTATGGGCATCACTAAGAACCGTGTTGGTTGTTCCTGGCTAGTAAAGCTTTGCAGCCTAAAGACAGATCCACTGGCTGGCCCCCTGTGCTGCTCTAGACTCCCAGCTGCAGTCCCAGAGATGGCTTGTAACAATGGCAAAGTGGGGCTTGTTCTTCTCTCCCTTGCCCTGCAGTGGTTCTCTTCCCTTGCCTGATGTGCTGCACCAGCAAACAGAGAGGGTTAAGGACCAATCCATGGCTCCAGTGCCACGCAGCACAAACTGTCTTACGAGAACATTGAATCCCTGTAGCATATTTGCCTTGGAGACCACTAGCTGGAGCACCTGGAACAGAGTCAAAGGGTCAGCTAACATCATTAAACTGTGGGAATCCAGTTTTTGTGCTGGCTTCAGAGTCCTTTTTAATTTAAAGGGGACAATAAATTTCTCAGCAGTATTACAGCACTGTGTTCCCAGCAGTTAAAAGGGATGGCTGCGCAAAACTGTTATCTTGAAAATGGAAACTTGCACACCTTCTTGTTGTTCTCTCAGGTAGAAGGATTTTTAGAACAAGGCTTAGACAGTGAGGATGATATGGTTGCACTCCACTGCCTGTACATTTGACTTTGTATGTCTCCTTTTGTGCCGATCTGAACGTTCCCAGTCTTACAAACTGAGAGCACCGAGTTTGGAACCATGTTGGGTGAGTTTTGAGGACTGGACCTTGGGCATCCTGAGCTGGAAATGAGACATAATTTGAAGAAAGTGTTGGGAGAAAAATGATTTCTCCATCTGGGCTGAGCAGAGCAAGAAGTTTTTTCTCCAGGTCACTAGTGAACTGTGCGTCTGCTCTAGACTTTGCAGTATAAGCCACAGAGGGCTTTTTAAGATCAGCTGTGAGCTTTTTATTATAACAGATATCATCACAGTTTAGAGGCAAGAGGACACTGGTGATGTCCCCGATTTCATATCCCTTTTTTATTCTTTTTTTCAGCATTTGACAGGTTAGCATTTGATTCTTTAGCACAGATTTCATGTTACTTACGGGATGTTATGAGGCCTGCCAGGGCTGCTGGAAGCTCCTAAAAGAGCCTTCTGAAGTCAACATCTCTTACAGTGACACTGCAGGATTTCCAACAACCTCTGCTCTGCATCTTCTCCGTTCCTCCTTAGGTTCCCTTGTGGCATCTCACCTCTGCCAAAGCATCTTCAGCATGACCCAAGCCCAGCAAAAACCATAAATCCAGGTGGTCCCTCTGGTCCTTTGTTCCCCTGACTGTTGGGGAAATTTGTATGTGTTACTACATGAAAACAAGTTGTTCACGAACAATTGGAGTCAGATTGTGCTGAAAGAGATCCGGCTGCTGGGCTGTCCCCAGGGCCCTGGGGAGGTTGGTGTGCTGCAGCTGAACTAGGTCATCATCTGTCCCCTGTGTACCTGCTGCTGCAGCACTTGGGAATGCAGGGAATGGCATTGGGAAAAATAAAACAGAGAACTAGCTGAACTAGCTGGCATGGATTGGCTGAACTGTTTTTGCTGACTGGCTCTCTGAAAGGGAATTCATTAGGCACACTAGCATGCTCTCGTGCAAATTGTTTATGCTTTTCACTCCATGCTCCTAGGCCCATTAAGCTGGAAATGGAACTGGGAATGGCTTCTGGAACAGACCACACGGGACTCTTTTTGCCAGAGCATCGGTGCAGTGTGCTGCGTTTATTTTTCTCACTTCATGCTCCAGAACAGTTGCTGCCATCCCTCATTTTTCCTGGTACATTAAACCTGGTTCAGGAATGCAAATGATTGTGCTGAATGAATCATCTCCATAGCCTTGTGCATCCAGATGATATCATTGTCTTTAGTTGTATGTTCACAGCGTGCTCCTTGAATAATGCAGTGTACTGGTGGTTTCTGAAACTTTAAATATCTGACATATGATATCATAAAGACTGAGCTATGTACTAATTTGATGAAAGTTAGTGTAAATCCATTGATATCAGGGAAATTGTGTCAATTTAAAGAATCAAGCCAGGATCTCAATGTTCATATTTCTGCTTCACATCAAAGTATTTTCAGAACAGATGATTTGTCACGCTTTACAACATTCCCTTAGGTTTTCCCAAGGTTCTTCTTAACATAAAAACTGCAGATGTGGGGGGAGGCAGAAGAAATGGTCTCATTTTTATAACAAGCAGGACCGGTCTGAGAGGACTTGGTATTACAAGCCACGTGCTAGATTTAGTGGAGCATGTAAGGTTACTGCCTGGCTTGGTAAAGCAAAGCAGCACTGTGGCTTGCTGGAGTAGCTGATTGAGGAAGGGAAATTCTGGCCTGGAGACAAATTCAGATAAAGATATGTTGCTTGTTAAAGACTATATTTGTTTTCCAAATTGTTATCTGAATAAAGCCTGTGGATAAAAACCTCCGCAATAGCTTCCCGACATTACACATCACCCTACAAACTGTTCTGGCCCCATCTGTGAAAACACAGGGCTGATTTTCACCACTTGTACTATTTGATTTAGCTGTTTCAGGAATGTGTGTGCTGAGCTGCTTGGGATGTAAAGGTCTGTCAGCCAAAGCAACTGATTGCTGAATGATCTTCCTGGCATTTGGAAACTTCCTGGGAGTGTAACTGATTCCTCAAGGGGCAGTTTATGGCTGTGGCTGGTTTTTGTCCCTTGTGATTCATGGCCACCCTCAGGTTCTTCAGAGCTGCTGACAGACTTGACATTTACAGCTACTTTCAAACCTACAATTTGGCCATATCAAAAAATACTTTGGCCTTATCAAATGGATGCCCTTAAGGGATTGTATTTTCCTGTTTCTGAGTTGTGCCATAGACCACAGACCATACACACCTCCTCACTCAAAAATACCCTTTAACGTGGTTTTTAGGTCCATATCTAAAGTTTTTTCAGGCAGTGTGTTACTGCTGCTCCCCAGAGCCAAGCCATGAGTGGTAGCTTTTGTTCCTGTTTGATTAGTCAGTAGTACTTTAAAATCATCTGTGTCCGTATCTTTGGTGTTTATTGTAATCACATAAAACATGTGGGAATTGTTTAGTATTAATGTGATTGTCAGAAGTCCTTCGATAGATTTTTTCTGTAATTCAGTATTAATTACCCTGAGCATTAAAGAAAATGAGCTTATTTTTCCTGCTGGCTGAATCTGAAGGAAATCTTAATTCTGTAGGAGACACCAACTTGCAATCCTTAGTTGTTTGAATGTGAACATCTGTAAAAGTTGATGTTCTTTGGGTTTTGGAGAGAAAAGGCGGCTCAAAGGAGTTTAAACCTAGGAGTTTATAGCTGGACCTCAGTGTCACATACAGCAGTTGTTGGTAAGGTGCTTACCATCACCTCACAACCCATGTGATGTTGGGGGTCACCTCAGTCTGACTCCTGCTGCAGTAATGTTTTGGCACTTTCGTGGAAGGAATTGAAGCAAAGACTTGAGTCAAACAAGAAGAAATGAAGCTAGGGTTGGATGCGTTATTTGTGCTGACTAAAACTTCCAAATAATATCATTTAAGCCAAGCCATTTACAAAACCAGGCTGAGTAGTTTCAGCCAATCAACATAGAGCTTGGTTCTGAAAACTGGCCAAGGCATATGCCAAATTTCATGAGAGGTGGTCGCCCTTTTTTTGTCTTCCCCTCTGATTTAATAAATATTGCATGTCCAGTAAAATTAACTTTAACAAGAGGGATTGAAAGACCCTTCTTCACTCGTTGCTGATATCTGCCCATATGAATATCCAATGCTAATGTTGGCTTCTGGAGTTAAGCTCCATCCAGTTCTGACAATTCACTGGCACTGACCATTCCCTGAGACAGGGCGAAAAGAGAGAAAGTTTTTTCTGCCTGGTGTTTCAGAATATGAGAAGGTGGGACCACATCTGAGTTATGGTGTTTGATGTAAATAAAGTCTCTGGATGTGTGACAAGGGGAAAACACCAACCACAGTTATGAAGTTGCTCCTATATAATATCAATGCCACAGACCCTTCTCTGGCATTATAAACTAAGGGAAATAGGGAATTAGATGTTTTGCTCCACTTTCCTCAGGCAGTGCATAGAGGGCTGTGAAGTATTCAATGGCACACACTGCCTTCCAAAGGTATTGCTTTGTAGTAGCAAATAACATTGATTTCCTTCTACATTAGAAAAAACATTTGTTTTTTACTTCTTTTACACTGTATCTCCTTTGAATGAAGTTAATGAGGGGAGAAAAAGTTGAAGGAACTCCTCTAGCACTTTGACAGATATCAAAATAGTTGAAGAGATTGGAAAAAGCTTCAACATGTTTTAGCTATCTGTACTTCGATTTGATTTTAATTTTTTGGTCAAGAGTGTTCTAGCAGTTTAAATTGAGTACAGGCTATATTAACAGCTGAGAAACCTTTGGAGTTTCATCATGTTGAAAACAAGTTTAAGTAGCATTCTCAGCGTCAAACACCATGCATCTTGGAAAATACATCTGAATGATCTACTCAAAATAGTGGTCTCTTCTAAAGGTGTCATACTGAGCACGAGGTTTGAGGAAAGGTAGCAGGAAGCTGAGGTCACTAAGGGGCAAAGAGAAGGGAGATCAGTGGAAACAGAAACATCATACCAAAAGCAGGAGTTGCTTCCAAAGGAAATTGAATCTGTTACTATCTCTGGCTCATTAAATATCAGGTAGAAAAAATTTCCCAAAAGAACTAACTAGAAGAATGCTACATCCTCTTTCCAGCAACAACATAAGGTATAAAAGAGTAGAAAAAAACACACTACATCTGCTATGTCTGTATGGTCAGTGCATGACCAGTTATGAGAAAAGGACTCAGAGAAGGCTCAGGAAGGCTGTATGATTTATTTGCATCTTTGTTCACTGTGGAAGACACTGAGAACATTCCCTGTGCCCATGGGGAGACTCGACTCATCAGGCTGAAACAGAGGTAATTATTAGAGAATTCATGGTATAGGTGCAGGATGGATGTGAAGTTACAGGCAGAACTGGACTCACCCATGAAAGACCAGTAGTGTGTGTGTGCTTCCTTACTGAAAACTGCCTTGGTACTTGGAGACTGGAGGGTGTTTGAGATGAGATCAGTGTTTAAATATAGTTCAAATTAAAAATAGTTCAAGTAGATCTGTAAGCCTGACATCTCTTCCAGCTGATTTGGTAGAGACTATAGTATAAGATATTATCAGTGAACAGAGGGACAAATGTATGTGCTCTTGTGAAGAGTCAGCACTGTTAAGGGAAATTTTACCGTGTATTCTTTGAATAGATCCATATGGATATCCAGTAGATAAAGTCTACTTGAATTTTCAAAAGGCTTTTGACAAAGAGATCAAAGCAATCATGAAGTAAGAGGGAAGGTATTCACAAAACAATTTGTTAGAATGATGTGGAAAATAAGAGATTAGGCAAATATTTGGAAGTAAGATTCACTGGGGTTACTGCAGTGACAGACTGCACCAGTATCAGGAAATCTGAGTGCAGAATACATGGATGTGCAGTTCATAATACTCTGGTCCTGTTCTTGCTCTGCCCTAGGTGTCTGTGTGAGCTGTGGGTGAAGGGGTGGTCTCTTACAAAGATCTTGGATGCAGCAAATCAGCATTCCTCAGACACTGTTGGAAGCCTTGAGAAGCATCTCTTAATGCTCCTGGGCATGACTGAACAGCACCAGGATTGCTGAGAGGGGTTGCTGTAAATTGATGTTAGATCAAAGTAAAGTCTTTTTGTTCCAAAGGGACATTTTGCGAGCTCACTGAAGGTAGTAACTTCAAGGTCTACAGCTTCAGTCCTTGGGCTGGCTTCAGTTCTTCTGGCTGGTTTCCAGAGATTTTACTAATGGCTTGAGCTCTTGTGCCAAAGACCAGAAGGGACTTTCTTGTCTGCCAAACTGCTGTTTGTTTCTCTCGTTTTTCCATCTTTTTAACCTCATGTTTGGCTTCCGCTAATCCAGCTGCTCCAGAGCAATTTATCACCTCCTCTGCTTATACTCAGGTGGTCTCCAGGTCATTGCTCTGTTGCAATGCTCATCACCCTAAGGGTGCAAAACAGGTGAGGTTGCCCAGTGGGAGAGCTAACAGCGAAAATACAGAGACCTTATTTTGTGTATTTTAAAGTTGTGTGAGTTTATTTTACCCCATTTAAAATATTTTAGATTCACCAGATATTCCTATGGGTTCTGAACTTCGGATTTTATTACCAAGCTTCTAGTTGACAGTATTGTTTAAGAGGGATTTGTGCTGCAGCTGCAGGCCGTGTGCCATGATCTCAGAGAACACCAGTGATTCATGGACCATAGTTTTAAAAAGGTGCTCATATACTTAGAGCCTGTCCTAGTTACAGCTGTTGCCATAATGCCTGTCAAAGCATTTACTGTTTTAAATAATTTCCCTTCATTGTACAATTTTTATAGCACAGACAATCTTTAAAAAGAAAACATTCAAACATTGCTGTTTTCTCTCTGTATCCAGTTATCTTTGGAAAGAGCTCGAAGAGGTTGAAGAGAGGATACAGTTGAATGTCACCTTCACTGACATTTGCAAATTATTAATGTGTGAACGGTGTCATGATATTAAAGAGGAAATTCAAAAGACTTAGCAAAAGCGTTCTCAGCTATGAATAAGTCTTTCATGGCTGTAATCATTGGGTATGTTTTATGTTTGGGTTACAAAGTATATAAGGCCAGCAGGAACAGACAGGAAGATACAGTGTTGTAAATTCTGTGTTTGCTGCAGTGATGCTGTGGGTAGTGATCCACAGGGCCCTGTCTGGACTGTAGTCAGGTGGAAGATCTGGATGTGCAGAAGGTGCTGCACTGTTCTGTTCTTATTTGGTTGCTGTCTCAAAGACACAGCAGACTGTCTGAGAGTACCTGTGTTGTTCTAAGGTAAGTCTCCTGAGCCTGTATCTGAGCTTTGGTGCAGTTCTTTTTTCCCATTAAAACCCTAGAAAATGTGTGATTGGTTATGTTTCTGCTCACCAGCTCACTCTGGCATGCAGTCCAGTGAAATTAAATGCCAAGGATGTCAGACTTAGTTCTGTGTTGTTTTGGGCTTTTCCCAGCTGATTTTGTTGTTCTTTTGTTTTCCCATCCTCCCAACTTTCAGGGTAAGAGCTGTGAAGTATTCAGAAGATTTGGAAATACTAGGCAGCAATTTCATTTTGATAATACAAGTAGTTTACAGCCATACTGTTTTGCCTGTCCTTTTATGTTATTTTCACTTGCAGATGACTTTAGCAGCCACAATTTTCAAAGAGTCAAACTAAGATGAGCAGCTCATCTTCTGAAAGCTAAGATTCAAGCTGTCAGATAACAGAAAGGATGGATGTTTAGCTCTGCTGGTTTTGGAAGGAGTAGCTATTAAAAGCTCATTCTAATTTGAGTTGGCAGAATAAGGATCACACACAGTCCCAAAATACCAGTGAACACTGATTTTAATGTTTCATTGCTTTGGTGTATAGGATAGCTCTGTGTTCCATTGAAAAACAGAGAGTCAGCTTTCCCTTGGCACTATATATAGTATTCCCAGGGCCACAGTGTAAGAGCAGTAATGGGTGGAGGTTTAAAAAAAGCCCTAATTAATACTTAATTCAGTCAGAAAAAGAGCCTACCTCTTCATGGGGATTAGAGCCTACCTCTGCCATGTCTAGCTAGACTTTGAGTGCATCAAATTATTCTGAAGGTCATGTGTTAAGGACAGTGTGTCATTAAGAAACAGAGAAAGATGTAGTCTGCAGTCACTGTGGAAAGAGTGTGTTCCTTTCCTTTTGGGTTTTTGGAGCTAATGGTGAGAGTAACTGTAATCCCTGAGCTGGAAAATGCCATTGAAAAAGCACATGAATAGGAGAATGAGGTTAATTTGTCTTTAATCTTTGGTATCAGAGAGGAGAGGAAAGCACAGGCTCTTTGAGATTGGAAACCCCCATCCATAAGGGAGGAGGCAGTGTGGGGTTCTTAGCAGGCTGTGAGTGTGGGATGAGCTGAAGTGAGCTGGGGAGTCAGTTGCTCCCTGAGAGAAGTGTCTTTACTGAGAGTCTAAGTGGAAGATTTGCTGTCTTTGGGTCCATAAAGGCCGGTCAGGTGGGAAGGGAGGAGGCCAAATAGGAAGAAACAAATGGGATTAGCATCACCTGACTCATTCCATGAGCTCTCAGCTGGGTGACCATGTTGCCTGTGGAGGGACCCCCAGTGAGACTGGGAGGCTCCTTCCCGCTGAAGCTGTTTGAAATGAGATTAGAAGGATTTTAGATTGGTTTTGCCTTTGACTTTAATGGGATTAAAATTGAATCCAAAGTCAGGTAGCTGTCCTTAGGCTAAGTAAACAGTAGCTTGTGTAGCTGGGGAAGCTGGCATAAAACAAGGAAGGGGGTGCATTTGTAGTGTTTTAAGTGCTCATTTCTGGCTCCCTGTGCAGACGAGTAGAATAGTCTGCCTTGCACCTAACACATGCTAAAAGTGCCTGCCTGGAGAATGTGCACATGGGAACCACCGTGCTGCTGAGACACAGCCTGTGTTTCTGTAAGATTGGCTGCACAGGCCCTGGAGGGGCAGATAATCAAGAAGAGCATGATCTGAATGAGAGCACAGGGCACTGAGGAGGGCATTGCTCTCTGAAAAGCACTCTGAGAAATGAGTGCAATAAAACTCTGTCGCAGCAGTGGCGGCTCAGATGTGTGGTTGCAAGCTGGCGTGTTGTGACCCCAGCTGTAAGCATATTCCAACAGCTGCAGCAAATTGCTAAATCACTCTTGGCTAATGCTGACATCAAATTATCTAAATAATTTTTGTGATGTTGCTATTTGTCATAGGGACAAATATATAAGTCTTTATGCTTTCTGCTCTATTCCCTGGAGCTTTATTTGTCTTAATTTTAAAATAATACATGATTGCTTTAGTATCTGAACTGTTCCAGTCATTACTTGATTTTATTTTTACCCTCTAATAAGTTGCAATTAATCCAGGATGCTGAATATGTGACTTTGCAGATGCCAACACAGTAAGTGTCTGGGATATTGTCACAAGCACGAGATAGTGACTCTCTGGAGAGATCAAAAAGAAACCAAGATGCAAGAAAATGCTGCCATAATTATCTGCAAGTGGGTTAGCTCAATGTCACTGCAGCAAATTCTATGTGGTTACTGGAAACAGTCTGTCAGTACCAGAGAGCAGTCCTGTCCCTGAATATCTGCTAAAGAACATCAGTAAGAACATTAAAATCAGATTAAAAACAAAACCCAAAACACTTTATTCTCATGATCCTTGATTGTACTGTCATGACAATGTGCTGTGGCACTTTTCTCTTGGATGAATTTTTCTCCCTGGAAAAGTAGAGCTGTGTATTTGAGGGAACTCTACAGCTGGTAGCAGGGAAATTATTTCTCTGGTATCTGTGCAGCTGTGCCTACACGTGCTGTTGAAAGTTGTGGGTTTTAAGTTGATCTTTCATGTGGACCTGACAGCAAAAATGTGTTGCTGATGATTTTAGTTGGTCACTGTCCAGTAATAAATGCAGTGAAACGAAAGTGCCTGGGCTGAACCCATCGTGATCTGCTTTCCCCAGCACTCACAGTCCTCAGGGACTCTCCAGGCTGCTGGGACACATCACTGCAAATCACTGAGCAACTCGTGGAGTCTTCAGGTGCTGCTCAGGGCTTGGGAGATTCCAGCTCCAGTTTTATCCAAACGCTGGCAACCTGCCATGCGTTTGTGTGAGCTTGACTGCGGAAGGTCAGAGGAGGACCCTGAAAGCAAGTGATCTTGGAGCTTTCTAATACATCGCTGGGTAGACAGCATCGCCTGAGATGCACTCTTGTGTGAGGGGCTGGAGCATCTGAGGCATTTCTTTTGAAGCTCTGTGTGTCTGTGTGTGTGTGAGTGTAGGAGCTGTGCAGCTTCTGGGCCGTGCCCTGAGAGTACCGAATGTTCACAGCTTGTCGTGTAGAGACATACACCAACTAGGAACCAGCAGCTCCTCATTCTCAGTGAGACTTGACACAAGGGAAGGCATTTGTGCCCATATGGATGCAAGGACTGCACCAGACTGGTGGATTCTTTGCTTGTCCTGGTTCATGCCAGGACAAGCAGGAGAAAAACATATCGTCGTGCTCAGGCGTGCGCTACAGAGCTGGTCAGCTACAGGGGGAAAGCCCTCTTGGTCTCTCTGTCAAGCATGGAGTAGCCTGCTCACTGTCTGCTGGGATGGATGTGGTATGGTATCCTCAAAGCCACTGCTGAATGAAGTTGACTGCAGGACTCCCTGTCTGGAAGTTAAAGGAAAATACACTTAAGCTTCCAGCACGATCTCTAGAAACTTGCTTACGCACAGCATTTGTCCCCAGATTTCTCAGCCTCTCACCAGCCTGTGAAATGTCAGAAAGTTGGAGAACGTTCCTATTTTTACAAATGGAGAACAGAAATTTCCATTTGCTTCTAATATCTCCCCTCATGAGAAGTGCAAGATGGGCTGCAGCTTTTTGGCTGGTAGACCATCAGACCAGCCATAATCATCATGATTTATATTTCTACACGGGCTCCTGGCCACCTGTATAATGCCCATCTGTTGCACTGGGCGGGATGCCTACTAACACTGCAATCCAGATCATTTGAGTGAGGCATGGGCTTCCAGGAGGTGATGTTGTTCCTCAAGGACAGCTTGCAGTAGCATGGCAAATGCTGTCCCTTCTGTGTGGAGTCCCTCCCATGCACTGCTCTCATGGCAGTGCTGTTCACCTCTTATTACTTTAAGGCAGTTGGGGGGATTAATCTAGAAGAATTGTAAACATGTTGTGGCAATGATAGCAAATGAATATTCAGACAGTCTCTGGCCCTTTGAGACTGAGCAATTTTAATGTGTTCATCTCAGAGCTGTGCACTGTTTTTCTATGAATGGTAAATTTGCTGGAAAGTGCAGTTTTAGAATAACCACAACTATTTGCCCTCTGAAGTGAAATTTGTGGACTGACTGTAAGTGGGAAAGGACATCTTGTAATGGCTTCAGGAGTGACAGCAAGCCTGTCTCTGCTTTCTCCTTAGTCAGGGTGCAGGGACTCCATCCCATCAAGCTGTGTGCTCAAGATCCCTTTACTGTGAGAAAGGAATTTTGAGCCTGCAACACCCACCTCCCAGTTAATATCCCAAATTATGGCAAAGTCAATAGTCTGAAAGCCTTCTGCTGATCTTAGTACCTTTTAAAGGCCGTTAGGGTTATTAGAGCAGTGTTTGAGTACTGGGGCTCTGCGCATAAGGTACTCATCAAGGTCAAGGTGGATGAAGCATTGAGCAACCTGGTCTAAAGGAAAATGTCCCTGCCCATGGCAGAGGGATTGGAACTAGGTGATCTGTAATGTCCCTTGTAACCCAAATCATTCTGTGATTTTATGAATATTGAAAGTATTAAACTCAGGATTTTATTTGTTTTTGCACTCAGTGATTGTGTCCTGATGGAAATGAAACAAAGATAGATCCAACTCCTGGCCTGACAGTCTGTCAGGTTGTCTTGCTGCTTGTTGGGAAGAGGATGGTGTTATAGTTTAAGCTGGCAAAATGCCAACTGCCTGGTACCCAGTCAAAAGGTCTACTCCCAGAGAAGGAGAATGAGGGAAAAAACCAGAAATGAGGCTTTGGACATGGTGAAGTTCTTATATTTATATAGAGAAGTGGAAAGCTGAACACCAACTATGAAATAGCACATAGTGACAGGAAACAACAACAGGCTCACCGAGGTCGCCCCAGCTAACAAGCAGAATTCTGAACCAACCAAACCTCCCCCCCAAAGGAAACCTCCCAGCAAAGAGGGAAAAAGGAATTAACAGGAATATGCTCACTTCCCCAGGTAAACAGTCACGCAGACCGGCAGCAGGGCCTGATATCAGCAGTCAGGGAGTAGGAACCCTCCTGGTCCGAAGCATGGACGGAAAAGGCAGAAACTCCTCCCCCCTGGCTTGTTATATATTCCTCGACGCTTCCTAATGATGTCAGATGATATGAAATACCTCTTTGGCTGCTTAAGTCAGATGATACCTGTCCCCTCTAATCTGCGTCACATCCTTTGAGGCCTGCTGAAAACTGAGGCCTAAATGGGGACCTATGCTGACTAGAGCCAAAACTACTACAGATGGTAAAGCTTATTTTGGGGAACACTTAGTTACAGGTCTGATAGTAATGGAGTGAGATGACCCATGTAAGAGGGGACAGCCAGACAAAGCATTTCTGCCAGGGCACCTTGGTCTTGCCTCGCCTTCTATACTCAGCAGTGTCTTGGCTGTTCCTACAGAAAAGAATGCTAAGTGCAATAAGTTATGAAATTATTCTTTTGTATGTTTGGGTTGAATTGATTTCTCACTTGGAAGCCGCTGGCTTTGTCTACATTAAGAAATAGAACCATGGAGTAGGAGCAGATCTGCAGAGCAAAAAGGCAGTGAAGACCCAAGCAGATTTCAGAGGGGTTGCTTCCAAACAGCTTCATTCTTATCCCAGGAGAAGGAAATTTTATAGGAAACTTGTATCAGGAGACCAAATATTGTATGTTACAAATGTCAACAACACCTTTCAACTTATTAAGAATATTTCAAGTATTTTTTGCCAAAACAAAGACTTCAAAAAACCTGGCATGTATTCATAAGACATTTCGATGCTGTTGAAGCTTTTAGGTTTTTTGTTGGCAGTTGTTTCAGCTGAAATTTTGTTTGATGCTTCTTGAGGTCATCTGGCATTCTGCTTA
Source organism: Sakesphorus luctuosus (assembly GCA_013396695.1). Taxonomy (NCBI): domain Eukaryota; kingdom Metazoa; phylum Chordata; class Aves; order Passeriformes; family Thamnophilidae; genus Sakesphorus; species Sakesphorus luctuosus. The sequence continues at coordinate 201,606 of VWZD01010851.1, read as the reverse complement.
AACCTGTGTGTGTTGCTGTATGTGTGGTTCTTGTTTTTGTTTCGACGAGGTCTATACATAAAATTCACACCTTCATAACCATTTCAAAAGGTATTATACCTCTCTCTCTGCTGGTACCAGAGAAAGGAAAAAAATCCAGTGCTGCAGACTTAACTTTTTCCTTCTGATTCCTCTGCTGTGAGAAATCAGTCATGACACATTTGCCTTAGCTGCAGGAAACTGAGAGGAGGAGGCAGCAACAATGGCAAGATGGGCATTTGGGAGCTGAGAAAAAAATTGGGGATCACGTGCTGGGGAACAACCTAGCTGCAATGCCAGGAGTGTGTGAGGCTTGTGCAGAAGTGGCTTTTAGTGCAGTAAGTTTTGCCTGTGTGCTGAAGGCTAAAGACAGCGTAGAGGTGGGGCCCTGGTGCTCTTAAGACTGTGTGTACTCTGGAAAGCAAGCAGATTACCAAGAGTGAATCATAGTGACTTCCTCATGCAAAGGTACCCACCAATGCAGTCAACACCCCAGGACAGGAACAATTCCTGTTACTTTGCAATTTTGTACTTTGAGTATTGTATTTTACCATGGCTCTGACCCCCCTGCCAGCTACATCCAGTGATACATATTTGGCGTACTTCAATGTGTTTCTGAAATGTGGTTTGTTTGGTGAAAGACATCAGAACAGCTCAAACATCAGTGCAGGTTTTGGTGTGTGTGAATGGCCTAGGATTTCTTGCCATACATTTCATTCAATCTTGGAGTATCCAGAAGCACATAGGAAGGAATGGTAATATCCTCGACATGATACTGGTTGTGGAATAGTATGTAAGTCTTAACAGCAGGGATAAAATAGACAGCAGCAAATAGCTATTGGAAATCTAACAAATTGTAACCTGCTGTAGATTTTAAAACAATAGATGAGAAGATCATCATATCAGAGAAATAGTCTGTACATACACATTCTCCTCCTCATGGTTGCCAACTAGTCTCTTCTGTAACTTGCATGCTACAAATACTAGCTGCTTTTAAACCTACTCAATGTGCAAGTTGTGCTATCTTAAACACCAGCTTTGAATATTGTTTGGTGCCTTGTGCTAAATTTTCATGGTGCTACTTACCCTAATTCACTGATTTGTTTTGTTATTTGTAACTAAGTATGTACTGTGAGATTTCTCTCAGTTTCAGAACAAGAATTTACTACTATGGTAGCACAATCTAAATCTCTATACAGGCATAGCAAAAGCAATTCTGACAAATCTTACAAGGTCCATAAGTCCAAAGTTTCTATTTAAATATTGCTTGGTATTGCTTGTCCAGCATATAACTTGGGTTCTTTTTTATTATGCCTTTAAGAAACAAGAACAACACAGACTTTAAAATTTCTTTTTTTTTAACATTTCCATCCCTGAAAATCTAAGTTGGTTTTTGACAAAGGAAATACGTCACTAAAAAGGAGGATTGAGTTTTCTACAATACTGTCTGTATTCATTTAGGGTTTTTTAAAAAGATGCAGTCAGAAACTTTTTGGAGTTAGCAGGAGTTAAACAATTTTCAACTATCTATTCAGGTTTCTGTTCTCAGAATAAGGGCAGACTCACTCAGAAGTTTATCTGGACTTTGTCTGGGCTTGGAAAAAGTGTGCAGTTAATTGTAAATACGAGTATGAGAAGCAGTTCTTAGGTGGGTTATGAAATGATGGGGAAACCTGTGTATGACCAACTCATTTTTATTTCTGGTTTTGCAGGTTCCAGAACCTGCTGTGGTCTCGCAAAGCATTTGTGAACAGTGTGAAGGTCTATAACCACAGCTACATCTACATGCCAGCCTTCTCCATGAAGACGGGCACGGGCCCCTCCCTGCGCGTCTATTACACCCTGAAGGACTTCGGTGCCAAGCAGGCGGTTCTTTTTGCCAACCCCAATTTCCTGCGTGACATTGGCAAGTTCTGGAAGAGCAAAGGTATCCATGGCAAACGGCTTTCCACGGGCCTTTTCCTGGTCAGCGCCGCCCTTGGGCTGTGTGAAGAAGTAACAATTTATGGCTTCTGGCCATTCTCGGTGGACCTGCACGGGAGGTTTATCAGCCACCATTACTATGACAATGTCTTACCCGATTCTGGATTCCACGCCATGCCCGAGGAATTTCTACAGCTTTGGTTTCTTCATAAAAGTGGTGTACTGAGAATGCAGCTAGAACCATGTGAGGACCCTTTAATCCAGTCTTCTCCCTGAGGATTATAGGAGTCAGTTCGGAAGATCCAATAATTTTTAATTTCCATGCTCTCCAACAGAGAGTTCTGTTTTATGTTGATTGTTTTTAAAGGGAAAATAATAGTGGATCTGCATGGACCATAAAAATGCTACTTGAAGGCCAGATGGAATACGTCCTCAATGTTTAGTGCTTTATGGAACTGGGATGGGAGAAGGTATATCTCTCCCTTGAGTCCATTCAGAAGCAGTGTGAAAACGATGTCAGAAGCAGCACAGCTGAACTTTCTGGGAACATTTTTAAATGACCAATGTATAAAGGCCATTAAGGCTCAGAGAGACACAGGGCCACTCACAAGCTTTTGCTGACAGTGCCAAATATGACTGTCTGTTCAAAAATCCATTTCATTCCAGATCAGCACCTCGTTTAACTTTTCCTTTTTCCTTTTTTTCCTCTCTGTTTGTGTGTGTGTGTAGGAGGGCATGTGTGTGTTGTTGACTTTCTTTATTTCTTTTCCTTTTTTTGATCCTTTCTTCTTTTTTTTTTACTTTCCCAATGGAAGGAAAAGGAAAGACTTAAAAGCTCCAAGAGCTGAGGACCATCAGCTCCTCTGAAGACTCTTGGGAGAGTGAAGGTGCTAAGAATCTAGTTAGAAGAATGTCCTAGGAATGCCCTGCTACTGGGGATGGATAGACCTACCTGTTGTAGGTTTTATCAGGATAATTTAGGTCCTTGCACTTATAGCTATGCTACTGCTGTACTGTGGGCAAGAGCTGGTTAAGGCAAATTGGTCTGAAAATAAAACATGTTACTAAACCAGTAACGAAGTGCAGCCTGGTTTCAGATGACCTGCTGCAAGATTTCCACGGTGACTTTTGTAGTAGGGATGAATCCTGACCTGTTTTACTGTCCAGCCTTAGGGATTAATGTTGTATCCATTTGGACTCCAGATGTTTATTGACTGTTGAGGGGATTTGAGGGGTTCAGTGGAATGTAGAATGAGGTTCTTCATTTGCTTATAGCAGGAAAATTGCAGAAATGAATGTAAATGTCATTTAAAATGAGTTGAAGCTTTGAAAATTGTTTCTCTGTGTGTGACTAGCTCTTCTGCTTGGATTGTAACATTAGCCTTAAAGACTTGTACTTTTCTCACAAGATTGTCTCTGGTTAAAGAGAGTCTGAAAAATAAAACAGCCTTTGGGAGCACTGAAAAGCTGCATAGCCAGCTAGAAAAAGGAAAAAAGAGGATGGCCTGCCCTTACATAAGTCAGCCTCTTTCCTCGCAGTGGGTGAATTATGTCAGAGTGCGCATTGCACACACTCTGCTCCAGCCTGCGCAGCGCCTGAAGGACTGTTTTATTTTGGGTTATTACTTGGGCAGCAGATGGTCCTATCGCCATGTAAATGAGAAATCTTTTTGTTTGTTTGCTTTTGTTTAGCGCTGTAGGAGACAAAGAGAATACCAACTCAGTCCATGGTGCAATTCCAGCTGCAAGGTGTTACCACTATTAACTTTAAAAATCCAGATCAGTGTTCTCTTTCTTACCCTTCCGTCATAAGTGGCTGAAAATCTAGTCAAGGTGTTGAAGCAACAAAACTGTCACCAGGTTTCCACAACAACTTACTGTGCTGTTATAGCTCCAAAGTGCTAGTATTTTGGGGCATGTGTCCTGTAATATGTTGATAACATCTCTCCTTGTAGACGACCAGCTGCAAGTTACATATAATTAAAAAAAAAAAAAGCAAGCAAAATCCATGGCTCTTCTTTCAATATAATTAATTTGACTATCTGTGTGGAACACTGAGGACAAAAATAATCATGTTTTGCTTTTTAAGCCTATGTTTCATAATAAAATTTTCTTTTGGAATATGGATATTCCAAGCATAAAGTGGGCACTGTTTCATAGGATTGCAGGGCAATGCTAAAGGGTAACACAGAGATAAGCAGTGTTCTAGAGATTGTTCTGATAAAATGCAAATGTACCTCTACAACCCATGTTATCTTTCTCCATATTTTTGTTAAAAGCACAGTCAACACACTGATGGAACATCACTGGATAATTCATTTCCTTCCATTATGTTTGTTTTATCTCTTACGTGGATACTTGGTGAGGAAGGATTTGGAAGTAAAATATTTTCCTTACTGCTTGTTATGCCAGAATTTTACTGAGCTGCCTTTCTTGGAGAAGAAGAGGTGCCTGTATGCTTTTTATTGTATGCATCAAGTTTTGCACTTTTTAGTTCATTATAGCTGAGATTGTCTGTGAGAGCAACAGTTGAAATATGATGTGTTGGATTGGCACTCAGCAGGATGCCAGTATTTCCTGAGAGGTGGAAGGGAAGGGGGAGAGTATGGGGGAACTGTCTCTTTGCTGGTCATTTTTTTGTATTTTTACCAATATTTAGGAGTTCAGTTCTGAAACTCTCTTAACAGCTCTCCAACCCTTTGGTAATCCTTTTTTCCATGTCTTGGGAAAATAATTGGATTAGAAGAACAAAGGAAAAACCTGTGTTTTTGTAGGAAAACTCTGTTCAGTGTTTCATAATATCTGGCTTGTTCATGTTCAGGCAATGCCCTGGGTATCTGGAGGTGTTGTATTTCCGACTTCTGTAAGACTGAGCCTGTAACCTGTGGTCTTTTTGGGTCCCTGTCTGCAGTCCTGATGTTTGCAAGGAGATAGTTTCCAAGAAATTACGGGAACAGGAAGGACCCAGGCTGTGTGTGAAGTGTGACTGATGTTGGAGAAATTCATAATTCTGGCTCTATGCACATGTATGTATAGTGAATATAACTGCATCTTACTAAGGCAAACACATTTGATGAAGAAGTAAAGGCTTTAAGGGTAAATATTTTTCTATATCTTCCAGGAAACTGGCAGTTAAGGAAAGAAGAGAAATGAAAATAAATGTCCCTTTTGAGAGAGCAAAATCTGTTTTAGCTGGCTGACTTGTCTGTGGAAACACTGGCCAGCAATCAGCTTTTTGCCCAGCAAGTAAAAAGGGATGCAGGAGGGCATTGCAAGTCTTTTGTGGCAAGAGCAGTCAAAACCAAGCAGCTGTGAGAGTGGCTGCTACCTGACAGAAATGCTAAAGAAAATATGCTCCATCAATGCTGAGTGTGAGGCTTGTCTTGCCTAAATCTAGGAGGAGGGGAATCTGTGTGTAGGATCACTGATGTGAAGTGTGGCAGCACATGCCAGAGCCTGAAGATGTAGCCACCTTCAAGAGGGAGGTTGTGCCATGGGACAGGACCAGGCTTCTGCTTAAGGACAGGCACAAGCGACAGTTATCTAGGGGGATAACTGTTAAGTGTGAACCATGAGGAATCAACATGTCGCAGTCATGGCAAACTTCAGTGAGAGTGATGATATCCATCCAGCACTTACCTAGCAATTGATTCCAGTCCACTGATGGCAGTGGACTTAATCTCATTGTTTGTGTTGCCGTATTTTCCTTGAAGTCAATTGAAATATTTTTCTTTTCTTACTGAAATTCTCTACCTTAGGGTCTCTATTTCCATTATCTCTCCCTGAATTTCTCTGATAGCGTAGCTAAAGCTGCACAAATCTTTGCCACATGGAAAGCTACTGCAGTTCATCTTCAATAAAAACTAGTTCAGACTGGCCAAATAATTTGTTAATGTTCCCAGTTATTAGTTTCATCATAAAGCTACAAGAAACAAGTGCTGGAATCATTGCTCCACATGCATAGGAAGCCTTGCCCCACATTTATAAGTAGAATAAATTAAATACCTTTAAAAGAGCTATACATGGAAGATAATTGGTACTAAAATCGCTCTAGATACAATCTTTTTGGAGCTGTGTATATTTTTGAGTAAATGAAGATCAGTTTTTGAACTTGCAACAAAACTATGTAGAACTTATCCTTCTTGTTGATTATGAAGCCTTTGGAGCTCCTTTTGAAACAGATAAGCAAAACAGAAACCAGCAAACTAAAATCATAGAGAAGGTGTGGATGTGTTCATGAGGATAAAAACATCTATAATTTTGGCACAAACTTTGGTTTAGTGCCAAGGACTCCTATTCATGAACATTGTATTTTATATTTTTTGCTGAAGTGAAGATACCAAGTTTGGGGTGAACAAGCTACTAAAGTCGAAGGTCTAAGCCTGTGTTACACCTTAAGTTTTATCTGCTTTCTTACACTCCACACCCTGAACTATGGTAGTTATGTAAACCCCTTCCTCCATATATCTTCAAAAAAACTAGCTTAAGATCTGGCTCATCCTATAATTAATGAGGAGTGAGGAAACTTCCAGCCTAGAAGTGAGGATACTGAAGGAGGGGAATGCTGTCTCACCATTTGGTGCTTGCTCTGACACTTCTTCAGCTTAACAGAGTAGTAAGCATTGGAAGAAGACCAGGGTGTATGAAGGACAGGCAGTTCTTGAAGAGTTGGATGATGCTGGGAAAAAAAAGAGGATCAAATCAGTCGTGTGGGAAATTGGAGTGTAGCAATTCTTTATGAAGGTCCTCAGTGCTAAGCAAGTGTAGGACATTTTCATCTGCAGTTTCTGTGGAAAAGGGACTCCCTGAGACCTGCTAATTGATGGTTTTCTGCAGGATAGCAGCAAAGGAAAATGCAGTGAGGAGGGGAAACTGATGAAACAGAAAAGGAAATTCAGTGGAACAGGGAATGATGATGAAGAATCTGTCTTTCTCTCCTCTCCTGCCACTCTCCCTAAACACATACATTAAATGGACTAACCAGCTATTATCCTTAGTCACCATGTCTTTAGTGAAATGGTATGTGGCATTTCCATTAGCTGATACTTCCAAATAAGCAAAATTCATCAGGCCTTGTCCAGAAATGCCTATCCCCCATCTCCCTGGCTGTTTGAGGGATGTTCTGGGGGCTGTGAGTGTCCTGGTGTGCTGTGACCTCCCTACTGGGACCTGTGTTCCATCACATTTCCTTCTGGGATCACTGGGACTTGTATTTTGCCCCAAGATGTTATCCTAAAGGATCTCTGCTCTGTTCTTCCTGATGACCATTTGCCTTGGGGATAGAACTGTTACTTTAAAAAATGAGCTGTAAGGTAGCTAATATACTTTGTCATTTGAACCATCTTTTCTTTTAAAGTGTTGATAAATCTAACAAGACTTAGCTCCAAATGGAAAATACTATTTCATGTAGATGTTGGTAATTCCATCACTGGAGAAGAGAAAGATGATAGACAAAGGATGCATTTCCCAAAGCAATTGTTGTAAAATAATAGCTGTTTCCTTGAATTCCCATATTTTATCTCTTGGAATCTATTATATGCTTGACTTTTTGGTAGTTTTTGAGCAGAACAATTAGTGAAACACTTAGTGGTCTTTTTGTTAAATATTAGCAAACTCATTTTCCTAAGTGTAATGCAAATACCCAACAGGAGGCTTAACCTGTCCTCCCTAGCTGATACTTCTTTGGCAGCAATGAGAACTTAAACAGCTACTCATTCCTCCCTGGTTATTCATTTTCATCAGTTTTTATTACAGCAGGTTGAGCCCTAGTGTATGCAGCCTCTTCAGCTGAGTGCATATACTTAAAAATAAATCTCACTCTGTCTTTTCAGCTGTTATTTTAAAAAAGGAAAAAAAATAGAAGTAAAGAAGTGTTTCTAATTGAAAATGGTTGGATAGGTTGTGTACAATCAGGAGAGACAGGCACCACCAGATTCAGGCTTTTTCTAGCCATTTTGAGGTCTCTACAGGACTGTGAAAATACTCCAGCTGTGTCTGTAAGGTTTTCAGCTGTGCAGGGCAGAGCAGGAGCTCGAGCCTTTTCCCTGATGGTGTATTGTTTGGTTGTGACCACACTGTGGTGGCTTTGCCCAACACCCACCAGTGCTGCCCTGGCCAGGGCTCCAGAGCAGGGGATGCAGTTCAAGGACCAGCTCCTGGGGTGCAGACCAGGTCCCAGATAATTACCCATGGCATGCTTAGCCCTCTCCTGCTCCACAATCAGAAGGGCTGGCCTTCCTGGAAATGATGGCAGCTCATCCTTTTGGAGATGTTTCTTGCACTGAAACAAGGCTCTGAAGGGCCCATTAAAACTGCATCTTAAATTAATGTATATGTACTCCCTCCTGCTGTGGAGTGGGTCAGCTTTCTGCTGAGCTGAATGTTTATCCTGTTTGGGACCCTCCAAGGCAAGTGAACCTTTAGCCCTCAGACCACCTGCAATTTATTGTGTTATTTGATGTTTTCACCTTCCAAGTTAACCCCCGTTTTTTTCTTTTAGAGTGGATCTAGCTGCTGTGGGTGAATCCAGAGTGAGTTACTGAAAGCAGCACCACCAGTAATTGTTCTCTGGCTTTATGAAGAAGCTGGTGTTGAATAAAACACTGAAGTACCTTTTGGATGGTTCCTGCTGATTTCTAATTGTATATTCAATGAATTGTTTTGCTCAGATGGGGCCCATAGCAAAGATGAGTGGCATCATTTTCTGTTTATTGGAAGGGAGCAATTACAGATGTATAATATATTTTAAGCTAATTCTTACCAACAAGTTAAGTAATTTCCATATTCTGCAGGAAGCTTTGTTATTGTGTGATTATCTTGGTAGTAAAGGAAAAAATTTTCACTGAAAATATATGCACAGAGGAAAAGCAATTTTGATTAGAACAGATTGGAGTCTACTCAGATATCTCCAGCAGGGATCTCTGTGTCCTGCAGAAGCGTCATAATCACAACTTCTTTTTCTTCTCTGTGTATTTTTTAGAAAATGCTTGGACACTTCTTTTTATAATCCCTGTATGCACTGAAAATCAACAGAGTGCAAGGGGGGTTTTTTGGGTACCCATAGCATTTCATATGCAGAGCAAAACCCACAGATAACAATGTCCAGTTTTCAGGAAGATGCTGTTTTGGAATAGTCTGGCAGGATTCCCGTGGATACACAAGTTGATTGCTGCCTCTTGAGCTGTAGAGTTCAGACAGATGATACAGAGTGTGCTGCACTGATAGTACAAAAAGGTATTTTAACCACAGCTCTGCGTGATGTCCCTTGTATGCTGAGGGGTATTTCTGTGTTCTGCAAGGGCTCTTCAAGCATAGACTTTGATCCTGCAGATCATGCATTGACTAATTTTAAAGGCCTGGACTTTGTACTGCAAATTGCAATGAGTTTGGAAATGCCTGGAAGTTATGTCCTTTAGTGTATCATTTGGTCACACTGCATGGTTTGGCCTTTTACAAAACAGACCTCTCCAATATCCAGAAGTCATTTTATCTGAGTATGAGACTTGTATATATGAGCGGGTCACTGGAAGGTGAATGCCTCATGCTGCATAGAGCAAGGACTTCCAAAAAATACTGTGGTTTTATTTATATCAATAATGAAATCCCCATTGAGGCAGTATTGGATTAGGCCAGCTTTCAGTGGCTTTCAGTGCTCTTGGAAGTCCCACTCCATAAGCATTTCCAAGAATTGCTCCATGGACAGAGAGAAAACAGTAGGGTTTTTTGGTTGTTCATGCACTTCACCTTGCATTGAAAATGGAAGGAAGTGTCAGTCAGGGCTCTTACCCTTTTCAGAGGCCTCTGTAGACTACTCTCTAAATAATTTACAGCACACAGTTACACAAATATAAACAAAATAGCTGATAGCCTGAAATTTATACCTCAAACGCTGATTAGTATCTTGAAGAATTACTTTCAAGTCATTTAGTGGGAAAAAATACTGCACAAATTTTACATGTAAAAAAGATACTTTCTTCTTGTTGTTTTTCTCCTAAAATATTCTAATCAATAACTATGAACAAACTATATTAGAGTTATGCAAGAGTTTTCCTTCCCTGGTTTTCAAGTTACTCTGCACTTCTTGCTTTGTATTCAAGTCCACACTTCTGCAAAGCTGTCTAAATAAAGTCTATATTTGGAAAGTTGGACTACTCTGTGTCATGTCCTTAGATTTAAAAAAAGAAGAAGTTATACTCCAAATGTAGTCCAAAAAGAAAGAAAACTCAAGACAGAGGCTCAGATCTTCTGATGTCTGTTACTATTTTTGTGCCGCCATTTAGTCCTGGTGTCCAAAGAACTAGACAAAGATCGGAAAGGAGATAAATAGCCAAGATGACTCAGTCTTTCTCACAATTGAGACCTCAAGTTATTAACTATTATTTTGCTTCTCTTTCCATCTTTCCCTCGGTTCTTGTTGTACTGGGGTAAAATCTCTGTTCCCAAATGGTTTAAAATTATCTCTGTGCTACAGTGAACTTTCCTCTGGGCTCTAAACCTGGAAAATGAATAGACATAAACTGCTTCAGGTTTACCAATACTAAGAGCGAGCAAGTTTGTATGCAGCATTTCATGTCCTCCTAGCACTAACTATTGCATTAACTCAGAATTAAAATGAAGGCTATCTTATTTCCTGTAACACTTACTCCAGAGTATTTCAAGTTTTCCTGTGGTGATTTCTCTTCAGGTGAATGGAGATTACATTTAGCTGAGATGTCATAAGAGTTAGTTAACTGATTGTTGGGAAGTAAAGTGGAAAAAAAATATGTAAAATGTAAAAGTTTATTTTGAACAATGAAAACAAGCAAACGAACCACCTTTTTATCTGACTGAATTTATGCCTTTGTATTAAAATCCAGCCACATTGTTAGTAAGTAAAATAAGAACATCACCTTCAGGGAACACCTGGATTGTAGGAAAGTGAAAAGTCATGCATTTTTAATGAGGAAAGAAGGTTTTCTCCTCTCTTTCCTGCCCTTCAATTCCTAAGCCAAATTCTGTGCTCTCTTTTACTGTTCTCGCTCGTGTCAAATCAATAGAATTGTCTGTTCTCAAACCTGAGGGAATTCATCCTATGAAAAATTTAAATTAAGCTAAATTTATTGCAATGCCAGATTATGGTACTTAGTCAAAGGTTCCTATTCTGTAAGCTACTGATCTTTTTTTACCCACAAGTGTAGGTCATGAGCAGTTTATGCTGTTTGTTGGTTGTTTTTATAAGGCAGATATCTTAGTGCATTTCAAACTTCTGCTGTGCTGGGGCGTCTCAGTCTGAAATCAAATCCTGATCTGTGTCCTGTCCTTGATTCAGCAAGTTGCATAGAAGTGATGCATGTGCTGCCCCATCTGTCAAGTGTATTGTATGAGCCAAGTGAAAATGAAAAAGGGATTTTTTACAGTGTGAAGCCTCACCATTGACTGGCTGTATCTGGGAATTAGATATCCTCAAGTAATTTATTATCCTTGATGGATCTCATGCCTGCCAGGGTTTCCACTCATTGTCAAATAATTTTGTTAGACTTTATTGATGGAATGGTATGATCTCTTCCCCCTGCTTTTTGACTGCAATTCTTCTTTTCTGATAGTATTTGCAGGGAAGAAATCTTTCTTTTTTCTCTTTTTAGTTTTTTTAATGACAATTTATATCTAGTCTCAGATGCTGGTTTTCTTAAAAATGTTGGTCCTACGCTTTTCTCATGTGTTATGCACAGTATCTTCATAATACTATGTATGTTGCTCTGCAATTAAATCTCAACCAATTATCTTCCTCTTAAAAGTCTTTAAGAACTGAAAAATATTCTGGCTTTCATAAAACCCAGTCTGACTGCAAATGTCTTTGGGTTTTAGCCTAAATTGCATGCAGTCAAATCTTCAATCTTTGAAATGTCTTAGTTCACTCATAACCAACCAAGCATCAATAAAATATAAATTCATTTCCAAAATTGCTTTCAACCTCAGTGAAAAACAAGGAGTCTCTAATAAACCTTTTTAGTAATGGTCTGTAACTACTATGGTGATAAAAATATTTTTAATTTTCATTTTATGTGTCACGGAAGTTACAAGCTCAGGCAAGGATATGAACAACTCAAATCAGTATCAGGCCAGTTGTCCTGTTGGTTTTGGTACATACAAGCTTTGGCCTTACTATTTTTTATTTTTAGTTTTGTTTGCATCTCAGTTAATATCTCAGATTCTCATCCAATACCTAAATTGTTACTATGTGTGATGTACAGGAATTGCACTTAGTAAAGGTTCTGTTCCACTGGAGAGTTTACTAGTATTTGTATTTTAAATAAAGAAGGGGTTTATCCTCGTCTTGGGGAGAAAACTGTTTGGATGAGAAAGCAAGGCATTAAAAACCGTTGCCTGAGTCTTTACTTGCTTGTGCTGAGTACCTGTGGTTGGGGCAGAGGGCAGCCTCTGGCTCCTCAACCTCCTGGGGCTTTGGGAGATGTTCTGGGGTGCTGTGGGGGCTGTGCCTTGTGCTGAGCTGAGGGGCCAGGCTGGCAAAGAGGTTCGGGGTAGTCCTGGGGTTACTCACAGTCTGGGCAAGAGGAGATCCAGCAGGACAGCAGAAGGGGATATGAGCCCTGGGATGAAACGTGCTGTGCAGTCCCAGCCCTCGCTCGGTGGGGGCCGAGCAGCAGCCACTGCCCTCTGCTCCCTGCTGCCTGCTCTCTCCCTGGCATGTGGTGTGGGGCATCTGATGCTTGGGGACAGCCAGCCTTGCTGACCCTGCTGGGCAGGAGATTCCAATCAGTAGTCTCCCAGCTGGAAACTCAGGGAGCATGGTTTTGTCATGCCCTGCCCTGCCTTTCCTGTTCCGGAGCACCAGAGATGGGTACTGAGAGCTCCACTTTGCCTCCTGGTGCCACTGTGAAGCCAAGACATCAGCTGAAGGATAAGCCAGCAAGTGTCTGGGCACTCTTGAAAGCAGAGGAAATTCCCAAGTACAACAGCTATAGCAACCAAATAGCAACAAGGCTCTTTTTCCTTTATTGTGGGGAAGGGAACACAATGCAAAGCATTTTCTTGCCCTGCTTTAGCCTCATCCAGGTCAAGAGCTAGAAGTTTGAATGTGCAGTTTGTTGTAAATTCTGATATTTCACCCTGAGCATAGGATAGAAATGTCTTCTATTTTCACTTAGAAAACTAGATTATTGTTTTTATGAGATGTATTTAAGGACTATTATCCAAGTTAGCAACAGAAATATTGTAGAGTCATTTTCATCTTCTCCAGCTTTGGCAAGTTCAAGGTGACACAACAATCCTGCCTTCATGGTGGAAGTCATGTAAGCATTTCTAAACCTTTCTGTTCCTTACTCATACTGGACACTTGGCTTTAACCTGTGTTAGTGCTGGTTCCATCTGGCAATTTCTGAAAGCTCAAGAGGAAAGAAAACAAACAAAGACATGAAGGAGATTAAAGGTGCCTCACTGTGATGTTTTTATAGAGTGGTACATTGCTCTGATAATGAACTGTGAAATGTAGCATGTGGATGATGATGAATGTAAAAGCCTGCATGTGTTATTATTTGAATGTCTTGTCCATGAGGAGATGAATTATTAGTAGGAGCTCTGTAGTGTAAAATACTGAAAAGAGAAAAGAAATGGAAAGAAGATACTTCTAGCAGGTTTTGCAGTGAACAACATCCTCTTTCAACTGTTTCCCTTTTCACAACCAGACTCAGATTTTGGTAACAAGAGCATTGCCATAAGGATGGTAATACACAAAGTGCTCTCTTCCTAAAGTAAAATGTGCTGCTTTCCAGCACTGCATGGGAAAATCTATTTGTATTTCCAGCAGATCAGACTTCTTCCCCAGCGTGGGCTCACGGGGCTGCAATTGCTGGGAGATCAGTCAGGCTCCCTGATGATGCCATGCCATATGTTTGCTGCCCATAGAATCCAAGAGTCTGTTCCTGTGCCAGGAGATAAGTGATTGTGGTTTGGTACAGTTTGCTGCTGGCTTATGGCTGGAAGCTGAAGTGCAAACTAAAATGCTGTGAGCTCCCATTTCTTGCAGGCACATCTGTAACTCGAGAAAGTTTTGTGCTTCACTGGAACAGAAATGGACCAAGCAAAAGATTTTTCAAAATTATTGATTTTGCTTTTATCTCACTGAGGTATTTATGAGAGGTCGGTGAGTTCAACAGGGACAGACATTTGTTGTTGGAGCTGCAGCGATCCTGAATATCTGCCCAGCCACAGGGGACCAGGAACCCACAGCTGGTTCAGCTCTGGGGTTATCCCAGCCAACTCTCTGGTGTTTTACTTTGGGAACAAAGTAGGTTGTTTAAAGGCAAGCAGCCTAGGAAGCATTGCTTGAGGGCTTCTGCTTGCCTCTACCTGTAGTTGCAAGGTTCTTGTTGTCACCTTCCCTGTCATCCTGTCTGTATATCTCCAACCTCCTGCATTGTAGCTGCCCCTGTCCCCAAGCTGGCTGTGAGAGGGTGCAGTGCTCAAGCAAGTGATGCTTGAATCAATGGTGATGCCAAACCATAAACCTGTGTTTGGAAGGAGCCCAGTGTTTGCATAAAACAAGCTGACTTGGGATCAGTCTGTCGTTTATAGTAATGTTGGTATGCAAAGCCCAGGCAGGACAGAGTCACGGTGTCTCCTGTATCTTTAGGGACTGGGCATAATTGCCATTTTGCTCTCTCACATAGTATTTCCAAAGGAGCAATGTGATGTGGGATGTCAGTGTTAGCTGGTGAATTCTAGTACTTGCATTTGCGTTTCTTCTCCTCTTGCCCAGTTTATTGAAAAATGTGATGGTAATATGGTAGTTTGATGTCTTGAGATGGTTTTAAAGTAGATAAATCATTATGCCTCTGAGGTTGCAAAATTCCATGGATTTGTCTTACCTTCGGTGACCAGCATGTAATATTTATTGTACCATTTATGATGTGTGTAAGCTTTACGGGCTGGTTTTTGTGTCAAAATGACATGAGCACTTGGGTGATCATCTTGAATCGTCTTTATTTTGGCACACTCAGAGGCAAAGGTACTTGTGTGGCGTGTGTAAAACATCACAAAGCGTGTTGTTGTTCAGAGTCTTGTGATTAGGGCTTCGATCTAATTCACTCTCCAATGTAGCAAATGTTTGCTGTCGGCTAACACTGTTACAAGGACTAAGGGTTTATCTTTTTTTGCCCGGCAATAATGTATTTTCTATTATGTCAGTGGAATTTGTTCATTTTCAAGTAGTGTGCAGTGCTCCTTTGAAGAATGTCTCCTTTTCAGGTGGTTTGATGGTGACTGTACCCTGAAATGTCTAGATGTCTCTCAATAGCAAAAATTGCTTTGTTATTGAATGTATTATTTATTAACAGTATCTTGTCTTTTTCTAGTCACATTTTACAAAATATGCCACAGTCATCTCATGTGATTTTTTATAAGGAAAGTCTTATTTATAATGTTTGTGCAAGTGGATGGAAACAAATAACGATTTTATAGTAGCCCATGCCTTTTTTCATAGCTGCAGAGTCTTAATGAGCATGATCAGAAGGGACAGGCTCATTGTTTCCTTTAATTTTGATGGAAATTTTCAAAGGTAACTATTATGTTATTTATTATTTGGACTTAATTATCTTAACAAATAAATATCTCCATTTTAAGAAATGAAAATAATATTTGTGGGGCTTCTTTTTCTTCTCTTTTCCCTGCTCTCTAACTCAGTATGTCCAAACAATCAAGGCAATGTCCTCTTCCGCTGTATGTTGTCTGTGTGGTCTGTTGTCTTGTCAAGATTTGTGTCCATTGTCCTCATCTGATACTTCTGGTTACTCTGCTTGCTCAGTTACTTTTCTTCGTAACTCTCTCAGTGACACAAATTTACTACAAAATAGTGTTAGTTGGAGAATTAGCCTGGGGCTGAACCTGTACCTTTTTGCCTTCCCAGAACAACCCAGAAACACAAGTTTGGGTGTGCACAGAAATCCCAAGGAAACACAGGCATTCATAAGAGATGTTTCCATTCTGCACTTCAACCAGCATAGCTGAAATCCATTTGCTTAGACTGGAATGTTCTAGTGCTCAGTCTAATACCCATGTAAGAGTCCTTGAGTACATTTTCTAAAGCAAATGATGGTTCTATCATCTGAACATCTCCTGGACCTAGCCTGGATGTCTTTAGATTTTCAAGCTGGATTTTCCAAGTGCAGATTTTCTGTGCACAAGCCTCTTCAAGCCAGCTGGATGTTCCTTTTGAGATTGTGAAAATTTCCTCTCTCACTTTAAACCTCCTCACCTCAGATCCCTTTAAAATCAATGGAGGATATAAGGGACACTCCTTGCCATTCCAGGGACAGCTGGAATAGGGTTCCTTAGCCTAGATCCAAAAAAAGCAAGCATATCTATCTATCTATCTATCTATCTATCTATCTATCTATCTATCTATCTATCTGTCTATCTATCTATCTGTCTATCTATCTATCTATCCATCTATCTATCCATCTATCCATCCATCTATCCATCCATCTATCCATCCATCTATCTTCATTTTATTGCAAGAATTATCCATAGCAATGATGGTCTTGCTAAGGGAAGAGGGGAAGACAGAAGCTCCCATTCCTTGAGCCCTGATGATTCTTTCTGCAAAACCTGCCGTTTGAAGCAAGAGACCATTTAACTTCCTGTTTATTCAGGTGTGGGCAGATATAAATTGCTGAGACCAGCTGAAGTTCTAAGCACCTATAGTCATGCTAGAAATCCTCAGATGATGCCTTAACTTGGTTCTCTAACACATTTCCTTTCTCTAAATGCACGTTCCTACAGAGTGAGTAAAGGAGAGTCCCTCATTCTTCTCATTTAATATTTCTTAGCTTTCAGAACATGCCACCTCCATCTGGGTCACTCACTAGATTTCTCCCTGTTGCAGTGGGGGCTTAGAAAATGAGAAGTCCCTGCCTCTAAGGACTTCTGCCAGGTGAGCTCTCCGTGAGTGGAAGCTTCTGCACAGGCTCTCTCTGTGGGTACTTGCTTGGGTAGTGCACTTTGGCAATACTACCTTAGAAGGCGGAAAATCTGGGTCAAATTTCCAAGTCCTTGAAGGTACATTTCACTTTCAACTGGTGAAGTGCTACTTGAGAGTGATGACTTGCAGGCACTAATAGGTTTTCCCCTGTGGAAGGGAATCATACCTTAGCTGTACCACTGATCCCAGGTGTTTTGTTTAGCCCTGTGTCTCTTCTTCCTAAGCCTTTAACCTTGATACACTAATATTCATTCCTTATATGAAAATGTTCTGTGAAAAGGCAAAATGTTGACAGTATCAGTGCCTCAGACTTCCTCTATCTGGCTTTAACAGAACATGCTTGAATGTCGTAGAGAAGGTCATTGCTGGGACAAAAGGGGCATATCCAATGCAGAAAACTCCTGTGGTATTTCACTTGAAATCCTCTTTCACTCAGCTTTCCAGCCCACTATCACATACCCAGCTTGGACATCTTGGTGTGACTGTTACTTTTTGGCTTCTGAGTATCTGTCTCGTTTATGTGCTTTTCCAGTTCACCTCCTCGTGACATTTTAGCAGAAGTGTTACACATCTTCTATTGTTTGATCTGGATGTCTGGTAGAAAATACACTCCTAAATTAAAAGGCCAGCTGGCAGAGAGAACGGCAGAGTAAGTATCATGGCATTAATGAGTATGGGTTAATGGAAGTATTCCCATCTGGTCTGATTTTTCTTGCTCTGTTCAGAGGTCTTATGGAGTTGATGCATCAGACTTCTGCACACAGGCACCTACCAGCTGGCTGAGGTATGTTTGCTTAAACCTGCTCAGCAACAAAGAGATTTTACCCTCCATCAAGTAGCAGGTGATGTACAGCATGTGCTGTCTTCCTAATGACCATGAACATTTTTTATGTGTAACTTGAGTAACAACTTCAAGGAGAGGATTTCAGGAGAAGGCACGAAGGACTTGGGACAAAAACATTCACTTGTGATTTCTGCTACAGATTGCCTACTTATCCCCTCAAAGTGATTAACCACTTTATGTCAAATTACTTCTGTCTATCAAAAAGAACCAATTCTTCACAGTCTCTCAGATACTGAAGTGAAATATTTTTCGTGTGCTTTGGGAATGCTGGCAGGGGAAACTGGAGCCTTGAAAGAAACAAGCTGGCCTGCCCATAGAAGTTCATCCAGCTGAATGGCAGTCACAGGTCACCATGACATTTTGCGTTGCCATAGAGGGTTAGAGAATATTTGAAGAGTACCACAGCCAAGAGAGGCTGCATTGTGTTCATCTAGATTAAATTGGTACTTCATAAAGCATCCTCCTGTATTGCCCATTCACTGTGGCAATTAACTTGCCATGATAAAGGGTGGCTTTTTCTCCATCTAACAAGCCCAAAGGCTTTGAGTCTCCTCCAAATAGGACTCCCTAGCCTATTTAGCTATTGCTTTTAATTAAAGCATCCAGTAGGAGTGATTATCCCTGTTGTTCTTCCCTGCAGTCCTTTATGGTCCTACTTCTTTCTTTTCGAGATAAAAGGTTTAGAATGCCATAGAATCTGAATTACAAGGTTTCTTTTCACTATTTGCAGTGGTTGGCAAATCAGGCCTTACTCTCTTCTCCAGCTTTTAGCTTCTTCCCAGACAAGATCCACAAGTCTGGTGGGCTAAGCAACTGAAATTAAAATTTAAAATTAGAACAATTTTGCATTTTCTTTGATGTAATTGTTTTATTTAATTTCTGTATACATCCTGGGGTTTGATGAGAAGGCTTCAGATACCTAAAGCAGACTTCTGACTAAAGAGAGATTTCAATGCAAACCCTATCCATTTGGATATTTCTAAGAAAGAATGTTAGGGCACAACTGCTTTATGTGTAAAGATCTGCATGGGCTTGTTTTGTAAAAAAGAAAAAGAAGTAATTGAATTATTTTGAAAGATACTGTGGGATTGAATCGTTGTCTCTAGTCCACTCTGCTACAGACTCCTTTTACTCTGTAGGCATTTAACAGGGATAAGACTGTAGTGTGGGTTAGTCCCTGTCAACACAATTTGATCCAGTTCTCAAAGAAATCACTGTAGTATTTTCAGTAGTTTGATCTGTCTGTTCATCCACTTTGTACTTTTCCTTTATTATGAAGCCATAAATAAGCAAAAAACTAGGGTTTTCTTAATCAGTACCAGCAGAATGTTTTTTACAAAGGCCAGATACACATATATACTGCCAAAGAAGAATTCAGTATCACAATAAAAATATTCTAGATAATTTTCAGGCAGGATATATGGATTGATTTCTTGGAACTTTGTATTCACCATTTAGAATTAAAACTGATGATAGTTACAGATACATGTGTTGAAATTACTCTATAGCCATGTTATTATGCAAAAGTATTTCATAAGACATAGAGTACTTTCCCCAAAAGGGAACATTCTTTTACTGTGTTATGCAGCCTTACTACAAGAAAAACATTATAGATGATGAGGAAAAGCTATTCAGAATCCCTGTTTTAGAAATTATCTGTCATGATACTAAAAATAAAGTACAACTGTGTATGCCAAATCATCCTCAGACTCTGTGTGTGGTGTTTAAATTTAAAAAGAAGTGTTTTAAAATAAAACCAAGTACTTGGAAATCAAGTGAGTGTAACATTTTCCAGTAAGGAGAAGAGACTGAAAATATGCATGGGAGAGACAACACAAAGTTCAAAATAGTTCTGTTGCCTTCTCTTTTACAGTCCTGTGCCATAACTGAGCATCTTAACTTGAGTTTTTCAGAGTCCCTTTTAGAATCTAGATCTCTTCAAAGTTGTTTCACTCAAATTATTAAAAACAAGATTTAATTTGGAGGCTTCAACAGTTTTAACATGCATCATTAGCAAAAGCAATTAAAAAACTCTGATAGCCCATCCATGGCAGATCAAGAGCTTTGCCATTCAGTGCCACTTTGCTTTTGTCACTTGCCCCATCTCCAAATCCACCACTCATTGCCCTTGCAAACACTGGCTGGGTACTGACAAGTGCTCAGTGAGAGACAACACCTTTGGTGACACACAGACATGTGCAGACAGGGAAAGAGTGACAAAAACATGACAACAAAAGGAAATCCTGAGTGACAGCAGTATGGCCATAGGTTGGTTGAGTGACAAGGCGCTTTTGTCTTAGATTGCATATGCCCTGTCAATTGTGGTTTAGCTCTTGGAATTATTAACTGTCTGGATGAATAATTGTTGGAGGTATCAGCCATCAGCAAACCTCATGGCTGATAGAAAAAGACAAGTGCAACATGTTTTATGAGGGACAGGCGAGGGTATAGTCCTTGTGGCAAGAGGGCCTGGGCTCCAGTGGGCAGCAAGTCAGGTGTCAAGTCAACAGCACATGCTTGGGATGGTGGCCAGGGGTCATGTGGGGTGTCAGGAGGCTGAGGCAAGGGATCTTCCCACGTCAGATGATTGTGAATCGGCATCTGGAGTGCTACATCTAGTGTTGGGGTTGGGTTAGGTGACCTTTCAAAAGTCCCTTCCAACCCAAACTACTCTGATTCTACAATTCTGTGTTGGATGTCCTGGTACAACAGAGATACTGAAAATTGGAGTGACTCCAGAGAAAGGTGTATGGCCATGAGGTGAGAGCACGAGACACCCAAAAAGAACAGGGGCAGCTGCCCCTTTCTTCAGGCTGAACAAAAGAAACTGCAGAGGCAGCTCATGGTGCTCTTCAACTTCCTGCCAGGTGAGTGAAAGTCAGCAGAAGTAAATACAGAAAGGATGAGAGGTAACCACCACAGGTTGCAGAAAGGGAGCTTCCTGTTAGGTATAAGAAAAACATTTTGCTGTGAGGGTCACTGAACACCAGATGAGGCACCCAGGCATGCTGTGGGGTCTCCAGCCTTGGAAATCTCTGCCCAGAATGGGACTGGACAAGGCCCAAGCAACCTGCTCAAACCTTGAAGTTAGAACTCAGTTCCAGACATCCCTTTCAACCTGAACTATGCTGTGAGTAGTAGGGATGTCAGTAATACTGCTGGTGACAAAGTGGGTCCCCGAGGGTCAGTCCCAAAACTTGTCTGGATGTAAGATGCTGTCACAAGATGTGAAGTTCTGTTTCTTCGACCCTGTGACATGGGACTGCCAAGAGAAGGGCTTGCATTTCCTTTTCCATGAACTGCAGGAGACTAGAGCAAATACATCATGCCAGTATCATTACAAGAGAGGGCAGAACATCTTCCTAAATCTGTTTTACGTTCCAGAT
Source organism: Sakesphorus luctuosus (assembly GCA_013396695.1). Taxonomy (NCBI): domain Eukaryota; kingdom Metazoa; phylum Chordata; class Aves; order Passeriformes; family Thamnophilidae; genus Sakesphorus; species Sakesphorus luctuosus. The sequence continues at coordinate 180,461 of VWZD01010851.1, read as the reverse complement.
GGACTCCTGTGAGAGCACTTCTTCCGATGCTGTGGGCCTGCCAATTTGGGAAGAAGTTACCTGATGAGACTGCTGCTGTTTCTTCAGTGGGGCTGTTCAGCTGCCTAAGGGACCTCATTGCTGCCTTTTGCAAGTCCAGATTTTCTTTTGCTCAAGGCTGGTATGCAGGAGGACAACCAGGCTGTGGGCAGCTGATGGTACAGGCTGGTGGGACAGTGTGAGGGGTGGCTGAGATTGGGGGCATGGAGCATCTTCCTTCAGGTTTCTGTGGGATTGGGGCACAGTGGGTGGGGGCTGGATTTCCCTTTGCCTCACAGATCCCTTCCTGTTCCTATCTGCTCTACCCAGTCCCTCTCAGACCTTTCATCTTTCCCAGTATTTCAAGTGCTCCACATTTCTCTTACCTTTCTTCCCTTTCATCTCCTACCTCTTGTTCCCTTTCTGGTCCCCAAGCTTCTACCTCCCTTCAGGGCCCTGCCATTGGTGGTGCTTCCTGCCCACTCCCCCCACTCTTGTCACAGGATTTGCATCCTGTCCCCCACCACTCATTCCCACTGAGATCCCTACAGGCACTGATAAAGCTGCTGCTCTGCATCAAAGGCATTTGACAGAGTGAGGCAGATGCTGTAGGGAAAAAAGCCACAACAGTAGCCTGGAGGAAGCAAATACTCTTTCATCAGTGCTTATTTTGATGGTCTGAACTGTAGAAAGCTCAGGGCAACTGTGCTGAATATAAAAGAAGTATAAATAACTATTTATTCAGTGTACAAATAAGAGATTCCTGTTTGGGAAAAAACCCCCTAATTTAAAAGTATGTAACTTGGTGCAGGAGCACAAGGGAAGTGGAAGGAGCTGAAAGTCGCACAGAAAAACTTAATTCTTTTATTTTCTAATTCTGAAGTCCTTGGTCATGATTCACTGTGCTTTGAATTTTCTTTTGGAGTTAATTCTATGCATATTTCCCCAGATATTTATGTTAATAATCTTGAATACCTGTTGGTGAGGGAGGAAGAATAACTAAAAAGCTGGAGGAAATGAATAACCTTAGCTTGATGTCATCTATTGACAGTATCTAGACAGACTTTTGCAGGTATTTCTACAGGTATCTGCCTGTAAGCAGGTTGTAAATCTAATCTAAGTGTTAATATCAAAGCTTAGCAGCATTTTGTCAGGGTGTGCTCTGCTCTGACACAGTCTGTGCGCACATCTTGGGACAGAAATACAGAGAACAAGGAAAGTGGAGCAGGCAGCCACAAGGATATGAGGGTGCTAAGGAAGTGAAGGCAAATAAGACTAATTTTGATCTTCATGCTGCACTGTGAGTTTGTGCAGGTTTGCAGCAGCCTTGACAACTCATCAGATCCTGCTGTAGCCCCCAAGATTGCCCCGAGATTGTCAGTGAGGAGAAAAGGGCATCTCAAGGGCAGTGAATGTCCTAAACTAGGCCAGGGGAGCTACCCCTCTGAAGTGCTTATTGCTTTCTTTAGTACCAGGGCATCCCTTAGCACTTCCCAGGCTCTGTGCTGAATTCTTACCTCTGGAGCCAAGAGGTCTCTTTGTGCCTCTGTTTCCTGCCTGTAAAATTCTTCCCTTAGACTTAGGCTGGTCATGTTATAACCTCATGTAGAATCTTTAGAGAACACCACAATAAAGATATTATTGTGTAATAATACAAAGATAACATAATCATAACATAATGGGTGATCTTCTCCCTTTTATATTATTCCTTCCACACTATTGCTACTTCTTAAAGCAGTTCTAAAGTACAGAAAGAATTTTCAGCATTGTACAGTATAGTGTAGCAAAATCAATATTTAGAGCAATCATCTTGCACACACATTAGTGTCTTATCTTCTAACAAGTGGTTCATATTCATAATGAGTGATCATCCAATGAAAAGCAGCTCTGGAACTGCCAAAAACTGCAGAAATTTAATATGTCATCTTGGGAGAAAATCTGCTCCCTTCTCCCTCCAAAAACAAAAATAAAACAGAGCCACCAAAACAAACCCTATGGATATATTGTATATCTCAGAATATATTGCTCTCAGTTTTATCCTAAAACAATGGCTGGCACTGTATATGCTGAGCTTAGGAATACAATTTAGTTCAACTTCTTCACAGGCTCTCAACAGTTTAGATGCTTCATCACAGCATGTAGGTGGGACTAACCACAATCCATCTGATTTTTGCAGTCGTGCTGTATCTCTCACAATCAACTGCTATCAGTAGAAATAAGAGAGCGGAGTGTTAGCGATCATGAAGAGCACAGGAGGGCATGTGTGTCTGAGCTCTTCTGGCAGCTGCACCTCAGCATTTATAGTGAGGTTCATTTAGTTGAGAGTCACACATCAGCTTTGTCTTTGTGACTTGGGTTTCGGAGTCTTTCTAAGGCAGTATTTTATCTATCATCATTCTTCCGCTATTCTAGGGATTCTTCCTCTTGGCTTTTGGTTTGGGGGTTTTTGGGGGTGGGAGGGGAGAGGGTTGTGTTGATAACAAGCTCTATTGCTTTTCCCAATACAAGAGTCATATATCACACTGTGAAACACATTTGGATAGGTAAGCTCCCAGTGGCATGTTAGGATCTTTGTTACTGAAGACAAATGAATATCTAAACCCATTCTCTGTTCTATTAGTGATGCTCTCCTAAGCACCCAAGGCCTGGTATGCTGAGAACTATTGTTCTGAGCTTTTGATGGATGTGTTGGATAGACTTTGCTCCTTGTCTTTTGGAAAACAGTCCTGTGTAATTGGGTGTTCACAGTGTGACCCTGGGTCCTGTGCACATCAAAGCAGTTGGCGAGTCTGTGCTCCCTGCCCCACTACACCTAGTCCACATTTTATCTTTTCTTAGCACTTCCTCAGGAAACTGATAGATGTCTCCCCGTTTTCCTGAGAGCAGTAAACACAAAGAGGACAAAATCATGACAAACTGGATAGACTATGTCTCTTTAGTGTCATCTTCCTTATTTTAAAATGGTGTGCCTGAATTCCTGCCTCCCTGAAAACACTGGAAGCAACCTTAACCAACAGTTCCCTCCTCAAAAACTCACCATGTGTTGTTCCAGGTGACTTTGTGTTACATTTGCTTTCTTTCTTAAGTCCTCTCAGCAGTGCAAGGATGGGGAGGGAAAGCAGCTGCTGCTACTGCAGGCATGGTGTTCTCAAACCCTGACATCTGATCTCCTTCCCTTGCCTTCTGTGCAAAGATTCAGGAGTCTGCCTTCTCACTCCTGGGCAAACCAGACATTTACACACAGAGGTACTGATCCTTCAGGGCTTTGTAGAGCAATTCTGCATTCGTATGTCTCATCGCAAAGTCTCCAAAATAATTTCAGTTAATACCTCCATATAAGGCATACAGAAAATGGTCATAAAGGGAAAAGCAATGCAGTTTATGATTTACCACTCTCCTGTGTCTGTGCTGCACTGTGCATTGCTCCACTCTATCCTAGTGCTCTGCAACTTCTAATGGCAGCATCCTGAATAAGTCAAGGCTGTAAGTTGTGTACACCAGTGCACTGAGCAGTGGAGAGAGGAAGAGGAACACTGACAACACTGATGAAAAAGTGCTTTTGTAGATGATGCCAATGTGCCTTTCTGACAAATACTGGTATCCATCCATAATCCAGATGGGTATTATCAACTGCATAAGCCTGTTACGAAACTTAATTTTTATAAAATCGTGTGCAGTTCTGAGTTCATAGATCCCCTGGGCTTAATTCTGCAAACCCTGCTGGCACCAGGCAGAGCTCAGAACAGATGTACCTAGAAAATGGAAACAAATATTATGCAACCTTTTCCACAAATGCCTGGCACAGGCTGGCCATCTCCAGTATTTACTGACAGCAACACAAACCCATGCAGCAGGGAGAATACATGATCTAAAATACTCTATGCAGAAAAGGAAGCCTTGAACACTAAAATTGTTGTTGTTTGGTATCACAAGAGATGTCTGTGAACTGGTGTATCCTCTTCTAGGACTTCCCTAAAGTAGTGTATCTGATGGACATGTCACAGATTCCCTCACTGGCACAGCTGCACCATTCCCTGATGTTCAGCAGCTTTAGGAACCACCTTAAAATCCAGGGGGTGATTGACAGGTTCCACTGGCGTGCAGCAGTACAAGGCACAGCGGTAACTTAGTACAGATTGGGCATTAAAATTGCTTTTTATGAGTGGAAAGTTTCTCTTGTCTGGATTTAACAGGGAAGAGGGAGGAGTGCCATAAACTGCACAGAAAAGTGAGGGTATTTCCCAGCCCTGAGCTGTGTTCACCATGTAGCTGTGCAAATGCTTTGCCATGGCCCCAGGGAGGGATGGAAGGCCAAGGGCACGGTGGGAGCAGTGGTTATGCTGAGTGTGATCCGAGCAGGCTGTGCAGAGCACAACACCTCACAGTCTGCAGCATGAGGCCTGGAAGTATCAGTGCAACTTGCTTTAATAACAGGTTTTATGCACAGGAATTGCAGTGCTGCCTTCACCACGCCAGAGATCTTTGCTGCTCTCCCCATTTTGAGGTCAGCACTCTTTGTGTTTCAAACAAAAGGATAGTTTGGGAAACAACTTTGGATAAGACCCAGCAGTCTCAACATGTGTTTTTGAGTCTGGCCTTGTTGAACCAGTAATATTTTTATAGCAACATTCGCCTTCAAAAGATTGATCTCTCTTTTGTGTCCAGTATTGGAGGTTGTTATCGACTCTCACTGGTGCTACTCCTACTGCTCCAGCAAGAAATCTGCAAGTCCACGGGGCCTGGAAAGGATCAAGAAAAAGGGGAAAACCATGGGAGATGGGATTTCCTGGCCATAGGAGAGTCTTGTGTGCATACATAGGAATCATATATGTCATAATACACTTGGAAAATTTCAGTGGGCAGAGACATAGGCAGGGCACCTGAAAAGAACTAGAGCAGAACTCTTCCTTCTCTTTCATGTATCTCAAAAAAAGCCACATAATTTTGATCACCATCCAGCTAAGTAAGCTGCAGAGCATCAGGCAAAAAGGCTTACTGTATCAGCGTTATCCAATCATACTGCAGACTCCAAGCAGCAGAATTAATTCATGGAATCAGAATCATAGAGTACCAAGTTCAAAGTGACTTCAAAAATCATCTGGTCCAACCTTTCTTGGTAAAAGCACAGTTTAGACAATATGGCTCAGCAGCCTGTACAGGTGAATCTTATACATGCTCAACATCAATGAATCCTCCTGGGGACATTATTCCAATGGTTTATTGTTCTAATAGTAGAAAACTTTCCCCTTGTGTCTAATCAGAATGTCTCCATTACCCTTTGTCTTTTTCATGTAGCCACACTTTAATATTGGAACATGGTCCTAAGGTCTCCCTAAGCCTTCTCCTCTCAAGGCTTTACAAACCCCTTTCTCTCAGCCTTTCCTCACATGGCAGGCTTCCCAGCCCTTTGATCATCTTTGTGGCCCTTCTCTGGACCCTCTCCAGACTGTCCCCAGCATTTTTGTGTAGTGGGAACCAAAACCGGACACAGTATTCCAGATGTGGCCTAACAAGCAATGAATAGAGTGGGACAGTGGCTCCTTTATCCCTGTTGGTGATGCCCTTGTTGATGCAGCTCAGTGTGCTGTTGGCTTTCTTTGCTTGTTGTCCACCAGGATCCCCAGGTCCCTTTCCACAGAGCAGCTTCCCAGTCGGGTTGTTCCCAGCCTTTGCTGCACTGCTGGATTATGTTTTCCCAGGTACCAGACCTTATTCATATTTCCTGGAGCCAGCAGGCCAATATCTGGGGGCTAATGAGGATGAAGTTTATGGAGGGTGTTTGAATAGACAATCATCTCCAGCATAAAATTGAAAGTGGAATAATGTTGATTAGTAGGCAAAGTTAGGGAAGGTATCTGCACTGGGACTTGAGTCAGAGGGATGTAAATAAAAAGGAGTTCTGCAAGTCCAGTGACTAGAGCTAATTGACTTTTTTAATCCTTTTTTTTTCCCCCTCAGCTAGCTGATTTTCTGGCTTAAAATGATCTGTTTGTTTCAAGTTCAAATTAGATAATAATTTCTCTTTGAACTGTTTAATAACTGAGTGACCAGCAGCTGAAGGCATTTGCTTGGACAGGTTCCTGTCACTGGCCAATTCCACACAGCAAGAGCCTTTTGTGGATGTTGCATCAGCAGTGCCCTGCCAGTAGGGAAACAATTCAGGCAAGATCTTTAGATTTTTGTTTCTTTTCGGTTTCTTTTTATCCTTTTATAAAAAATGTATTCTCAAATTGCCCTGCTACCTATATGGGGATGTGCACATACAGTTAGCCTTACTAATGGACTAGTATAGGACCAATTGTCTTGCTGGAAATGTTCCTCAAATGAAGGAATAGGTAGACCTCTTTTTGCAGCTTGCTTACAGAGCAGGGCATTTACTATTCTGTAACTTGCTGGAGCAATAGTTCCTTCTTTCCTTCTGCTTCTCATTAAGAAATTATTGTTGAAGTTTGTCTCATGATATAATGTGATTAGAAGGAATGTGTTCCTATTTTAACCCATTTTCAATAGTTCATAACCCATTTGCTATGCAATTAATGAAAAAGAATATGAACCAGACTTTTCTGATTTCGGCTTGAGGGTGAATGATACAAATCTAATGTGTAAAGGGAAAAGTTCAATTCTGTGTTAAAGACTTGTGGACAGATGGTGTGGATTTAAAGAGAAGAATAGTGGGACTTCTGAAAAAAATTACACAGGATTAATAAAAATGTAAGCTGAGTTCAAGCTCAGTTCACTAAAAATCTCAGGGCAAAAGAATTAGAAACTCTACTTCAGTTTGACTTGGAAAGAGCAGAAATGAAACTGCCCAGAAATATATATTGAAAGAACTTGCTAGTAATTAAAATTTGGGGGAATTGTCAACATACCTGTAAGCCTCTATTATTGCTGTCAGACTCAGATTATAATTTATGAGGGGTTAGCATATATTTAGCCATTCAAAACAGACTTCCAGAGGAAGATTAAACTCCACCCAAGTGCTATCTGAGCAGAGCTGGAGAAGCAAATCTGAAATAGAAATCATCTTCAGAGTTTAAAGCTACTGACATTTTCTAGACATCTCCTTTTCCAGGTGTGAGAATCTGAATGTTAAATGCCTAATACTGACTGTTTGTTATGACAACCATAGATTAAGGACTGAATTTTCAAGTGCAACCAGTGGTAGTTTAGCTAAACCCTGGGAGGTTCTCAAATTCATCCTGGGGCATTTGTGGATCCTGGTTTTTGACAGCTGTCTGCTGTGCACTTGTTTTTTTAAGAACAGTGCTGCTCTAGGACAGGCTCTTCCACTTAAAGTTGCAAAAGCTGATCCTGTCCTAGTTCAGCAGGTGGGACCAGTTGTCACTGTGTGGGGGTGATCAAAGCTGTGTATTCTATCCCCTCTATTCATTCCCAAGGTCAATGGCCCATTTGCAGCAGCTGCCCAGGGAGTCGTTAGCACCTTCACACCCAGCCTGAGGGGGCGTGGCTGCTAATGGGCCATCAACGGTTCAACAGTACCCCATGACTCACAGAGTTAATCACCCATTGTGTGAGTCCCCGCCACTGGGGAGGGAGTGGGTGCTCCCTGACGATACATAAGCAGTGGCTAAGAAGAGCTCAGGAGCCACTTGTCAGATCCAGAAGAGCAGCAGGATCTTGACAGAAGGAGACCACAACTCTCAAAGAGACTACAGCCATCACCTGCACCAACAGGTTTTTCACTTCCTTTTGCTTTGGACTTAGGGGAACCACGTGGGTATCAGCACAAGGGCCAACAAACCCCTTTGGGTTTGTGCCCCAGGACACTGGGTTATACTGCTGGGTTTTGTGAGTTGAAAGCAATTTCTCTTTGTGTCAGTGTATTTATTGTAATATCTTTCATTAAATTGTAACTCTGACTTATAATCTCTCTTGTGGTTGGTCCATTTCTCCTGCTGGTTTACCTCTAAACCAGCACACTCACTAAAAATACAGCTGGCTGTGGGGATGACTTTTTTGTTTTGATTTCCTGAAAGAAGTAAATATGCCCTGCAGAGCTCTCCTGTCACTCTGCAGGAGATGGGGATATTGGCAAATGCAGGTGTCTGAGAGGGCAAATGCCACACAAGTGATTAATGGCACCAACATCCACAGCTCTTGACGCTGGCTGACATCTGAATACTGGGGGTGAGTTTGTATAGCACTCAAAGGGCCCTGCAAAATCTTTCTGTCTAAACACATGCAAGGCTGTCTGGTGGCTGATAATGACTTGAATGCAGCAGTAAATGTTGGAGTAAGAGCATTCATTTCAGCAGGAGGAGATGGGTCTAAGACTAGAGTAACAGAGTGGCTCCTGGTGGTTTGGGTTGTCCTGTGTGGATTCCCATGCTGGAGAAATGAAGATGAGTTATGATCCACTATTTGTCATTGCCAGAGTCTTTATGGCTGCATCTCATCTAGTAATCTCCTCTGTGCCTGGGCTGCTTCCCAGGCACAGGAACACAGTCATTTTTACGAGTAAGCTGTCAGTGTGATCCTGTCCCTTTGCCAGCTGGGGGGTCTCCCAAATGTTTGACAGGCATGGTTTAGGAATTAGGATAATCCAGGGACCATTCCCAAAGGCACTTAGTGTGCCAGTTCCTTGTTTTGGACAGGAGTTTGTATTAATTATGGATGTGGAAAGACTGGCACAGGTCCCAGGGAAATCACTGGGCATAATTTATTGGTATAGGTGTAGCATCTGGGTCCATCTGTTGAAAGAAGGTTTTGGAAATGGATAATGCAGAGCTTTTCCACATCCCCATGCCTTACTAGTGTCAGCAAACAAGAGATTTTAGCAGCTTTTAAGTGTCCTGCTCCACCCTGCCCAGGGGAATCCAGGGCAGAGCGTAGGACACCAAGCTCTTTGCAAAATGCACGTTAATCATTGACTCCAGTGTGTAAACAAGTCATTAAAAAAAGAACTGTCACAAGAGAGAAGCTCTCTCTGCAGTAATTAAGATGACCTCCGCAGAGCAATTAGATATGCAAGGATTGCACAGGCATTCATCTCACACATCCTGATAGACGAAGGCAACCTCTTGCAGTGTGTAGTTGTTACTATAGCCCGTAGTCTATTTTGATACAGTGGGAATATCGTGGGCTTCATAGAACAGTCATGCTGTTCATGCTCACGGTAACAGCCAGGAAGCAGCTCCTATGATCCTTATAGTTGTAGACAGAAAATACAGTTAGAGACACTCTGAGAAAGGACCCAGATAAAAGTTTGAGGAAAAACATTATCAGTAAATCCTGTTCTCTCTGGGGCAGGTGTGTACTAGAGTAAAGGAAGGAAGAGTATTAGTAAAATTTATGAAGTAAGAGGAATGCACAAGCATGCTCTCTTGATTCAGAGTGAGGAATGTGTTTTGGCTAACTAGTGGCATTATTTTTTTCACAAAAAATAGATTGGAAACCTCAGGAGCATGAACCTTTCTGCAAACGTTCAGAGGCAACCTATCTGGAGCAAAGCAGTAACAGGGATTCATTCTTCTCTCACTTCTGCCTCAATGGCCAGCTGGGCTCTCAGATCAGTCTGAGTTTTGACCAGTATCTGCAGCTTGGGGATGGTTCAAAGGCAGAGATCCAGTTGTGACTGAAATTGTTTCTTAGTGACTGGCTTGGAAATGTCAGACTGTTGAAAACACCACATAAATTTGAGTTCCTCTGAATTGTTTTTTGCAAAACAGGGTAAAATGTGTAGCAAAATATTCTGTTCCCATGAGAAGATCAGGGTAAAATCAGTGAAAGTGAATTAGTGAATTATTTTGCTTTATTTACATGAACTTTTGAGAAGTGAAATAGGAACTGAAAACTTCCTAAAACTCCCTGCACTAAATTTCTGTCTTAAAGTCATGCTACTGTGGAGCCAAGATGGTCTGTCATTATCTGTCTTTGATGTAGTCTGACACTTTTCAGCTTATTTTGTATGTGCTCTAATAGTTTTTAATATTTTCTTCCTTTTTTTTTTAAATCCACTTCAAGTGTGGCTTATGTTTTGTAACCATCTTTTCCCTCTTTTCTGTATAAATGCCAGAACAGCAGCCTAGGAATGCTGGTATAAAGGCAGCAGAGAAGCTGAGGCCGTACACTGCTCTGAGAACCCAACTGTCCCGGTGGGACCACAGCCAGCCCTTGGCTTTGCCACCCAGAGTGCACACTCTGGCTGTTGGCAGCCTCTCCCATGAAGTTTAACAGGGTCAACAGCTGCTTGCAGGGACCTGGGCTGGAGCCTGTAGCTCACTTCTCAGCAGCTCTCCAGAAACCCCATCTGGCAGTGATAGCTTTTGATTTGAACTGTCTCACAGGCGCTGTGGTCAGCGCAGCTGTCCATGTGCAGCTGCAGCTGTGAATGTCCACTGGTGCACAGACAATCCAAAGGCCACCAGTGCACCAACACAATCCAGGCTTGCACTAGGAACAGGAGATCCTGTGGTTCTGACAACAATAGGTTGCCTTCTGCAACAATTCCATGTTGGTGTGAGAAGTATGAGTGTGATTTGTGTTGGTAAAAACAAATGGGTTATTGGGACTCCTATAGTTACATGAGAAAAAAACATATGACCTGCCAGTTAAACAAAAATTCCAACTTACACCCACATGGAGAGATAAACAGGATAGTGTTAAATCACTTTATCTCCTATAACTTTGTCAAGGACCACATAAGTTGTAACAGGAAGGTTGAAGAGTTAAAACTTTCCCACATCTAAGGAGAGCAGAATTTATAGTGGGGTTATCACTAGTGTTGTAAGAGTGACTTAGCTATAGCAGTATATGTTAAACTGCTTGACAATGTACTTAAAATGTCTATGCATGAGTTGAATGAATATGTATGTAGAGACTAAATAGATGTTAGAATTACACTGTGTTGGGGTGCGATGGCAAGCAAGCTTGCATCCATTGTACCCAGCATACTGAAATTGCTTTTATCATATAATAAATTGTAATTAAAATCTACGAGGTTGAGACTTTCTCACAGTGGTTTGCAGATTCATGGGTATTTTTGATGAGGTACCTGTCCCATTGCATCTGGTGCAATTGTTGGGCTCCCTTCACTTTAAGAATGCTTTCCTTATGCTGTTGCTGATTTTTGTTTCATTTCGAATATTTAAAGCTTTTCAACGTGAATTACTTTTTCAGTTTCATTTTACTTGCCTATGGATTTTTGGGGGGGTCTAATCTACGTTTAAGACCGTTCTGTTGGTAACATCCGTTTGCAGCACGTCATGACTATTCAGCTATGGGTACTACTGGAATGATTTATTTTGTGACAAAAATTGCAATTTGCCTTCTTCCAGTTCCCAAATTAGCTGCCACCTTTAATGAAGTCAAATGGTTCTCAGCGTAAAAATAAAATATCTCCACATCTACTCACCTCTTGGCTATTGCAGTTTCATTTCCCCACGGCCACGATGCTCCCAAGCAAACACTGCCTTCCCATGTCACAGATGGGATGAGTTTTGCTGCTCTGAATCCAAACCCAGCAGTTGTACTTAGCAAGGTCTTTTCTTTTTTTTTTTTCCCCCCAGCTGTTTAGAGCACAGACATTGACTTGGTGAAAACTGCCCAGATATTGTTCAAAGCTGGCAAGCCCTGTAACGACTCTTGGCATGTGCCAGCCACCAGTGCCCTTGCCAGAGCCCTGTTCCCACGCAGAGCAGTGGAGATCCTTGCCAGCAAGAACACAGCTTTGTGGGGGAGCATTTGCCAACACCAGCATCTTCTGCCAGCGAGAAGCATCTTACGTAGGACTGTAGCAGGCATGGAAAGAAGTGAACTGGAGCGACCCACCTCTGCTCTGAAGGAATGCTGAAATGCAGACATGTGAGTTGGCAGAGTTTTGTTCTTTAAAAGGGCAACTAAGCCTTTGTGTTTTCTTTCTTGGTAATGTTGGGCTGGCAGAAGTGAAGAAAGCAATAGCTAAGGAGTTATTTCAGTGTAACCTCAGTACAGCTGAGTGAAATGAAAGCTACCCCTGGTCCAAATTGCTTTTGTTTATTTTAGGCTGTTGCAAGGTTTTTCTGCTGAGACTGAAACCTTATCTCTCTCGTAGGAGCTGTGTAACAGAACCCCCACAGCAATGACTTCCTGCAGCATTTGTTCTATTTCCTCTCTCAAACATTGTTCTGAATATGTGACAGTGGCCACAGAGCAGCCTTGTGAGTGCAGTTAGGGATCCCAAGGCTATTCTGTTGGCTTTCCTTGAACAGGAAGATGTTCAATACCCTTCTTGTGTTGTAACATCCAGACAAAGAGAAACAGAATGGCCTGGATTGGAAGGGATGTTAAAGATGACCTAGTTACAACCCCCATGCCATGGACAGGGACACCTTCTGCTAGACAGCATTGCTCAAAGCTCCATCTGACTTGGCCTTGAACACTTCCAGGGACAGGCATTCACAACATCTCTGGGCAACCTGTTCCAGTGTTTCATCACCCTCACACTAAAGAATCTCTTCCTAATATCCAATCTAAAACTACTCTCTGTCAGTTTGAAGCCATTCCCCCTTGTCCTATCACTAATGCCCTTGTCCATACCCTCTCTCCAAGAGACAAGGACAACTCCAGAAGGAGTTGTCCTTGCTGGGGGTGGAAGTATAGAAGTTTGGATCCTACCCCAACCCCATCATAGTGCCTTCCTCCATCCCAATGCTAAACCCTGTGGTATTTAGTTCAGTCAAGGCATGATGATGGTGCCAACCACCATGTTAGCCATGATTTGCAGCAAGCTGGGCTTGATTAGAAAAAACTGAGTGCCCACTCTGCTCTGGAGGACAGCCTGAAACCAACCCCGAGTCTGCTGCTGCTTGCTGTGTCTGCCTGTGCACAAGCCCTTGTCAGTGGAGGCAGCTATTTGGCCCCCAAACTGCACTCTGAGTTCCTCTCCTGCAGGCACCTCCTGCTCAGAAAAATCATACAGGCACACATAGTAGCACCCCTGTGGGTGGCTGGTGGCTGGGTGGGACCCGATTAATGGTGTATTTTGGGGACTACAGCGTACTTCGAGGGCTGTAAACACAATCGAGAAAGGAAAACCATTATTGCTTTTTAAAGACATTGCCGGCAAGATGAGAGAAGCACCTAGTTCTTAGTTTCTAACAGTGATCTATATTACAGGCTAGATGCCATCCCTTCCCATGCTCTGTTGCATAGCCAAGATTCAAGAGAATAACTTTGTGCAGCTCCCTGGAGTCTTGCCATTCATCTCATTTCTTCCCCCCTCCCCACACCTTATTCCTCACTCCTTTTTTTTTTGTCATGCTTCAAGACCTATCTAAGACAGAGAGGAACTTTTGTTGGTTTCATTTCCAGAATAAGTTGGCACATACATTTAATCTTCTATGCCAAGACAGTCTCCACACAGGTGTTTGAATCTCTTCTGGTTCATTGAGTGTTGTTTCAAAACCGGTCTGAAGGAAAGTTCTGAAATAAAGGTGTCGGCATAAGTGACCTAGACCACCTCCACTGGCGATGTTTTGCTGGGATATATGGAATCTGGACTTCCTTTTTGCTCCTTACAGCAATTACATAGTTACTGTAGTCATGTCAAATGACATTTTCCAGACTCAGAATTTGTTCCTTGGGGAAGCGGGATCTCCCCCTCTCCCACTGCTGGTGCTAAAATCTTCTGCTCTCAGCCTACATGCTCCTGTGTGACTACATCAGTAGGTTCCTTGGTGGGCAAGTAGGACCAGCTGGCCTTAGTCTTCCTTCCTGCTTCTGCACTCCCTGCAAAGAGGGAATTTTTGATTTGATAAAGTATTAAATTTTTCTGACCCAGAAGACTGCAAAGAAATTGGACTGTCAGCTGGTAATTTTATAGCTCTTGGGTTTCTTTGCTGTAGCTGTAAATAGCAGAAGAGGGAGATTTCTGTCCTCTCTGAGGATTTCTGAATGCTCAAATGATAAAGTTGAGGTTGTAAATTCTGCCAGTATGTATTATCAGGTAATATCAAAAAATAGATGAAACTAATATATTACAATTAAATCAGAAATCTAATAAGCAGCGGGCTGTGTACAAAATATGGGGCTGTAGATTAACAAGGAATCTTGCAGAAATGTTTCATTTTTATAACTGTAGTGACAGGATGTCTTGGAGATGGTGTTTACTTATAAAAAATATTTCCTAGATGCTCTATCTCAAGAACTGTGAATCAGTCAGTGTATCAATCTAACCCATTTTTGAGAATCAGCTGACAATTAAGAACTTGAGGACCTTACTCCACTATAATAAATAAATAAATTAAAATGTCGTGAAAAGGGTTGACTGATTTTTATGTACTGAGCCTATTGCTTTCAGAGGTCCCCTCCTCCACCTTTTAGAGGTCACACAAAACAAAAAGACTCTGGCTCTGTGTTTATTTGACACATTATCCTTTTGTGTCTGGTCCCAGAAAAGCACCGAAAGAGCTGATGTAGAGCTGATGATACCTGACATTATCAAAGAGCAAGACCATGGCAGGTCTTTGAGGGAGGGAGTTGGAGAAAAAACACATCAGGATGATCAGAAGTCCTCATGTACAAGAGGAATGTGGTGGCCACATCAGTCTTTGGCATGATCCTTGTTGGCCGCTCACCTACACTAGGAAGGATCAAGAGTCACGATCCTGCCCTCTATCACCCTAACCCCACCCCAAGCCCACAGTCCCACCTGGGGATGGTGAGCATGTGTAGGCAGCCTGCAAGGGAAGGGCTGTGCTCAGCCCCTGCTTAGTATGCCCTATTTGTCCTCTGCATGCCATTTGCTGGGCAAGGATGGGTGATCTCCTGGTGTCATACAGGGGATGGAAGAGGTGGTTGATTCAGGTGCTTGTACCTCCAGCCATAGCCTTTTCTTAAATAGGAAGTGTCTTCTTGTGGCCTGGGCATATCTAAACACAGCATCAGGAACTACAACACTGTAGGAATGATGCTGCCTCACTGGGAGTCTTCCCAAGGAGAAGACAGAAGTTTTCCCAAGGATAAATCGCACAAACCTCATTACGATGACTCTTACTAATGTGTTATTGAAGAGATAATTACCCAGAGGGGAAACTTATGTGCTTGGTTTGTCTGAGCCATGTAAGAACCAAGGTCAATGGTGGAATAAAAATTCAGGGTCAGTTTACATGCCACCTTCATCAGTGTGGAACAGGCTGTGACACCTCAGAGGCCGAAAGCTGATCATCTGGTTTTGGAATATGTTCTGCTTTCCTGTGCAATATTGCTGCCCTGCAAAGTCAATGCACTGAAGCCTAATGAGTGATTTCACTAAGCAATCACTCCAGGGTCACGAAAATGGTCTCACACCTCATCCTGGGAAACTGTGATTACAAGAGGACAAATGTTTTTAGTGGTGTCATCTGAGGTGGGGGATGTGTGCAAGGATTGTGAGCATTGCTCCCTGCTCCACTGGTGACACCACGGCTCTGCTAGAAGAGAAGGATCAATTAAAATTTTCTCACAGGCAGGCCAGGCTCTTTGTAACAGGCTTCACAGAACAGGTCAGTGTTCTCACTCCCTCAGCGGCACAGTTCACACACCACTTAAATTCTTGATTTTCTGCCTACATAAGGAGTGACTGAGTTTAAGGACTTTTTAACACCTGCATGTTAGCTTCTTCAATGTTCTTAGTGCCCTGTTCTTGGATGGGTCTCTGCCTCTCCAGGACTGACATCTAAAGAACTAGGACTATCAGAGATCTCTACCAGGGAATCCCTTGTAATGACCACTGAACAGTCCTGGTTTTGATGTGTTGCTTAAATGTGGTTTGTAACAGCCTTCAGCATGTGGAGCTGCTCTCCAGGATCCATCTAGAATAAGATGTTCTTCCAGCAGAACAAAAACCCCTCCCCTGGAGATCTAGCTTTTGGTAAGCTGAGGCCCAGTTTGAGTCAGCAGAGCTGTGTGGTTATGATCACATTTACTGACAAAACAGAGTTTGAGTTGTGAAAAATTATAAGGGCTAAAGCTGTGCAAGATTAGAGATGTGAAATGATGGAATAAAATTGTCTTGCTGATATTAGCAGCTGTAGAATTGAAAGGAACTACTGACATGAAATGGTACAAAACCCTAGGGAAGAAAAAAAACCCAGAACCATAAGCAACTGTGCTGGTTTAAAGGTAAACTGGCAAGAGAAATGACCCAGCTCAGGAGAGATTATAAGTCAGAGTTACAATTTAATTAAAAAATTACAATAAATGCAATGACACAAAGAGAAATTGGTTTTAACCCACAAAACCCAGAAATATAACTCAGCACCCTGGGGCATGAACAGAGTGGTGTTCATTAGCCCCTGTGCTAAGACCCCTCCCGTGGTTCCCCTGAGTCTAAAATGAAAGGAAGAAAAAAACCTGTTGGTACAGGTGACCCTTGCAGCCTGGTTAGGAGTGGCAGTTGCAGTCCTGTTGAGGTTCTAGTCCTCCTCTGGATCCAGTAAATGGCCCCAGAAGTCTCCAAACCTCAAGACTATATACCCTCAGTTCCAGGTGGGAATTCCCAGTACCTCCCCCACGGCGAGGAGTTCCACAATGGGAGATCTCATTCTGTGAGTCCGGGTATTTTTAGAATTTTTATATGGTGACAGTAATATTCTTATGGATTTCATATGTCACATCAGCTGTAAAGGGTAGAGTGCAGTATTATTTCATAGACTAAGCCTAGGCTTCAAAACCTCACCAAGATACTAAGCAAAAATACAGACAGTTACTCCAAGCAGGTTTCTTTTTCAATTTAACGTTAGATTTGGTTTGTGCTTTGCAGGCACAGTGGATGCACTGGTATAGACACATATCATAGGCTGAAAAGCATCCTGTGCTTCAGCACAAGAAATGTTGTACTCTTTTAATGTCTGTTGCATATCCTGTCCAAAAATTTATATATTCGAGTCATGGTATATTCATATAGAGTCAGTGATGAAGCATGAGGACGTATTTTGACTCAGCTCATGTGATTGTCCCCATGGGGGGCATTTGGCTATTACTTTTTGGCTAATTAAGCTTTCTTCCATGCTCCCTCTTTTTCATGCAGTGTGAACTTTCATGTAAACCCCCTCATTCATGGAGCAATTAGTCAGCTGTGCAAGACTGACTACTGGGATAATCAAAACCAGGGGACTTTTCCAACCTTCAAACAGTTGACAGCAATTGTCTAAATGGGTAAATTACAATTCTTTTGGTAATTCATGTTAGTTTGGCCTGGAGCAATGCAGATGTTTTACTGTTGTGAAAAGCAAACACAGAGATGGGAACAACAGGCACAAATTAATTGTCATTTCAAGAGAAAAACATACTTGGGAAACACATCAAACATTTAACTAACACCACTCAACAAAGCTTGAAATTCCCCATGCCCATGTTATTCCTACTGCATATGCACTAGTTCTAATAAAATGTTGTTGCTGTTTTCTTCAACCTGTTATTGCCTTTCTGCCTTCTCCTAGTTAGTAGCTTTTTCATTGGTTTATGTTCTCATTAGCTGGTCATTTAACAGACCTGCAAGAGAAGGGAAGCTAATCAGCTGGTGAAACCTCCAGCTTCCACCCTGAGCGAGGATAGTGTCTTTTGATCCCCTACAGATGACAGCAGGCAGTAGGGTGCTAAGGCTCCAACTTCCTTGTCTCATTAATCATGGTTGCAAGCATGGGATCTAACCTTTGTAGCAGAAATCCTAAATGAAGCAGGAAATTTTCCAAGTCAGAAAGTTCCTTATGAAAGCTCTCCTTTAGGGAAAGTATAGCATCAGCATTTCATGACATTGACATGTCAGGAGAAAACATACAGGACTGAAGAAAATGGAATTGTTGGTTCAGGTGATTACAGATGTGTTGATTCAGGAGTCAACCTCCAGCCAATCTGTCTTTGTTTTCATGGACAAACTTGCGTAAGTTCGTAAGGAATTAACAACTAGTGATTTCACAAATAAAAACAAAACTGAAGGTTTGGTAGTCAGTGGGAAATTATAGTTGACTCTCAGAAGTCTTCTTCAAATCTCTGGTACCTAAATATTTTGGGAAGATAAAATGTACACATGCTGTAGTACAGCAAGAGAGAGGTATGCAGGAGTGGGCTGACATGGACCATAGGGAATGTAGGATGCTTCCAATGACAAGGGAGGGGGGACCTGAGCCAGGGGACAGTAACACAGTCTGGTGACATTGTTTTTAGATTAAAAACACTTAGGAAAAAGGCTCTATTTCTGACCACCTGCCTACTTTTTTTCTCTTTGCTCTACATGATGAGATCTTGCACCACCTCTTTAGAACTTCCCTGTAGAAAAACCTTCTAAAGAGTTCCCTCACACACCATCCCCTCCAAAGACACATTTAATGCTCTTTGTTTTCACTGTTCCTGAGGTTTTTGTACTTCTAAAAGACAATTAAAGCGCAATAGTGCTTCTCTTTATTAATGCTATTCAACTAGTATGGAGCCCTGCTCTCCTGGGATGGCTGAACACCTGCCTGCCGATGGGAAGTGGTGAATAATTCCTTGTTCTTCTTTGCTTGTGTGCACAGCTTTTGTTTTTCCTATTAAACTGTCTTTATCTCAACATGCAAGGTTTCTCACTTTTACTCTTCCACCTCTCTTCCTGACCCACTCATGGGGGAGGGAGTAAGCGAGCAGCTGTGTGGTCCTCAGTTGCCAGCTGGCACTAAACTGCAGCACAGGTGTTGGAATAATTCCTTCTTTCTCTTAGAAACTGGAGTGAATTTACTGTAATAGAAATATGTGAGTGCTGTTCTGTTCCTCTCTGTATGGACCTCATTCAGAGTCCTCCTGGCAAGCTTTCCTGGTGCAACAGCTCTATATTGCTACTGTATCTACACATTGCTTTTTTTTTTTTTTTTGGCAACATCATTATTTGTTTGGCCACAGATAAAACTGAGCTGTGGCACGATCTGTGTGACAAATTTGTTTTGACCAATAGTGCTGGTGCATTTTCAGTACTGGTTGGACTTCTTGCTTAGTCCTGGTGCCCAACGTCCAAAAGAGAAGTAACAGGTAAGATAGCACATGACAAAGTACAGATGAAATAACAGTAGGTGGGATCCATGTGTTGCTAATGTGTCCTTGGTGGAAAGCCAAAGCTGCACTGTGATGTCGAATTAGCGAGTAAAAATAAACCCCTAGATAGATATTGTACCACCCTTATGATCAGTATGTTCCTTTGCAAGAACCAGCTTTTTCTAAAATAGAAGTAATGATTCAATTACTCTGACACCAAAATATGAGTTGTCTACTAAACCAAATTAAACCAAGGGAAGAGAGAGATATCTAATTATTACGCCTATAAATCTTGCCTTCAACAGCCCAGATTTGCATTACACTGCAAATGGCTGTAAGCTGTAGGTCTAATTTAGTGATAGAACAAACTACTTACAAGAGAAAAAAATACAGAGCAGATGAATCATTCTCTTCAGTGCAGGAAAGTACATTTAATGTTACAGTGAAATTATTGCTTTATCATAACTTTTAATTATTTTGGTTTAACTAAGGAAAAAAAAGTCTTCCATGCGATTTTATGCAAGTTATTAAGCTACAGGGATTTGAAGCATGGAAGTGTGAAAAATGTATTGCTATTTTCTTAAACTTCCCTAAGGCTTATAAAAGATGGAATATATGACTATGCCAGGTGATTTTAAAATTTTATGATAGAATGGCATGGCTTGGAAGAGACCTTAGAGATCATCCAGTTCCAACCCTCATGCTGTGGGCAGAGACACCTTCCACTAGACCAGGATGCTCAGAGCTCCATCCAACCTGGCCTTGGACACTTTCAGGGATGGGGCAGCCACAGCTTCTCAGGGCAGGCTTTTGCAGTGCATCAACACCCTCACAGGGAAGAATTTCTTCCTAATTTTTCATCTAAACCTTCTGTCTGTCAGTTTGAAGCCATTCCCCCTTGTCCTGTCGCTACAGGCCCTTGTAAATAGTCCCTCCCCATCTTTCTTTTAGGCTCCCTTCAGGTACTGGAAGGCTGCAATTAGGTCACCCCAAAGCCTTCTCTTTTCAAGGCTGAACAATCCCAATTCTCTCCGCCTTTCCTCAGAGGGGAGGTGCTCCATCCCTCTAATCAGCTTGGTGGCCTCCTCTGGACTCACTGGAAGCATTTACATTGGTCAAAAAGTAAAATGATTGTCTATGTAGTTCTCAAATCTGAGCCACTGGGAATGCATGTGGTACGCATGGAACTTGTTACAGGAGTGGGTGTTATATGCCTGTAACAGGGTATGAAGTCTTTAATATCCCTGGAGGATCAAAATGTGCCCTTTATTTTGTAATCTGAAGTCCTTGGCTCATGGTTCACAAACACTGTGTTGCACAGGAGCAGAATATTTCAATCATGATACAAACAGGCTTTTGTGTAGGAAGAGAAACTTCAGTCATTGCAAATTAACCACCTTCACACTTTTAAAGAGATGATAATGGAATTACTGAACTGATGCATGGCAAACACTAACCCTTAAACTGTGTTTCTGGAAGGGAAGTGAAGAAGTCAACATACCTTTCACTGTGGGTTCCTGGTGTTTAGGCAGATGAGGCTCTATTTTGCCTACACAGGTCCAAGATGTTTATTGGTTAAAGAACACCCTGCTGCCCTTTTGATTTATCAGTTTATTATGCTCAGCTATTTATATGACTCAGTTTTAAAAATTAAGATAATGAAAATGAAATAAGAAAATTCATAATGCAATTCAGAAAATGTCATTTCAGTTTTTCCTTATAGTAGTCTACACCTACTGATTTTTATTGCTCTCAAACTAAGCAAGTTTGACAAAAACCTTCAATTTTTCCAAATGGAAAAAAAAAGTCCAACTAACCAAACCCCCATATTTAAAAAAATGTTCCCTGGTTTAGAACTGTGTCCAGAACAGGGAAACATTCAACAGTACCTTGTCTCTTTCAGCTTAACAGTTCAGAGGATTAGTCCTCTTATAGGATTTTTGGTTCCATTTAAATGAATGGTAAAATCAATACTAAAATTGTGTCCTTTAAGAGTGATTAATAGAAAATCAGCAGAGTGTATCAACAAAGATGTTCCTCTTGATGTGGAAATGTAGAAGGCTGAAGATCCTGACACTCACAGACAAGCAGTAAATGCAATCCCTTGCAAATGCATGGGACAAAACAATCTTTTAGCTGCATGACAGAGTGATTAGTAATTTTTATTTGTTCAATTACAACAGGAAGCTTTGCACTAATCCTATTATTTCTTGCCCATGAAGTATTCATCCAAAATATGTAAGGAATCCTATTTTTTAAAAAGTGCAGTTCCCATGAGCACTGGCATTTCTTGCACAGCTCATTGTGTGACATTTGAAGACCCCAGGAAAGAGAACATAGTTGAATATCCAAGGAGCACATTCTTTTGATACACTGCAGCTGGACCCATCTCAAGGGATGACAATTGTAATAATAAGCAGAACAGGCACAACAGATATTGCCAGAACCAGGGCAAAACAAAGCTGGCAAAAGAATAAAGTTGGGGGAATAAGCAGGAATAGCAAGTGCATGTGTAGGTATTTAGGAAGAAAGTTTCTTTTCAAACCAAAGAAAAAACAACGGAAACAGGAATTTTATATGCTTGACTTACACACACCCCCCACCACACAGTCCAATACAGCTCCAAGATGTAGCTCTGGTTGCTGAACTTTCCTTTTTTAGTATTTGAAATACCTATGGTCTGCAAATGGTGATAATAATATATTCTGTCCTCACAATGTTTTTCACCTAATCTGATCTCCTGAGTAATGTGGGGCCAAATTTTGTCTGGTAGAGGTCTGAGTTGAGCTGAGTAACATAAGTTGAGTAACTTTTACCCTCCAGAGAGGTACACAGGACAGTCTGGAAATTGTTTGAATTTTGCCACTTTCTTCAGTAATTTCTTTCTAATTGATGGTCACTTTTATTGAAAATATTTGCAAAGTTTCACCCTCTTTCTAATTTGAAGTTTTCTGGCTTTTATTTCTAGCTATCAGCTCTTATTCTGCCTTTTCTAAGCAGAATCACTGAGTCTAAACTATGGTACTGTCAAAGATAAAAGCAATATCTGAAACCCACCTCCAATTCCAATAGTCTCTTCCAACCAAATTCACTTCAAACCTTGATTGCTTCAAGGTTTAATTCCATTATATACAGATGTAATAACAAAAATGAACATTCAGTTAGTTTCATGTTACTGAACAGCCTCTCACTTAGCAGGAATATGAGGTATAAAAGTCTGTAGGCAAGTTTGAAACTGGATATTGAGGTCTTTAATTTAAAAAAAAAATAGAAATGCTGGAGAATTGTGAGTTCTATCCATTACATTACCTCTGAAAGAACCATGATTTTGTAGAAGAGGAGAGAAGCCAGAAAAATATAGTCTCCATTTCCCACCGACAAGATGGAGTTTATACCTATCAAATTGATGGAAAATCACAAATCTAAAGAAGTTAATGGTGTTTTGGAAAAAACCCCAACACATTTCTTCCACTTATATCGTTTAATAATAATTCTTTTAGCAGCTGAATGGCACATGACTGATTTGAGATGGAGAAAATTGATTTTTCCTATACATGTTTTGGTCTAGATCCAAAAATATATTTAATCACTGCACTGAACCTGTACTAGCCCCATTTACCCTCATAATATACCTAGTGCCACTCACACATGCCTGTTAATAAGCTCTGGAGCACTTGGGTACCTTAGTTCACATTGCTGAGCAGTAAAAGCATCTCTCAGTTTTTACTGTGGTTACACACAATCATCAGATAGCATTTTGCCTCTTTCCAAATCCTAAAAGATCTCCAGTGTGCTCCTATCCAAGGCTCTGCTCTTTCCCAAGAGCAGGAGCAGCTCCAGGGAAAGCACTACCACGCACATCCACAGCAGAGAACTTGGCTCTGCTCGGTACAGTGAGAATAACTATCCCCCAAGGGCCGTACCAGCAATAACTCTTGGCTTGGTGTTGCTTTCAAGCCTTATCCACCCTCATTTTCACTTTTTTTCCAGGAGGCATCTGAGATGTAGAGCATCAGTTAAAGAAACAAAACTCTGAACACATTCCCCAGACTGCCTGCAGTCCCACCTTATTGATATCCCACACTCCAGCTGGTAGGGCTTCCTCTTCAGTTATCACACTTAGTCCTAATGATGGGCTCTTATCCTGGTGGCTTTTTAGTGGTTCCGTAATGGTGATTGACAAGGATGAGAATGGAGCCTGCTGAGGGTCACAAGCAGTAACAGCTGGATGAGGGAAGGTGGCAATGCCAGCAGTAGCAGGGAGGCAGGAGGGGATGGGACAAAGAATGTGATGACTAGGGATGGACAAAGCTAGGAATAACATTGCCTCCCCATTCTCTTGAAAAATTACAATAATTCTATTGTCACCTTGAGGAAGGTCTCCCAGCCTTGCTGGAGTAGCAGTCTCCAGTGAGGATGGATGTAGCTGTTCAGCATCTCTGCAGCATGCATCACAGTGATATGTTTTAATGACCCACCATCAGGCACTTTCCTAATGAAGATGAGCAAAAAAGGAGTGCAAGGCAGGAAACAAATCATCACAGATGCCCTAATGTGGCCGAGAACAAATGACGGTGGCATAAGTTCACCAATTATTGCCTTGCCAATTCTGTGCTCATTTGAACCCAGCACAAAGAGTTTGCCCGGGTGCATCCTAATCCAGAAGATTACTCAAGGATCACAGGGTAGCATAAGCAAGGACTTTCTTTCAAACACACTCCAGCCACACTGGGCTGCCCGTGTTTATGTGTGTTGTTGATGCAATGCCTTTGGTTCACGGGTTGGATGTTGGTTTGCTGAATTCTTTGTGGGTGTGATGATGGATACACAAGGTTATAAATCACCTTCTGTGGGCTTGACAGCAAGAATTGCAGTCCAACAGCTTTGGAAAAAAAGAATTTAAAAAGCATAGCTAGTATTAGGAAAGGAATTTGAACCTCCTGTGCCTAAGCTTGATTAAGTCTGATGTGAATTAGAGGGAGTTGGGGTTAGTGGAACCTGGTCTAGTGAAAGATGTCAAAGCCTGTATCAGGGAGATTGGAACTAGATGATCACTGAGATCCCTTCCAATCCAAACCATTCTCTTATCCTATATAACAGCATATTTATTTAATTTGTCTTTAGAAAGCCTGCTGAGGGTGGCAGTCTCTGCAGTCACCTCGGCTAAATCTGTTCTGCTGGTTTACATTTTTCATAATTAGTTATTTTGTATACTCACTACCCTATTCCCTGTTTGTAATGTAAGCTTATTGCTTCTGAATCCTGTCTTAACTAAGTCCCCTGGACTTAGAGATCCCATTGTCTTCTTATTTGCTGCAAGTTTTTTTTTTATTTGTGTGCTGCCATTACACCTCCCTTCGGTTGTTTTCGTTGTCCAAAAAGTGCCAGTTCCTGCCTGGAATAATGCTGCATTTTAAGGTACATTTGTTGGCAGGGTTCAAACCTCAGGAGATTTTCATTATTGAGTTCCACCTTTCTCTCTACTATCCTCAGTGAGTTTTAATTATCAACTGTCCAGCTAGAAAAGAGTTTGTCAGGCCAAAAGAACTGCAAATATTTAGTAGTATATATATCAGGGTTCAACAAAAATGAAACTAAAACCACACAGAGCAGGACAGAGAACTGCCTCCTTGATCTCTTCTTTTTCACCTCCTGTAAAATTCTCTAGGGCTGCAGATCTCTGCCTGCTTTGGGAAGATGATGATGCTAGAGGCTTCCTGAGGCAAACTACATACCTGGATCCTGAAACTACCATAGTTGTGGTAAGCTCTTCTTTTTGGAAGGTAAAATGTGAAGCCAATGCCAGTGAAACCTTCATTATTTCAGTGAAAACCATCACAGGAATAACCACTACAATGAGAGTCCATGGATGGATACACTTATTTTTATGTAGGAAGATCTCACATGTACAAATGAGGTTCAATCCTATTTTGCCAGTGTATTGCAGGGCAGTAAAATCAGAGCAGAATGGTAGTAAATTCTCTCTAATATATGCACATTTATTTGGCTTTAAGTACCTTCATGGTTCCTGGTTTCATAACCTCCCTTAGCTGCTTATTCTAATGGACATAAAATTTTTCATCTTATTTAAGCTAAATTTTTGTAACTGCTGTTTAAGCTCATTACTGCTTGCTCTATATTCAGTGCTAATGAGAAAATTTTTTATCCTGGTTGCCTTTCAAGCATCTTTTTGTCCATTAGTAAAATGTTAATGCCTCTTCTTTGCTGAAAATCATCAATCCTTGACATTGCTGGGTCTTTTCCAGGTACTTTGTTTCTCTGCTTTAAGTCTTTAATTTGTCTCTCTCTAAGCAAAGTGTGAGTGCAGCACTTTAATGGAAGGCAGTCAGTACCACAGACACCTATCTCCTCCCTGGGTTTATAAATGCTGCTCCTCCAGGCAGCAGAGCAGAGTTCTTGTGTCTCGTGGGACAGTGTTAACCTGCCTGTAGTTATCCACTGGGACAATGAGATCCTACCATGGCACAGTTTGCCATCTGCTGACCAGAGTGTGCTTAATAGATGACTGTTTTTAATCATGGGTATTGATTTATTGTTTCAGCTGAGGTTGAAAGAGTAGGTTTTGTCCAGCATTGAAGGACATAAATCAGACTATCTTTAATCACATGAATAAGGGTGAGCTGTGCTCTAAAGCAGTGAAATACCTGAGGGTAAGAACCCACCCTGTGACCTCTGCATGGCAAGCAAGGGACCCACTGATTGGCCTCAGGAGTGTCCTGAGGACCTGTCATGGGGCTCTTTGGGGAACTGGCAGGAGAATCATCGAATCACTATGGTTGGAAAATACCTGTGAGATCACTGAACCCAACCTTTGATAGATCATCATCTTGTCAACTTAACCACAGTACCAAGTGCCATGTCCAGTTATTTCTTGAACATCTCCAGGGATGGTGGTGGCTCCACCACTTCCCTGGGCAGTTTGTTCTAATGCTTGACAACCCTTTCCAAGCAAAATCACAAGGAGAACACAGAAGGTGAGCACCTGGGGCAGAGCCAAGGGGCAACTGAAGGAGCAGCCTTGTGGCAGCTGGTACAGTGCATGTCATCAAACCAAACAAATAGGAAGCACAGCACGAAATGCCACTGCTAGAGCAGCCTGAAACTGGGAGAGCTTTGCTTTATTTTGAGGAGGAGTAAGTGGGATGAGAATACAGTCATTTTGCAAATCCACACTGTGGGCCACATTTCCATCTGGCATCATTTGGCTTTTGTCTTCAGATATTTACACAAACTGAAGATTTCGGTCAGTGTATAAGCCTGTTTGTTCATGTACATGTATTAGATTCACATTAAATGTCTTAATCACACTGCTTAAGTGCTCGCTTTTATAATATCTCCATTTCAACAGAATTTGTCTTGCAGTCAGATTATTATCTTTACAGCAGTTGGTATTAAAAAGTACCATTATGCTAAACTGTTAAAAGCTTCCATGGCACCGTACCCTCTTTATAACCTCACCCAGCTCTGGACTTTTGGCATTTTATCTCTGCATATAATTTTCAGCTCATCATACTTTGTCCTTTGGGAAAAGTCTGCTATTAGAACCAGAAAAATAGCAGGGCAAGTTATTTATTTTCCATTCTTGGTAATGACTCGGTTTTAGTTAATGGATTGGATAAAGTATATGAAATTAATGGAGTGAGGTGTTGTCTAACTGTAAAGCAGGGGATGCTATTCCCAGCCTGTGATTCCTCCCCAGGTAAAGGTCAGAGACTTGCTAACTTTGGGCATGTTCTG
Organism: Sakesphorus luctuosus; assembly: GCA_013396695.1. Lineage (NCBI taxonomy): Eukaryota > Metazoa > Chordata > Aves > Passeriformes > Thamnophilidae > Sakesphorus > Sakesphorus luctuosus. The sequence continues at coordinate 153,704 of VWZD01010851.1, read as the reverse complement.
CTTTGTACTCTGTTTCCCAGCTGAAAAACAGCACCATGAATTCCATCGCTTGTGGGATCGGAAAGGGAAAAAGTGCAACTGGGCATTTAGCATCTATTGCAAACTAACAGGTGTCTAATTCACATTTGTCCTTTAAAGAAATCCTCTATTAATTACTGTCATAGTGCTTGGTAATCCTGGGATAAAACTTCTGTTTATTAAAGGATAAACCAGAATTATGAATCCCAGCTCTATGAGCTGCTGGACAGCCAAGTGTGTATAGTTTTTGACTAGGACACCAGATATGCTCCTATTTGCAGCTCTACTAATAACCTGCTACAGGGCACCAAACAAACCACATTCCCTTCCTACTGCCATCTGGTAATGGGCATCTGACAAAGTAACATCTGATATCAATATTGTGACATTAACCTCTCAGAGTTCTGCAGATAACAAGTGTTATTTAAAATTTAGCAGGCATTATGATTATGTCTTTTCCTCAGCACAGTGGAATTTCACTGGTTCTGCAGTTATTTTGTCAGCTGTTGACTTTACTAAAGCTTACTCTGTCCATTCAGATCTTCTAAAAATAAGAGCCCTGTGTATTATTTATTTTGGCAATGGTTAAATAGAGGGAAAAAAGTTGTACTTTAATAAGTAGCCCTTCTTAGATATTTGCACCTACCTGTTCTGCTTATAATATGTGAATGACAAGGAAAAGAAGAAGCTTTTCTGGAAGGCTTAGCTGAGTGAGAAATAAGTTTCTTAGAAGACACAGAGACATAGAGTGTCTTCTCCTAGAAACAGTCCTGTGAAGCTGGTTTGAAGTACATAAGCAAGGCTACCTGTAGAAACTAGTCTATCTGAAAGCAGAAAATAAAATTTTATGGGTTTATTTTTCTTCCCCACATTTTTCCTTGTCACTGCTGTATGAATAGGAACAACAAAGGAGATCTTCTGAAGTGGTTGAGAAATATGAGCATGTCTGTAACTTGGATACAAGCTGAACAAATTCTCTTCCGTATTAGAAAAAGATGGGGCAGAGACACAGCTACAAATCTGAAGTCAGAAAATGTTTTTAACAGAACCTGCTACCAGGTTTTGAAGCATCCCTTTGACCAGTGATACTGACCAGTGATACTGACCTCTGTGTGCTCTTAAAAGGCCACAGGGTCATGAACTGGAAGTGTTTCTGCTCTGCCCTTCATGCTTGATCTGAATTTTTCTCTATTTTAAATTTCTAGATCATATTTCAACAAAGTTGACTTTGAATTTCAAAGGCTTTTGGCACCTTTTGGAGTGATGACTCCAGGTAAGTTCAACATAGAGCTGACTCGGAATGTGTCACAGTCCCAAAGAGCAGCTTCCCCAGCCTGTCCTCCCCTTCTTAAATTGTTCTTGTCCTCGGAGATTTTCACTGGGACACTTGGGAGTGCCCAAATCTGTGTTACCACTTGTGGTTTCTTGACACACCAGAAAACAGAGTTAGCAAAAACTGGAAGCCCAAAGGAGTTTTCATTCAGACAAAACTGTGAGAAAGAAAAATCTCTAATACCAAGGCACACACATGGCCATTCATTTTGTGCATGTTCTGCCTTGCTGTTCAAAGATCTATTTTCTAAGATCTTTCAAAGCATGAGGCTAAAAGAACAGGGTGCATTGGATGATGGATCATTTTGTACTAATGTTGACATTACCTGATGAGAGAAAACACAGCTGAAACTGTTCATTGACATTTAGCTGTGTCTAATAAGCAGGGTTTAAAAAGAAGGTGGTGTGAAACACTGCTTGTGTTCTGTGATAGTTGCAAGTGGGTGTCTAATCTTCTTCCTTGAAGTCAATGAGAAAGCTATGATTAACTTATCTTAGATCCAATACTATTTTTATTTACTTAATTGGCTTCTTCTAGATCACTTTTCATGAAGCATGCCTGGGAAGCGCATTTAGAAAGCACTCCAGCTCTTCAGAGACTGCTTTGCTGTTCCCCAGTGGTGCTGATTTTGACAGAAGGCAGAAATAGATGCAGGAGAAGGCACTCAGAAGTTGTGGGAAAAGCTGTATAACGTTCCCCCAAAGGTGACAGATTTGGGGAAGTTTTCCTTAAGGACACATCTTATCTAGACTTAAAGGGTATTAGACTTTGAGGTCTGGTCCACCTCCTGAGAACAATCATGCTCTGCTCTCTGCACAGAGAAAAGCTTAATCTGCATTTATCAGCAAAATGTCTTTTGTATATCAAGGTTATTGCAGTATATGGAAGAAAAGTGATCATGTCATGCCTTCAGTCCCACCTGCCCTTTCCAAAGTGCATTTCAGGAGTGCTGGGCTGGCAGACAACATCTCAGCTCCACTGTATTTTCAGAGGTCAGGAGTCTTCTTAGCAGACTAACAAGATATTTTATCACTGGCTGCAATGCTTTTCTTCAGACCTCATACCTGAAAAAGAAAACATCCAAAGCATCTGGTGGGATCTGGAAAAAAGTAAGCACTGCCTGAAAATGGGAAAATCCAGAAATGGAAATAAATATTAATGTTGAACTGATTAAATTTGTTTCTTCGTGTTGGTACTGGTATAGATATTGGTCATGTTCGCCATGACTGTGTGGATATCTATGTTTTAGAGGAATAATGCTGTAAAATGTTTTGAAGTCTGGGTGAAACCCACATCCCTGTTGAATATAGCAGAGCTGGGATTTTCAACACCGCATTAGTGTTCACCTTCTAAGTTTAAAGCTGTGGAGCAACTGAGGGTCAGTTCAGGCAATGTTGGGGTGGCAAAAAAGCTTGTAACAAAACTGATTATGAGGTGGACAGTGACAGGTGTCTACTATATAACAGGATCACTGCAAGTTGATCACTCCAAGTGTACTTACACTGCAAGTAGCTGTCAGCAAAGTTTTTCAGTAGGATCTAAATTATGTTTTGAAGTACTCAGTGCCCTTTCTTCCTATATATTTTAACATGCTTCCTTTCCACAGGTTGCTGGGTTTTTACCTCCTAGAATTTTAAATCTCATATGCTTTCTGTTTCCATTTTTCTCTGACTTAAGTGACATTGACAACTCTGTCAACAAAATAGGTCAGAAAGGAATGGGCCCCTTGATTTCATAGAATCATAGAATCGATTGGGTTGGAAAAGACCTCTGAGATCATCAAGTCCAACCCTTGGGCCAACTCCACTCCCTTTACCAGATCATGGCACTCAGTGCCACGGCCAAGCTCACTTTAAAAACCTCCAGGGATGGGGAATCCACCCCCTCTCTGGGCAGCCCATTCCAATGCCTGAGCACTCTCTCTGCAAAGAATTTTTTCTGATGTCCAACTTCAATTTCCCCTGGCAGAGCTTGAGCCCGTGCCCCCTTGTCCTATTGCTGAGTGCCTGGGAGAAGAGACCAACCCCCACCTGGCTACAACTTCCCTTCAGGTAGTTCTAGACAGTGCTGAGGTCACCTCTGAGCCTCCTCTTCTCCAGGCTAAACACCCCCAGCTCCCTCA